>JALGBA010001309.1:137500-354000 GCA_023970755.1 Azemiops feae
AAAAACAAAGCTGAAATCTTTAAAGGCATCAACCTCTCCTAGGGCAGTGATGGCGAACCTTTTAGAGACCGAGTGCCCAAACTGCAACCCAAAACCCACTTATGCATCGTCGAGTGCCGGGTGGGTGTGGCCCATTGGGTGGGCGTGGCCCATTGGGTGGGCGTGGCTGTGGTGGTAACGGCAGACTGGGTGGGACTAAAAATCAATCAATCAATTCCAACTTTGCAAGATTTTTTTTTTCTGTGAGAAGTTGAAATTGATTGATTGAACCTTTTGTTTTTTTTGCACACGGCGGCGGAGGCCTAAAGCGAAAAGGTTTTATAAAACCCAGCTGAAGGCCTAGGACTGGGGCGACGGCGCACGTGCCCACAGAGAGGGCTCTGAGTGCCGCCTCTGGCACCCGTGCCATAGGTTCGCCACCACGGTCCTAGGGTCATCCTTAGCCCGGCCTGCAAGCAGCTTGAAATAACACTACGCAGATCTGATCAACATTTGCAGCACAATTTCAGACTTTTATTAAGGGTTGGCAATGAGTGGAGAGAGAATGTTTCAGTCTCCAGAGGATTCCCACTCCCATTCCATCTTTAAATTCTTGGAAGAACATTTTAAAAAAGCCCCCACGCTGACCTCAGCACTTCCTGTGACATCATCACCCTTCCTGCCCCCAGCAGCTGCCATCGGTTACTGTAAGAACAGAAAGGCACTCAGAATTCTCTAAAGGGTTGAAGTTTTACAAGGACACTGTAGCTCTTCCAAAGCCTCCACCTCTTCCTGAATCTCTGCATTGAAGCCAAGAGGTAATTTATAGCTCACCCTCCTCATTATCTCAAATTTCTTTTTTATATGGCTTGGGCTGGAGATTCATGCAGATGTTTATGTATGTGCACACTTGAAGGTTAGGACTATCAGATCTAGGTGCAAAACTATTCACAACCCCCTGATGGCATCCATGGGCTTGTTTTTTGGGGTGGTGGTGGTTGTTGTTGTTGTTGTTGTTTTGCATCTCTTTGTTGCAATCTGGAGTCATCCAGATCAGAGCCGGTGGTCCACCTGAGCGGGTGCATTTTTAAGCCACCTTCTCCAACAGCTGCAAACAATTTGATGGCTTCGGGTTTTTGTATGACTTGAGTGTGTGTTGTTGTACGCTTTGCTTTACAGCTGTGACCTACTTAATCACCACCGGGAAAACAAACTGCAAATGATTAAGCCTAGGGCCTGGGTCTTGAAGCAGGGAGGAGAGAAGATCTTATCTTTCTAAATACTAGGATGTCCACCTTAATAACAGGAAACTGGGTTCCGGAAAGGGGTCCATGCCATTTCTTTGCATTGTGTATTGAGACAAGGGAAGTGTATCATGTATTATTATTTTTTTGAATTTTTATTCAGGACAGGGAAGAGAGAAGGGGGAAGTGGCAAAATTTCAAACCACCTCCAAATTAGGAATGAGTCATGTGTTTCTGAATGGAGATCCTTTTTGTTAGCTATATCCATTTGTTTCCTGGAGAAACTCCCATCTGTTTTCTTTTGAGATAAGGGGGTGTCTTGAATCAGCTGGCTCTTCTTTGGAATGGGGGGACATCAGATTCAGCCAAGGCAGCATGACTTACATTCCTCAATACAGGTGTTCTGTTAAATTGTGGGTGAAGTTCACCATTTCTTTATTTAGGAAAGCCTTACCATAAAGCATTAAAAAAAACAGTTTTTTGGATAGATGGATGGATAACAGGTAACAGAAGAGAATAACAGAATAATAGAGTTGGAAGGGACCTTGGAGGTCTTCTAGTCCAACCCCCCTGCTTGAGAGGAGATCCTATACCTTTCCAGAAAAATGGCTGTCCAAACTCTTCTTGAAAAGCTCCAGTGATGGAGCACCCAGAACTTCTGGAGGCAAGTCGTTCCACTGGTTGATTGTTCTCACTATCGGGAAATATTTCCTTAGTTCTAGGTTGCTTCTCTCCTTGATTAGTTTCCATCTGTTTTATCTTGTCCTACCCTCAGGTGCTTTGGAGGATAGGTTGGATCCCTCAATCTATTTTCCAAACAGACAGACAGACAGATAGATAGATAATACAGATCGATAGATCGAACAGATCGATAGATCGAACAGATAGATAGATAGATAGATAGATAGATAGATAGATAGATAGATAGATAGATAGATAGATAGATAGATAGATAGATAGAACAGATAGAACAGATAGAACAGATAGATATAGATATATAGATATATAGATATATAGATATATAGAGATAGAGATAGAGATAGAGATAGAGATAGAGATAGAGAGATAGAGATATATCGATATATAGATATAGATATATAGTTATAGATATAGATATATAGATATATAGATATAGATGGATAGATGGATAGATGGATAGATATACATATACATATAGATAGATAGGATAGATAGGATAGAGATATAGAATAGATAGATGGATGGATGGGATAGGATAGGATAGGATAGGATAGATAGGATAGATAGGATAGATAGGATAGATAGATAGGATAGATAAATAGAGATATAGATTAGAGAGAGAGAGAGAGATAAATAGATATATAGATTAGATATATAGATAGATATATAGATAGATAGATAGATAGATAGATAGATAGATAGATCAGACAGATGATTGACAGACACAGATGATAGATAAATTATATATTTATATTATATTATATTATATTATATTATATTATATTATATTATATTATTTTATATTATATTATATTATATTATATTATATTATATTATATTATATTATATTATTATATTATATTATATTTATTATATTATATTATATTATATTATATTATATTATATTATATTATATTATAGATTTAACTGTTGTATTTTTTGAGTCTTAGCTTGTCACGTAAACCAAACCTGGCGCTATTTTATGGTCCACGCTAAACGTGACAATGCAGAAAAATGGTCTCATTGGTAACCCAAAGGAGACCATTGGACCAATGCAGCCATCAAGTAGTTGCGATCTGCGGCCTTTAAATTGCAGAGACACCGTTCTCCCCCCCCCCAGTTCACAGGCTTCCCCCCCCCCAAACAAGTAGAACATTCATTATTCTGCTTGCATGATTAGACGGAGTAAGACGGGGCAAAGTTGTAAAAAATTAACTCGTGTCAGACTGTCAGAAGTGATTTAGCATGAGGCAGAGGGAAAGCAACGGGCCCTTTTCCCATCATGCAAAGAGGAACGGCTCCTTTGGTGATGCTGGAACTGCATAGAATTTTTTTTTTTGTATCCAAGCATGGACAGCAATATTTTCTTTCTTATGCCTCATTTTTATGGCCCATCAACTTTTCGGTGAAGCAAATCTAAGTAATTTAGTGTGCCTGCTCTAGCTGAAAAAAGAGGCATGTGAACATCACGGAGAAATATGATCCCTTGAGATATTTTTATCTCGGAATATGTTTTTTCCTTATTACCCTTTCCAAATTCTATCCTTCAGCGTGTGGCTAGGGAAAGGAGAAGAAGAAAAATATTGCTTTTTCAAACGTTTGTGTTACTGTAATCGTTCCTTCCTTAAAGTTTTGTTCATTGCTCAGAATCGCTTGTAGAGATAGGCACCCATACAAATTGAACGAATGAATGTTAGTTAGTTAGTGCTCCTTAAATGTTACAACAGGTAGTCCTCGATTTAGGACCACAACGGAGCCCAAAATTTCTGTTGCTAAGTGAGACATTCGTTAAGTGAGTTTTGCCCCATTTTGCGACCTGTCTTGCCACAGTTGGCAAGTTGTTGGGTTGGTAACCTGGTTGTTAAGTGAATCTGGCTTCCCCATTGACTGCTTGTCAGAAGGTCACAAACTGGGATCATGTGACCCCAGGACACTCCGACTATCGTAAATGCATGCCAGTAGCCAAGCATCTGAATTTTGATCACCTGACTCTGGGAGTGCTACAACAGTTGTTAAGTGGTTAGAACGCAATATTACAGGCTAATTCTGCCTATTGCCAGCAGTTCAATCCTAACCAGCCCAAGGTTGACTCAGCCTTCCATCCTTCTGAGGTAAAATGAGGACCCAGATTGTTGGAGGGAACATGCTGACTCTATAAACCGCTTAAAGAGGGCTGTAAAGCACTATGAAGCGGTATATAAGTCTAAGTGCTACTGCTATTGCTCAATTGCTGCATCTGTTCAGCTCACCATCGTAATCGAATCTAAATAATACAGATGTAAGCAAAGACATCTGACTCTCAATTTCAAAGGGAAAGTTCTCCTTATGTCTGATGACTCACGTCCACTAATTGGATACAAGATGAATTGTTTTGATAAAAGGACGATAATGAGGATAATATTGCTCGGTTTTAGGTGGTGTCAGGAGACATAATGTGCCCATTGTTCTTAGTTTAGATGTTGGTCAAGATTATTCCGAGGAAGACCATCTGTTCTTCTTATTTAACTGACAGTGCAGACTTCAGCATGTTCACTTAGAAATAAGTTCCACCATGTTCAATGAGGCTTGTTCCTCGGAAAGGGGCAATTAAACTATAATGTGATTTGTTTGGGGGCTTGCCATTAGATGTGAGCAAGACCACGACAGTCTGCTCAAGAAACCGTCCACTGAATATTCTATTTCTGTGGAGCTGGGGAGCGTTGTTGTTTTTTAAAGCCATTCTTGGTTTATTAACAAGTCCCTTCTCATTAGCAGAAACTTCTGGCGGGTTGGATTCGGGTTTATAATGAGAATAGCTGAAGCTCATTAAAGGGTTTTAGAAATGAGCTTTTTAATTATTTGTCTTTGGATCTGTCTGTCTAGCTAGGAAAGTCTACTGGGGATGGTTAAAAAAAGATGGAAACTATGATGGGAAAATCTGCCTGCTTTTAGGGGTATCACGGCTGCCATCTTGAGTTTTTATATATATATATATATACAGTATATCACCTGCAGACACCTCTGCATCTATCTGTACATCTTTTTGGTGAATTCCTTTGTTTCATAGTTTGTGTCCTGCTACAAACTGACATTAATGTTTCTTAGAACCATTCTGCAGCCAGAAGAATTGTAATTATGTTTGCTTTTCAGGGAAAATCCAATTTCTTGGGAGGCGAACACATTGAAGCATAGTGTTAGCTTATGTAATAACCAAAGCATGGAAAGGTCAACATGATAAGGCAGTGATGGCGAACCTTTTAGAGACTGAGTGCCCAAACTGCAACCCAAAACCCACTTATGCATCGTCGAGTGCCGGGTGGGTGTGGCCCATTGGGTGGGTGTGGCTGCGGTGGTAACGGCAGACAGGGTGGGACTAAAAAGTTCAATCAATCAATTCCAACTTTGCAAGATCTTTTTTTTTTCCGCGAGAAGTTGAAATTGACTGATTGAACCTTTTTTTTTTTTGCACACGGCGGCGGAGGCCTAAAGCGAAAAGGTTTTATAAAACCCAGCTGAAGGCCTAGGACTGGGGCGATGGCGCGCGTGCCCACAGAGAGGGCTCTGAGTGCCGCCTCTGGCACCCATGCCATAGGTTCGCCACCACTGTGATAAGGCATCCAGGTTCACACCCAGAGGTCAAAAGGCAAGAAACAATGAGACTTTAATGGCAGGAGCAGTTTCTGGCTCACAAAACTGGCAGGTGGCATCTCCTGATTGACTTGGTGAGGTGTCAGATCTTACTATAGGGCAGGGGTTTTCAAACTTGGCAACTTTAAGACTGGTGGACTTCAACTCCCAGAATTCCTCAGCCAGCCCTGTAAAAACATCCAGTGATGGAGCATTCACACCTTCCTGGAGGTAAGTTGTTCCACTGGTTAATTGTTCTCACTGTCAGGAAATTTCTCCTTAGTTCTAGGTTGCTTCTCTCCTTGATACTTTTCCATCCGTTGCTTCTTGTTCTGCTTTCAGGTGCTTTGGAGAATAGGTTGTCCCCCTCTTCTTTGTAGGAACCCCTCAAATATTGGAAGACTGCAATCATGTCACCCCTAGTCTTTCTTTTCATTAAACTAGACATACCCAATTCCAGCCACCGTTCTTTATATGTTTTAGCCTCCAGTCCCCTGATCATCTTTGTCGCTCTTCTCTGCACTATTGTAAGTCACTTTTTACAGAAGTTGCTAAATGAGGGGTCCTAAATGAAGGACGGCCTGTAAGGATCCTTCTTAATGCTGGGATGGAAGATGACCAGAAAACCCCCAAGTTATAGATACTGTAGGTTGGAAAGTTGAAAAGTAAGTCTGGAACAAGGCAAGCTACACATTGAAGTCCCAGCCCAATTCAACGAATCGAAGGCAACATGCATTCCACGTCCAATTGATTGAATTTCTGCTCTGCCTTTGAATGAATGAAATCAAAGCAGCTAATGAATTTCTACATGAAAGAGAAAGAAAAAAAAAACCCGATCTATTTATAACCCAATAAATAAGAGTGAAAAAAATAAAAAGAGAGCAAAATCGGGTACCAAAAGAATTAAGTGTCTCCTCGTTTGATGTTTACCTCTGGATGGAAGAGGACCATAATTTCATTTTTTCTGACTTAAAATGGAATTAGGTTTCACCCGCTTCAAAAGATGCCATTGCTTCTCGCCCTCCATCCAACTGATATTAGATGCAAATCCTGATTATTATTATTATTATTTTCAAAAAAGGAAAATCGTGTAATTAAAAAACCCCTCTACCTCACACCATTAACTTAAGAAGCTGGATGAAATTTAGCACATAATGCCCCAGTGCCCTGTGAGTTCAGCAAACCTCCAAAGAACAGCCATAACTCAGAACTTTCCTGTAGATCAGTGTATCGGAAACTTGACAACTTTAAGGTGGGTAGACTCCTTAGAAGGCCAGATCCTGAAGTTGAAACTCAAGTACTTTGGCCCCCTAATGAGAAGGAAGGACTCCCTGGAGAAGAACCTAATGCTGGGAAAGATTGATAGCAATAGAAGAAGGGGACGACAGAGAATGAGGTGGCTGGATGGAGTCACTGAAGCAGTAGGCGTGAGCTTAAACGGACTCCAGAAGATGCTAGAGGACAGGAAGGCCTGGAGGAACGTTGTCCATGGGGTCACGATGGGTCGGACATGACATCGCAACTAACAACAACAAGAAGAAGACTTCAACTCCCAGAGTTCCTCAGCTGGTCCTGCTGGGACTTGAAGTCCTCCCACCTTTAAGATGCTGAGATTGAGAAATACGGCTGAGAGATAAAGAAGGTAACCTTGAGAAATTGAAGACAGATCCATTACTAGAGAAATGAGAAGCAAAGCATAGCTTAAACCCAGAACAAGAAAGTGTGGGTAGATGTCTCAAGCAGGAACCCCTTAATTGACACGAATAGAAGAAAGGGAAGACATAAAGCACAAGTGGACCTGAAGACTGTGTTCCTACCATCCGTCTTAATAAAAGTAATTTTAGACTTCCGCTGAGCTGTGTCTTGCTCTGGTCTATGTCGTGAGCAAGTGACACATCCGTACCGCCACGTTTTCTTCTCATCTGGCAGAAAAAAAAGGCAATAATTTGATTTATCTCCATAGCCAATCTCAAAAACCTGCCTCTGCGTTTAAGGTGAGGAGTGATGGTCTTGTAAATGTGCGTCGAAGATTAAAGAAATTACTGTAATTTGATTAATTTAATTCAAATTTAATTTGGTCTGTCCATCCGTCACCCTTTTAAACGTGGAAGTGGCTGGGTTGTGACAGATGGCTAGTCTTGTGGGCTTAGCCACAAGGACGAGAGGGTCAACCTATTCTCCAAAGCACCAGAAGGCAGAACAAGGAGCAATGGATGGAAACTAATCAAGGAGTGAAGCAACCGGAAACTAAGGGGAAGCTTCCTAACAGTGAGGACAATTCAACAGTAGAATGGCTTGCTTCCAGAAGCTGTGAGTGCTCATTACTGGAGGCTTTTAAGAAGAGATTGGACAACCATTTGTCTGGCAAGGTTTAGGGTTTCCTGCCTGAGCAGGGGGTTGGACTAGAAGACCTCTAATGTCCCTTCCAACTCTGTTATTTTCTATTCTATTCTATTCTATTCTATTCTATTCTATTCTATTCTATTCTATTCTATTCTATTCTATTCTATTCTATTCTATTCTATTCTATTCTATTCTTCTGTTCTGTTCATTCCAATATCCTATTCTATTCTATTCTATTCTATTCTATTCTATTCTATTCTATTCTATTCTATTCTATTCTATTCTCTCAGAAGTTGATTGACAGGATGTGGGGTGAGGCTTTCCATCTTTGCTCCTTTACTAGAAATCTTCCTCCACATCCCATGGATCAGAGATGGTTAGACCCTTCCCACCTGATGGATAATTCATAGATTAACTCTTACTCTGTAAATCATAAGGACAAGACTTTCCAGTCTAAAATTCTGCTCTCAATTCAGCCAACCTATCAGAAAATCAGCATCTTCCACAGCTTTTCAGCAGCAATTGGAATTTAGGAGTTCTTATCCTTCACCACCAGCCATTAAAAACCCTCTTAGCTGATGTCCATCACTACTTCTAATGAGACCCAGTGTCCTTTCTGATTGACTCACTCTAAAGAATATAGCCAGGTATTCTTTTTATCTGTCCTCTATTTTTGACGATTCAGTGACCCAAATTCTAATGGTTTGAAAGAGAAAGAAAAAAATGCACTTCCTTGCCCTTTTTCTACACCGTGCATAATTTTATAAATCTAATCCCCCTTTTTCTCACCTTTTCCTTAGCTAAAAATATTTCAACTTTCCCTGTAGTCAAGTTAGAGAACTAATCATGTAGCGGTTAACTTTTTATGCCTTTGCTACAGCCTGATTGCTTATTTATTCATTGTATCTGTGTCCTCCACGTTTTCCAGGGTGTGAGCTAGAGTACATGATTTTAACCTGATTTAATCCTTATAACAAATCTGTCAGTTAGGCTAGTTTTAACAGATAAATGGGGATTGGTAGCTGGTTATTATAAGTTCAGCATTGTGACTACAACACAACGGTAGATTTTGTGTTGGGGCAACAAGAATGGTACACAATGCTCCACAGTTTCCAGACTGGTAGCCGTGTTAGTCAGTTGCAACCAAACCAAAAAAAGAACGTTGTAGCCTTGTAAAAATTTGATCTAGTTAACAGTGTAAAGAATTGTGGTCCACAGGCTGTTTATTGAGATGCTTGATGATCACCACCATAAATGTGACACTTTCAGTTGGTTCCATGATAATCCCTAATTCATTTTGGATTGTTGTTTTATGGAATCACCTACTGTGATAACTCTCAAAAAAAAAAGTCATTCTTGATCTGTCCCTGCCTCTTATATTTTATCTGACCAGGAACTATCTTCCAGGAGCAGATTCAATTCC
Source organism: Azemiops feae (assembly GCA_023970755.1). Classification (NCBI taxonomy): domain Eukaryota; kingdom Metazoa; phylum Chordata; class Lepidosauria; order Squamata; family Viperidae; genus Azemiops; species Azemiops feae. Next base: position 146,795 of record JALGBA010001309.1, read on the forward strand.
AATTGATTAGCAGTCTGCAGAAATGAGTAATTCTAAGAATGAATTAGAGCTGAATTAGCAGATTCAGTGTCCTCTTCATACATTCCCAGAGTCCTAAGGTGGTCTTATGCATGAAAAACAAAGTATATTTTTTCAACGGTCTTGGAATTTGCAGTCTTCTCTGTGCAAACATGCAAATTCCATAACTGTTCTTTTGTGGCATACAAAACCGTCAGTCTTTGCAGACAAAGGGGTTGCTTTAGCCATTCTATCAATCATATGAATGCTTGCTTTTACTACAGCTATATTTCTCCTCGGTGGTACCCATCACCAGGCTCAACCAGATGTTGATGGGGTCGACATCTGCAAGGGGGTGAAAGTGATATGGTGATGAAAGCCTTGCCCCTTTTCTACATGCATACAACATGACAAGAGCCTTCATCACCACGCCACATCTGCCACGTGTAGATTTTTATCCCACCGTGGACATCCCAAAATTCTTTCTAAAGTTCTTTACCTCTCGAGCACCATAATTTGCTATTCCCTGCTTTCAGTCAGGAATAAGGGAATCGTAACGATCAGTCCTTGTTCGTTTTATGAGCAGTTAGCCTGGTAAGAGCGAAGGATTGGCATCTAGAGCACAGCTATGTTGATGCTTTTGAATGTGGCTGTCAGAGAAGACTCCCGAGAATATCACGGATGCTCAGGAAAATTGAGGACAAATTAACCTAGAATTCTCATTCCACTTGGGTCTGGCTAGCTAGTCTAAAGAAAAGCAGAAATAGGGGAGACGTGATAGCAGTGTTCCAGTATTGAGGGGCTGCCACAAGGCAGAGGGGGTCAGGTTGTTCACTAGACTAGAGCACCAGAGGGAAGGACGAGAAACAATGGTTGGAAACTGATCAAAGAGAGAAGCAACCTGGATTTAAGGAGAAACTTCCTGACAGTGAGGACAATCAACCAGTGGAACAGCCTACCCCCAGAAATCGTGGGTGCTCCATCACTGGAGATCTTTAAGAAAAGACTAGACAATCACCTGTATGAGATGGTGTAGGTTCTCCTGCTTAAGCGGGGGGCTGGACTAGAAGACCTCCAAGGTCCTTTCCAGCTCTATTCTATATATATATAAATCGTCCTATTTTGGACATTATACAAAGACCAAGCTCTCTAGACTCATTTTCACCTGTGATGGGTATACCGTTGGAAGACCTGAGGGTCAGGTTGGAGACAGATCCACCTAGAGAAAGATAGAAAATCTATCTGTGTGGTTGCTGAGAGTCAACACCACCTTGATGGCTCATAATGGATGATGATCATGTGACAACGTCATAAATTAGGCTCGAGGAATTGATTGGAGGGGAGGAATCAGTCTTTTGAAGCATGTTTGGTACAATGTCCATGGAGATTCTCAGCCATCCAGGTCATGGTTGTCCCAAAGGTGCTTTTTCAAAAGGCAACTAGACTTTGTTTGAGGGGGGGAAAAAGCACCTTTGGGACATGTTTGGTACAAGTACTTCAAAAATGGTTGATCCCAGGACCTAAATGTAGGGCCAGGTAGAAAAAGCAAGCAAGTGAGTGGATGGATGGAAATGAAGATTGCAACTGATTTTTTTCCCCACATATGTGCAAGTCTTTGTTAATTTATTCCTCTACCGGTTAGTTTTCTTTTCTTGTGTCAATGTTGTATCAACACTGCAGCAATGAATTTCTTTAGCCCATTATTCTCCCTTCATTAATTGCAAAAAAAAAAAAAACCAAAAGAAAATCCCAACCTGTAGTTCTGGCCAATTGAATCTTTGAGCAAGTTTTTGAGAGATGACTTGCAAGATCTAGTTCTTGGGATTGAAATACTTTGACTCTTGTTTTTTATATTGCATTTGAATGTGGATCCTATTTAAAGTGCTGTCGGACACCATATTCTTGTCTGGTTAGTGCATTGGGTTGGTTGATACTGGGATTTCATTTTTTTTTTCATTTATATTTGTATGCTACTCGGAATCTTGGAAGCTGGGCAGTATAGAAATATGTGTAACAAATACATTTAATGTGGAATAATTGCGACAAAACATTCTAAAACGTTTCCTCTTCTCCACATCCTTCTTGACATCCATTTACATCCAGATTCCCCATCTGAGCATGCCACATATGCTCAAACTTTTAAAACCCTTTCCTCAATTTCCCTCAAACTTAATTATTGCCCCACAGGCTTCTGGTTTCCTTCAGGGAAATTGGCAATCCATCCCACCACCAACATTCATCAAGAAATGAACAAAAACTGAAGCTTCAAGGAGGCAGATGTTTCTGTGGCTTGACCGGTTCTCTTGTGAGGAAGTAAACAAAAAAAAAAAAAACACCCTCACAATGTAATTCCACCAATAGATTGAGCTGCTTGGAAAGTCAGAATGCTACATCTTAATCTTAGTCTATAGAACGACAGGAAGCACAATGTTAATCTATAGGGCATTCCAGATAATAGTGGAATCCTTTTACTGGTTTGCAATGGATTTTACAGCCAGTTGGATATACTTCTAAAAATGAAAGAGCTGGCTAATGAATCAACATTGTTCACTTTAGCTTCAAAGGTCAGCTACTAATCCCTATCATAGTGAAAAGCCGTTACCGGTAGTCCTCGACTTAACGACCAGCTCAAGTTTTCTGTTGCTCAGCAAGACAGTTGTTAAATCTAATTTTGCCCCATTTTACGACCTTTCTTGCCACAGTTCTTAAGTGAATCACTGCAGTGGTTAAGTTAGTAACCCGGTTGTTAAGTGAATCTGGCTTCCTCATTGACTTTGCTTGTCAGAAGATCACAATAGACTAGACTAGACTAGACTAGACTAGACTAGACTAGACTAGACTAGACTAGACTAGACTAGACTAGACTAGACTAGAATAGAATAGAATAGAATAGAATAGAATAGAATAGAATAGAATAGAATAGAATAGAATAGAGTTGGAAAGGACCTTGGAGATCTTCTAATCCAACCCCCTGCTCAGGCAGGTAACCCTATACCATTTTGGACAAATGGCTGTCCAGTCTCTTCTTAAAAACATCCAGTGTTGGAGCATTCACAGCTTCTGGAGGCAGGTTGTTCCACTGGTTAATTGTTCTAACTGTCAGGAAGTTTCTCCTTGGTTCTAGCTTGCTTCTCTCCTTGATTAGTTTCCATCCATTGCTTCTTGTCCTGCCTTCAGTTGCTTTGGAGAATAGCTTGACTCCCTCTTCTTTGGGGCAGCCCCTCAGATACTGGATCACTGCTGTCATATCACCCCTCATCCTTCTCTTCATTAAACCACATACCCAATTCCAGCAACCGTTCTTTATATGTTTTAGCCTGCAATCCCCTAATTATCTTTGTTGCTCTTCTCTGCACAAGAGGATCACATGACTCCAGGACATTGCAACCATCATAAATGTGAGTCAGTTGCCAAGTGTCTGAATTTTGATCTCGTGACCTGAGAATCCTGCAATAGTCATAAGAGAGGGAAACGGTCATAAGTCACTTTTTTCAGTGCCGTTGTAACTTTGAACAGCCACTAAACCAATGGTTGTGAGTCAAGGACTAACTGTATTGCAATGAAAGAGGCAAACATTCTGGGTGGATTATGACCAGTAGTGGGATTCAGCCGGTTCGCACCACTTCGGCAGAACCGGTAGCTATTTTTTTGTTGCCCCAGGCCCAGAATGGACTTCTGGAAGCGGCATCCACACAGAGAACTGGTTGTTCACATATTTGAATCCCACCACTGACTATGACCCACAGAGCAAGCCATGCTTGGGAGTTTCAGGTGGGTGTCTCTATACATGGTGCTCTGATCTAACTAGGCCTTCTGTGGAATCCGATGAAAGGAAAATCTCTTATTAATGAGATAGAAGTCAATTGACAAGATAAGAAAATGCCGGCCTCTCATTTTTCTTAAGAACAAGATCAAAGCACGACAGCACCATGGGGTCGTCTTATGAGCTGAACATCCATACATTAATTCCCAATATAATGCGATCATACCATCGCTACTTTTTCTTTTTTTTTAGAAAAGAAGAAGCTCAAAGGCTAAAGGTTTAGAAGTTTAAAAAGGAACGTGATTTTGAGCTGTGCAAATAAATTAACCACACACCATGATCAAAAATGAGATCTATCTGCCTGACACATTTACATTAGCTGAACTGAATACTACAAGCTGCTTTTCCAAAACCAGCACGAATGGACATGATGTAGCCCCTGGTTGACTGCGGGAGATAGTAAGGGCTCATGTGTTGTGACGTAAGGCCCCTGCATTCTTGGGTGGGACCACAGATTTACTCCTTCAGGGACTTAAGGCAGGAGCTCCATATCTAGAGATGTTCTATTGTGCTTGCTAGAACTGTCAATGTTCCAGATTTAATCTGCAAGAGATGTCTTGGAAGGCACATGAAGGCAGCCCTTGTCTGCAACACCAATAGACAGCACCAGTAGATGAGAATATGTGGGTTGCTTGGTGTTCCCTGAACTTGGTTGTTTTTCTGCAGATGTTTTATTACCCAGCTAGATAACATCATCAGGCAGTGGGGGGGAGGAGGAGGAGGAGAGTGGGATCCTTGCTGTTCTCTAAGCTTGGTTGTTTTCTTGCAGATGTTTCATCACCCAACTAGGTAACATCATCAGTGCTATCCCAAAGGTGCTTTTTTAAAGAGGCAACTGGACTTTCTTGGAAAAAGCACCTTTGGGACAACCATGGCCTGGATGACTGAGAATCTCCATAGACCTCATCAATGCTAGAAGGGAGTAGGGTTTGCTTCTAGCACTGTTGATTCTAACTAGTTGGATAAGAAAACAGCCAAGTTCAGAGACCGCCACGGATTCCACAAGTGCTGTTTTCTTTCAAGAACAGCTCTTGGTAGAAAATGTTGCTATAATCAAGAGCAAGTCCTCTCTTCCATCAGGGAAGGAGAGATCCAACCTAAAACTAAGGAGAAATTTCCTGGCAATGAGAACAGTCACTGGGATGGTTTGTCTCCAGAAGTTGTGAGTGTTCCAACATTGGTGGTGCTTTTTTTTTTAAAAAAAAAGTTCTTATAAATGATCTGCTGGAGTGAAAATCCTTCAAGGAGAAGAGCAAAGAAAGATTATTAGCAGTCCAGCTCTTTCTTAGGTCCATGTACTGTTAAAGTAGAGGATCACCGATGGAGGAAAGAGTGGATTCTTAAACTGGTGGTGATCTTTAGTTGTGTAGCTCAACTCGAGGTGTCTCTGGGTCAAATGTTTTCAAGAGGTCCTCTTGCCTTGCCATAACTTCTCCTTTCCACCCATCCAGCCATCCTTCCCTCTCCACATTCACAATTCATCAGTGGAACGACTTTCCTCCATCACTGGAGGTTTTTAAGAAGAGACTGGACAGCCACTTGTCTGAAGGCATAGGGTCTCCTGCTTGAGCAGGGAGCTGGACTAGAAGACCTCCAAGGTCCCTTCCAACTCTGTTATTCGGCACTCACAGTTGTAAAGTGCACAGAATCTCTTGCTCTTCTCCTTGGGATCTGAGTACTTTCTCAAGAGTGAATTCTCCAGTGAGGACCTGTTATTCTTTCCCTCCACTGGCAGCTTACTTGTGTTTTGGTAAATCCATGTTAAATATTAGATGAACCCCTCAGGCAGAAAAGCTTCACAGGAGGTTGTGCAAGCTGTTCTGAATCAAGGAGACCCAACGGTTTTAATGCTTGTTTAGAGAACTTGCATTTAAATGGCTTACTTGGAGTCTTCTGGCAATCTAATCCAATAAAATAAATGTGTGTTGTGATTATTTAGGGGAGGTATTCAGTGGTGTAATCAGGGACTATGACTGCCTTCCTGTCTCCTTTCCACTGTTGTGTTCGAACACTACATCCTAACATTTGTTGATGACATGTATATTTTTAAGAAATGGCAGATCTGCACCTGTCTTCTTCTTTTAAAACTACCATAGGTGGTTAGACGTGCACGAGACTTTGAGGGAACTGTGATTGGACCCAGTTGGCATCTTCAGTAAGGGTTTGAAAGTCAACCTCATGACTGTAGCCTGCAGTGTTGAGATATCTTTTCTATCCGGCTTCCTTGAACAAGACAAAGTGGTTGACTTTATTGTTGTTGTTGTTCAATTGCTAAGTCATGTTTGACCCCATGGACCACAGCATGCCAGGCCCCCTGTCTTCTACAGTCTCCCAGAGTTTGCCCAAATTCACATTCATTGTGTCGATGACACCTTCTAACCATCTCCTCCTCTGCCGTCCCCTTCTCCTTTGGCCTTCTGTCTTTCCCAACATCAGGGTCTTCTCCAAGGAGTCCTCTCTTCTTTTTTGGTGGCCAAAGTCTTTGAGCTTCAGCTTCAGGGTCTGTCCTTCCAAAGGAGAGTCCGGGTTGATTTCCTTCAGGATTGACAGATTGGATCTCCTTGCAGTCCAAGAACTTTAACAAATTCCCTATAAAACGCTCACTGGGAGCCATACAGTATATGAGGAAATTAAAATGGTAGTTTATGATCTAGCAACAACAGTAACAACAACAATAGCTGGCTCTAACTAATCTCTATAAGCAAAAGAGGTCTGTGAGTTCTAGTCTTGCCTTAAGCCAACTGAATGACCCTGGACTTGTCACATTCTCTCAGCCCAACTCAGCTCACAGGGTGGGGTATAAAGGCCAAAGAAGGAGATATGTTTGCCACCTTGACTTATTTATAAAAAAAAAAAGCAAAGGTGGGGTATAAATATAGATAAACAAATAAGCCTTCCAAGATGGGAACGGTTTCCTTAAAGTCCTGCATGGCTTCATCTTGTCATGTGACCTCAGCTGATTGTTGGTAGCCCTATCCATGATTCAAAAATGGTGGAGGAAGCCATAGGCCAGATGTCCTTTCCAGAGATCTGGACATTCTTTAAACTAAGAATCGTATTTCTTTCAGAGGCAGGGAAGATCTTGCTGCTGCTTGTGAGAACGATGGAGGATGCAGCATCCAGTTTCAATAGAGGAGAATATTTGTAGCTCGGGGTTGAAATGAGGGGTCCTTGCTGTTCTCTGAGCTTGATGGTTTTCTTGCAGAAATTTCATGACCAACCTAGTGTTGAAGGTAAAGTCTTCACCATGGTTCAGTCCAAGCCGGGAATAAACAACATGGCGACTGCTTTAGGAAAAAGGTTGCAGTTTATTGAAAAGGAGAGCCAGACAGAAAGATGGCTCTGGAAGAAAAGAGAGTGAGCACATGTAGGGAATGGGTTTTTATACTCTCTGGAGCCTTTTGTTTGGAGTTGTTCCTGTGGCGTGAACTTTGACCTGAGTCTGAGTGTGCCTTTCTGGTATTCTGATGGTGGTGGGTTAATCCTATGATGTCCCAAAGGTCAATCCTGCTTCCCTGGGGCTGGGGCTGATGACTCTTAGATTTTTGGTGTGTTGATTCTAGGGATCTTTCTTCCTAATCCCAGTTTCCTGATTCCAGTCTTTCTGACAAGATTATCACATCTGCAATTCTGCAAACTTGGTTTCTGTTTGGGACAGAGAGACTTGGGGGCAAGGTTGGTTTCTGCTTTTAAAATCCTTTAGGGAAATATATTCTGCCTTTTAAATATTTCCAAAAATATTTCTTTCTCTGGGGAGGGGGGGGGTGACTTCCCACACTAGGGAACATCATCAGTGCTAGAAGGGGGTGGGGTTTGTCGAGTGGAGGCGGAGGAGGAAGACTGGGGCGACCTTGTGTAGCACTGATGATGTTACCTAGTTTGGGTCATGAAACGTCTGCAAGAAAACCGCCAAGCTCAGAAAGCACCAAGGACACTCAGTTGGTTTGACTTCTGTGGGTGGATTAATGGGATTTCAGTGAGCTGACATCCGGAAGTCATTTTATCCCACAAAGTTTAAGGATGGGCTGCAATTGAAACACACCAAGCATTCCCCAACAAGTCTCACTTTCCAGTAGTAGTGTAAGTTATACACACACGCGTATACACGGTAGACCTATACATATACACATATGAACAAGGGGTGGGAAGGTAATTTTCCAGCCGTTCTACTTTGCATCTTCAAGAGTTAAACAGAAAATGGAATGCCTTGAGAATGTTGGCAGTCAAGGAGTCAGCCAGACAAAAAAAGAGGCTTGCTTTCCATCCTCTCTGGACAGAATTCTGGCATTTTGGAAGCTAAGTAATGAGTCCAGATTTCAATTTGCAACTTTAGTTCCCCGGCGTGGAACTGTGCAGAAAGCAGCGTCGTGTACCAGCAGGCTGACTTTTTAAAAGATAAGAAATTCCTTTTGTAGCAAAAGAAGAGATTTTTTTATTTATTTTTTGGCATTAAAGGGACAAGCTACACCCTGAGGACATTGAGAGAAATTGTTCTCTCCGGGAGCGACCACCACCAGCGAAATTTGGGGTTGATTCAGGGTTGTCTTTTTTTCTTTTTTTTCTTTCACGGAAAAACCACGCTGACATTTTAACTCCGTTTCATAGAAGTCTGAAAACTTAGCAAACCACCGAGAGGACCAGTGCCAGTTCTTCTGCTTTGTGAGTTGGCATGGCAGCTGTGCCCTTTAGGTTTGAAGATCTTCTGTTCAGTTGGCATTCCGTAGCCTGGAATCTGACTTCACGAGTCCTGGGTACTGACCGGTTCAGACATCTCCAGATTGTACGTCTGATGCTTAAACCATGGTGCATCTCCAGAGCAGTGTACCAGGTAGAGTAAACTCTGTTTAAAATCGGGGGGTGGAAGGGGAGTTGTAAACCATTTGCATGTCTTTAGAAGAGAGAAATTCCTAGAAAAGCCAATCAATCAAAAGAGAGCTGGAAGGGACCTTGGAGGTCTTCTAGTCCAACCCCCTGCTCAAGCAGGAGACCCTAGCCTAGACCATTACAGACAGGTGTCTGTCCAGTCTTTTCTTAAGAACCTCCAGTGCTGGAGCACCCCCAACTTCTGGAGACAAGTTTTTCCACCAATTAATTGTTCTCACTGTTAGGAAGTTTCTCCTTAATTCCAGGTTGCTTCTCTCCTTGATTATTTTTCATCCATTGTTTTTTGTCTTGCCTTCTGGTGCTTTGGAAAATAAGTTGGCCCCCTCTTCAAATACTGGAATACTGCTATCATGTCATCCCCTATGCTTCCTTTCTCTAGACTAGCCAAACCCAAATCCTGCAACCGTTCTTCATATGTTTTAGTCTCCAGGCCTTTAATCATCTTAGTTTGCTCCTCTCTGCACTTTTTCCAAAGCCTCAACATCTTTTTTGTAACGTAGTGACCAAAAAAACATTCTTTAGTGTTCTCCATAGAAAGCAACATAGCTCAGACTGGTCCTTTCCAGTTATGCTGAATTCTACGCTGAAATCTCCAGTAAATTGGATTTTAGAAGTGCAATTTTCCTGATACCGCTCTTGATTAAGGATCAGGGGTGTGCAAAGGGGACACACTTACAACTTGAAATGCAAAAGTCCGGGATGCAAATTTTTCAGCATTGTTTTTGCACAGGAGGAGTTTTTGATCCTCTCCGTTTTATATTAATGGATGCTGTTTGCTCTCTTCGTCTGGAACACGAATGCAGATGCTGCCCTCAAGCTAGCAATCTTAAAGGCATAGCAGAAGAGAAGAAGGGAACTGAGGAGGATAAGCAGGGAGGGAAAGAAACTTTATACTCATGTATTCTTTTTTTTTTTTTGCAAAGTTCTTGTAAATGATCTACTGGAGTGAAAATCCTTCAAGGAGAAGAGCACAGAAAGATTACTGGCAGTCCAGCTCTTCCTTACCTCTATGTACTGTTAAAGTAGAGGATCACCGATGGGAGAAGGAGTGGATTCTTAAATTGATGGTGATCTTTAATAATAATAATAATAATAATAATAATAATAATAATAATAATAATAATAATAATAATAATAATAATAATAATAATAATAATAATAATAATAATAATAATAATAATAATAATAATAATAAAGTTGGAAGGGACCTTGGAGGTCATCGGACAAATGGCTGTCCAGTCTCTTCTTAAAAACTTCCAGTGTTGGAGCATTCACCGCTTCTGGAGGCAGGTTGTTCCACTGCTTAATTGTTCTAACTGTCAGGTGGTGTAGTGGTGTAGCTCAACCTAAGGCAGGGGTAGGCAACCTTGGCTCTTTTATGACTCATGGACTTCAACTCCCAGAATTCCTGAGCCAGCCATGCTGAGGTGAAAGGGAGAGGTTTCCAAGCTGAGCCATGCTGGCTCAGGAATTCTGGGAGTTGAAGTCCACGAGTCATAAAAGAGCCAAGGTTGCCTACCCCTGCACGTTTAGTGTAAATAGAATCCTGAGAAGTCTAAACTTGATTCATAGATGCTCTATGTCAGGGGTAGGCAACCTTGGCTCTTTTATGACTCGTGGACTTCAACTCCCAGAATTCCTGAGCCAGCATGGCTCAGCTTGGAAACCTCTCCCTTTCCCCTCAGCATGGCTGGCTCAGGAATTCTGGGAGTTGAAGTCCATGAGTCAGAAAAGAGCCAAGGTTGCCTACTCCTGACCTAAGGTGTCTCTGAGTCAAATGCTTTCAAGAGGTCCTCATGCCTTGCCATAACTTCTCCTTTCCACCCATCCAGCCATCCTTCCCTCTCCACATTCACAATTAACCAGAGGAACAGCTTGCCTCCAGAAGTTGTGAGTGCTCCATCCCTGGAGGTTTTTAAGAAGAGACTGGACAGCCACTTGTCTGAAGGCATAGGGTGAAGGGCATAGGGGCTCCTGCTTGAGCAGGGGGCTGGACTAGAAGACCTCCAAGGTCCCTTCCAACTCTGTTATTCTGCACTCACAGTTGTAAAGTGCACAGAATCTCTTGCTCTTCTCCTTTGGATCTGAGTACTTTCTCAAGAGTGAATTCTCCAGTGAGGACCTGTTATTCTTTCCCTCCACTGGCAGCTTACTTGTCTTTTGGTAAATCCATGTTAAGGGTCTCCTGCTTGAGCAGTGGGTAGGACTAGAAGACCTCCAAGGTCCCTTCCAACTCATTCTGATCGTAGATCCTTCCCCCCTCCCCTTTCTAAAGTGGCAGGGCTGCAGTCACCCCACCACTATTGTTGAGGACTTAACAGACCTTTTTCTAACTTGTGTCCATGTCACTCTGCAAGTATCTCAAACGGGGAAAAACAACATGGCGGGAGTGAAGTTCTGAAGGAAGAGATGGGCCCTGCACTGGCTATGCTCTGCTTTTTTGGCCTAGCCTTGATTGTAAAATGCTTTTAGGGTTTGAGATGTTGGCAAGTGCTCTAAATAGCTAACTACATGTCTGAATGGCCTATTTACATATTTGTGGGGGGGGGGGTTTCAAAAGAAAGAAAAAGGGTTCCTTTCTTTCCCATCTAGTAAGCTGAGCTGGCTGCCCCACCCTTACAGCTGCCTCCCCCTCCTATCTCTAGCCTTCAGTCTCTTGTCTTCAGTCTCTAGATTAGTTATTCTTATATAATGATCTGAGTCTCACCTAGTCAGTTTCACACCGAAGGTGGATTTCTAACATGGGAAGCGAATCTTGATTTGATGGTTTGGGCTAAGCAAGTTGTTTTCCTCTTGCTATAAACCCAAACTCTCCGTGTTTGTCTTGACTTAGAAGCAGAGCTATCTATATTTTTTTTAAAAAAAAAAAAAATTCTGCACACTAAACTCTCATTTTAGTTTTGCATTAGGATGCGTGTTTTTCTCTCTGCCTTTTTTTTTAATCTGGTCTGCAAATTCTCCGGTTCTCTGATGGCCTAGAAATAGAGCTGCAGGCGAGTTTTGTGGCAACGAATGAGTCCTGGACTTGCGCCGTGGCATGAATGCAATTTTCAAAGTTAAATTGTTGCTGTTTCTGGCTCTCCCGCTGTTTGTTGGAAAGTGGAACAAAGGCGGTGTTTTCTGGACTGCAGTCCAACTCTGCAGAACATTTAACGGGCCTTTTTTTTCCCCGTTGGCAGGGACACCTGATACATGCCAGCCCCCAGCCCCTAGGAAACCTCTTCCCCAACCTTCATCCTCTCGTGAGTTTAGAAATGTACCCCATCACAATCCAACTGCTGCCACAACATGTAACCGTGGTTATAACTAAGAAGAGATTCGACAACCACTTCTCTGAAATGGTATAGGGTGTCCTGCCGGGCAGGGGGTTGGACTAGAAGACCTCCAAGGTCCCTTCCAGCTCTGTTATTCTGTTATTTGCTGGCATTATAACATGATGATTGTAACTGCTGAGAAAAACACATAACTGCAGAAACGCAGGCAAGTTGCCCTTTTATGGCATAGCTGGTAAGGGGCTATTAAATACAGCAATTCTTTTGCCTAGACCAGGGGTCTTCAAACGTGGCCCTTTTATGACTTGAAGTTGCCTTGCTCACATGTCAGAAATCCGTTTTAGTCTATTTCCATACAGCAAAAGACTACTTACAGTCTAGGCCAGGGGTCTTCAAACTTGACCCTTTTATGACTTATGGACTTCAACTTCCCAGAATTCCTCAGCCTGCGTGCCTGGCTGAGGAATTCTGGGAGTTGAAGTCCACAAGTCGTAAAAGGGCCAAGTTTGAAGACCCCTGGTCTAGGCAAAAGAATTTGATCAATTTAAGCTGACGTACCAAGCAGAGACAAAGACAGTAAACGTTGAAAGAATTCACTTTAATGCAGTGGAACACATTAACGCTAATCAGAAAGCAGCATCCTTGAGAATTCCTTATCAAAGTCATTGGGGCAGCTTCTGTATTTAGGCCATGGGGAATCCCTGTTTGCCAGTCTCCCCAAATGCTGAAGAAGATGCACAGAAGATGTAGGAGAAGACCAGGTTGAGCCCGAGGGAGGGGTCAAACACATCATCAGTCTAGATCAGAGGTCCCCAACCTTTTGGGCACCAGGGACCGGTTCTCTGGAGAAAGGTTTTTCCACGGACCGAGAGTGTGTGGTTTTGTGTGCTGCCTGCATTCCACGGATGGGGCTTTGCTTGTTTCTGCAGACCGGTTGCTGGCATGCCGCGGCCCGGTACTGGTCCATGGACCGGGGGTTGGGGACCCCTGGTGTAGCTGCCCACAAGAGATCTAAGTCCAGTTCACCTTGAATACTGTTGACTCTTACTGCCAATTTGCTTTGACCGTTACTAGTTCAGATTCTTGTAGAGAGCTTGCAATAAACTATTATGTTCAGAACAAAACAGAACAGAATAACAGAGTTGGAAGGGTCCTTGGGGGGTCTTCTAGTCCAACCCCCTGCTCAAGCAGGAGACCTTCTACCATTTCAGACAAGTGTCTCTCCAATCTCCTCTTAAAAGCTTCCAGTGATGGAGCACCCAAAACTTCTCGAGGCAAGTCGTTCCACTGGATAATTGGTCATTGTTCTCAGTGTCAGGAATTTCTCCTTGGGTTGCTTCTCTCCTTGATTAGTTTCCATCCATTGCTTCTTGTCCTGCCTTCAAGGGCTTTGGAGAATAGGTTGACCCCCTCTTCTTTGTGACAGCGCCTCACATATTGGAACACTGCTATCATATCATCCCTAGTCCTTCTTTTCACAAGACTAGACATACGCAATTCCTGCAATCGTTCGTCGTATGTTCTTTTGTATGTTTCATTTCAACCCTCTGGATTTCCTCATTTCCCCGGCGTTTGACAGAAGTATTTCAATTTCTTGGAAGCTTCAAGAGAGCTAAATTCACAGCCCCCTGCTTTGATTGTGTATTCTCCAGGGGTTTCTGGCACACAGTTGTTAGTTGCACTGTACAACGCATTTAAAAGAGATGTTTTACCAAACGCGTCAATTTAAGGGAAGCATCAAGTAGAGCCGACTCTTCTGCAAAGCCGATGCCACTGCTTCAGAAGGTGTCTCCAGCAGGTTGGGCCATGTACGAATCCTTGGCTTCATTCCCCAATGGAAGTGTTGTCTGCACGTGCCGGTGCAATTCGGATCAGCTTGAAAAGAGAGCCATCCAGAAGATACAGCTGTTTTCACTCTCTGCACACAGGGGTGTGTTTTGCAAAGCAATTCTCCAATGCTTTCCACAGTCTTGCTGTTAAGTGCAAAAGTTAAGGTCCTGGGCTTGACACTAGCAGAGAATTGTTTAATTAACACCACTGGAGCAGAGATTAGCTTTGTCATACCATGTCCCCCTTCGGACAACACAGTTGCCTGAATCCTTGACCCATCTGTGCAATTGGCTTACTTCAGTACGCCAGCAAGATAGGATGGCCAATTAACTGACTCTCAAAGCAGTCATTTACTGAATTATCCTAGTGGCTTCATAAAAGGCAAATGCTTCCAGGAGGATTTGCTACTTGACTTTCTATTTCTGAAAGAAAAAAGGACCAAAAAAATATATATGCAAAATCTGCGGTGGTGCGATTGTGGGGTCTGGGCCATCACAAACAGGACTGGGAGGACTTAAGTCCCCTCAGCATGGTCACAGGAGAAACACGTAAAAGGGGATAGAGAGAGTGTGCAAACAAAAATACTATGGATAGAATATTGATCTGTACTATTGATAACATTGATATTTGTAGCTCAGGGTTAAACTCTGGGATGCTCGCTGCCCTCTGAGCTTAGTTGTTTTCTTGCGGACGTTTCATTACCCCGCTAGGGTACATAATCAGTGCTATGAAGGGGGGAGGAGGAGGAGGAGGGGAGGAGGAGGAGGAGGAGGAGGAGGAGGACTGTGAAGTATTTGGTGTTCTCTGAGCTTGGTTGCTTTCTTGCAGACATTTCATTACCCAACTAGGTAACATTATCAGTGTTAGGTGATAAGGCCCAGGAACAAGAAGGGCTAAAAAAAAATCCTTGCTAAACATTTTACAGGCTACAGTTAAGTCATTTGTTCCCAAACAGCCTTGGGTTTCATTTAGAACCTAAAATGAACTTTACCCAGGGTTAGTTGAGCAAGCGAAGAGGTTCACACAAACCATTGACTCCTGCAGCGATCCAATTAACTGCGTAGCGTGTGAATAGGACCAAGGTGGCTACATTGGATCAAGAAGATTGTTTCACCAGTTTTAGGCAGAAGAAGAGGAAATCAGATGGGAAATTTCTGCTTCAAACTGCAGCTGCACACTGGCAAAATATTCAGTCTTGTCCCTTCTTACCCTTGGCTTGAATTTTGGCAAATGCAGCTGAATAGCTTTCTAAAATGTCACAGGGAGCGGAATCGGCTAACGGGAGAGCTACGTTCCCCTGTGAAACTGGGCACCAGAGTTTCCTCCAGAATGTAGTAGCTTCGTGTTGTTTGTGTTGCTTTCAAGTTCTTCTCAGCCTTTTCCTCTGCGAAGTTGGAGGCTGCAGCAAAAGAGGAATTCTCTTCTGACTGTCTGGGAGCCAAGGGAGGGGGAAAAAAATAAAATAAAACCATTTTAAGATCGTTTCAAGATTGGGTTCCCCTCCTCTCTCCCCCCCCCCCCCCGCTCTTCCGCTTGCCGCACAGGAAGCGAGGATGCCAGATCTTTTTATGAAAGGGTCTTATATAAGAAGATCTCCCTCGGGGTCCCCCACGCTGGTATCCAGGCCAATATCAGGTGGAGACATCAACCCACATCTGTTTTCATGCAAGGAACAAAACGAACCCTTAGAAGGACAATTTGGAATTGACAAAAAGACCGCGCGTTCTCTCTGCTTCTCCAGAATCTCTACAAAATTTCGTTTCCTTTTGCATTCGAGGTCCCAGAAATTTTTTTTAGCACCCTTCCCAAAACAGGGTAGTCCTAGGTGTTGCAACTCAAGCTCTAGATTTACTAATCGGTGTCTCTCCAGCTGGTTAGGCATTTTGAATTACCATCTGAACAGAGATATAAGGTGCTGGGCTACAGAAGGGCGATTTATGACATATTTGGGTAAATCCAGGGGGGAAAAAAATCTATTTACAATATTTTTGATTGGCCACATTTGGTTGGACACACAAGGAATTTGTCTCCGGTGCATAAGCTCTCAGTGTACCTACAAGCAACAAACTTATAAATCATAAATCGTGAGATACAAGGAGCAGAATGATGAACATAAAGTACCAATAGGAGTAGGTAGTAGGAAAGATGAGAAGGATAATAACAGTACAGCCCTACTACATGGGTAAATATCCTTCGGCATAAGACAGTGCTGTGGGAATTGGGCGTTTAGCAGAGTGATGGCATGGGGGGGGGGAAACTGTCTTTGTGTCTGGTTATTTGGGCATGCAATACCCTATTGCGCCATCCCAAGGGAAGGAGTTGAAACAGTTTGTGTCCAGGATGTGAGGGGTCCATAGCTATTTTCTCAGTCCTCTTTCTGGCCCGTGCAGTATACAGGTCCTTAATGGAAGGCAGGCTGGTTGCAATTGTTTTTTTTCACAGACTATCCGTTGGAGTCTGTGCGTGTCCTGTTTGGTTGCAGTGGCAAATCAGGCAGTTATAGAAGTACAGATGATGGACTCGATCATTCCTCTGTAGAACTGGATCAGCAGCATATTGTGTTTGTGTAGGAGATAGAAAAGAGAGAGAAAGAGGCAGGCAGGCACAGGGATATCAGCATCCTTCATCCTCAATTCTGATTGCCAACATTATTCTCTTCTGCACGTGCAGACCTTTTCCTTCTTGCTGTTGTTGAAGGAAAAGTCTTCATCATGGTTCAGTCCAAGCCGGGAATAAACAACATGGCGACTGCTTTAGAAAGAAGGTTGCAGTTTATTGAAGAGGAGAGCCAGACAGAAAGATGGCTCTGGAAGAAAAGAGAGTGAGCACATGTAGGGAGTGGGTTTTTATACCCTCTGGAGCCT
Organism: Azemiops feae; assembly: GCA_023970755.1. Lineage (NCBI taxonomy): Eukaryota > Metazoa > Chordata > Lepidosauria > Squamata > Viperidae > Azemiops > Azemiops feae. Next base: position 163,465 of record JALGBA010001309.1, read on the forward strand.
TTTGTTTGGAGTTGTTTCCTGTTCCTGTTTGAGGCTTTGTATTTCCTGTGTCATGTATTCTGACCTGAGTCTGGGTGTGCCCTTTAGCATCTGTGGGTTAATCCTATTATGTCCTGTCTTAGACTTTGGGTGGGGTATGTAGATTTTAGGTGTCTGTCTTCCTAAGCTTCTAGCTGGGGGCCTCCAAACTTCCTCTGCATTTCTACAGAGCTGGTTGGGGGAGGGAGACTTGGGGCTATTAAAAAAACTGGGCATGCTTTTCTGCCTTTGAGGAAATATATTTTTCTGCCCTTTTAATATTTCCTTCTCTGGGGGGCTGACTTCCCACACTGTCAATGTATTACCACCCTCCTCCTCCTCCCCCTCCCCCTCCCCTTCCTCCCCCTCCTCCTCCTCCTAATTTCTTTTCTGCCATAAGCACACATCATGGGAATTGATTTTTTCTCTTCTCTGACCATCGGTCTGAGTCCCCCTTGTGCTTGGTGACTTACGACTGACCGCTTAGCGACCAAAGCCACAACGGACCTCCCCCCCCAAAGGGATTTAAGACTCTGTTTCAAAGTTCCAATGGTCAGCCCTCCACAAGGTCATGTGATCACATTTTGGGTGCTTAGCACCCGGCCCACATTTACAACCAATTGCAGAACCTGGTGGTCACATGACCGTTGTTTATGACAATTTTGCCAGAAAGCAGTGTTTACTTCCAGTTTCTGGGGAAGAAACGGTCCATAGCAAACAATGGTTCGCTTGACATTGCAGTGTTCACTTAACAACCGAGTGTAAAATCATGTGGTGATTCACTTTACAACCCTCGCCACTTAACCAGTGTAATTGCCAGGCCTCAGTTATGATTGTAATTTGAGGATAACCAACATGTCTGTCTTTGAGTTGTGAAGACCTTTATCTACTGCTCTTTGCCAAAAAAAATATCTACATATACATATATAGAGATAGCATATATATATAGAGAGAGAGAGAGCGGGGGGCAGGGTTGATCACTGTGCCAATGAAAGATGTATCCTGAAATATTTAATGTACCATTTAACATTTGCAAAAGATCCTGCGTTTGATTTATAATTCTCCCGTTGGGTAGATGAATGAGATCTAGGTTACATGGGTCTATTTCTGTTTTGCTTTCAGGCGAGAGGAATTAACGTTTCACATTCATCTTCCCAGCTGTGAGATTGCAAAGCTTGTAGAAATGGAAATTTCAGAGTGGAAAGATTTTTGATAACTATGAGGAAGTTTATAGAAGGAAAAAAGAACCTGATGCCCAAATATCAGCTAAGGGTAAATTGGGAGGAGCAGGTTTTTTTGACCCAATGGATCCAATGCCTTTTGCTAATGGGACACCACCTTCATTTTGATGGAACATTCTGAATAATCTGCTCACTAAGAGAAAGTTGTGCAACAAGAGACACTGAAGGAAATAACAGAGGGCCAGGAAATTTGGGGAAATTCAGTCAGAATAAAGCTGGAAGGGACCTTGGAGGTCTTCTAGTGACTAGTCCAACCCCCTGCTCAAGCAGGAGACCCTAAACCTTTTCAGACAAGTGGCTGTCCAATCTCTTCTTTAAAATTCACTGGTTAATTGTCTTCCCTGTTAGGAAGTTTCTCCTTAATTCCAGGTTGCTTCTCTCCTTGATTAGTTTCCATCGTTTCTTAACCTGCCTTCTGGTGCTTTGGAAAATAAGTTGACCCCTTTGAACTTCGAGGACCAAGTCTTGAAATTCTTAGTTCCAAGTCTTGGATCTGATCTTGAATGATAGAGATAGCAGATTGTTTTAAGAAATTAGTTCTCAAAAGAGCAAAACGGATCTAGCAAGCCTAAGGACATGATCAAGCTAAAAAAAAAAAAAAAAAAGCAACTTTCAAGGATGATCACTCCAAATACAGGTGGTCCTCAACTTACAAGAGTTCATTTAGTGACCGTTCAAAGTTATAATGTCCCACTGAAAACAGTGACTTAGGACCGTTTTTCACACGGCGGTTGCAGCCTCCCCGTGGTCACGTGACCAAAATTCAGGTGCTGGGCGATTGACTCATATTTATGACCATTGCAGTGTCCCGGGGTCACGTGATCCCCTTTTGAGATCTTTCTGATGAACAAAGTCAACAGGGAAGCCAGATTCAGTTAACAGCCGTGTGACTCACTTAACAACTGCAGTGATTCACTTCACAACTGTGGCAAGACGGGTTGTAAAATGGGGCAAAATTCGCTTGACAAATGTTTCGCTTAGCGACAGAAATGTTGGCCTCAATTGTGATCGTAAGTCGAGGACTACCTGCATGAGGAGTGGTTGAGGTCAGTTCCTAGGATTTTTGAGTGACTCTGATCTTGTGATTGGGAAAACCTATCAATTATCATACCAAACATGTTGAGATAAGGGGAATTTTGGTTATTAGATTTAAAATAGTTGGAAATTTAAAAATTAGATCTAAAAGAGAAAAGAAAATTAATTATCATGAATATGTTTGATTTATTGATTAATCCAGGCAATATATATAATGGTTTTGATTTATTAAAGGGGATATTGTATTATTAAGTAGATGATTTAATATGGTGGGAAATAGATAACTTTTAGGAAAGAACAAGATTACATTCAAATAAATAAAATGTGTATTTTGGATATTATAGTTTGTTATGGAGATAAGGGAAATCTTGGTTACCCAAAGTCTGAAAATTATGGATATCAAAGGTTACATTGGAATATTGATGAGAAATTAAAAAATATGTAAAAATTAATAACAGAATATGGATTGTTTATGAAGATTGAATGTAATTAAGATACATATAAGCTAAAAAATTATTGATAAATGTAATAATGATGTTTTTTATTGAGTTGATATAATTAGAAATGTACTAGCTTGAATACGAGACACTAAATGTTAAGGGAAAAAGAGAAGAAATATCTGATGATGTCACCTGAGATTTGCACTAAATATTTTGTTATTGAACTATTGATTAACCCAGTCACCACGTTGCTTTTTAAATACTCAAATGTAAAATTGGAAAATTAATAAAATATTATAAAAAAAAAATATCATACTAAACATATCAATCAATCAATATATGAACCAGATAGTAAGTGGTTAAAAAAAAAAAAACACCTTGTCTTGTGTCTATGTAGCCTGGGTCTGCTTGAATTTTATTTGCTGTAAGATATCTTTACAACAGATTACATTGTCTTCTGCTATGCTTTGCTTTGAAAGACGAAAAACTTTCCAAGGGCTGAAATTATAGAAGCATCCTCTCACGGGCGGTGAACATGACAAGTATCCATTTTCTTAGAATTACACAATAGCCAGGCTGGATATTCTTCTCCTGGGCTTATCAGAGCAAGCAACATTTTGGCTTGCGCAAAGCTGAAATTGCAGCCTCGGGACAAACAGCAGGGATAGGAGCCAGACAGAATCTGGAATAGGGACATTCCAGGCAAAGAATACGCTCAATATTTATGTGCAAGTTCATCTGAGGTAACCAGGCAGGCCAATTCTCCTGCTGGTCGTTGACCCTGCAACACAGTTATTGCTCTAGAGAGAGAGTCACAGTTGTGGATTAATCCAAGCATCTCCATGGGGCTGGTCTCCTGTTCGACACTCAGGGGTGTTCCCAGCAGGTTGATTGCCGTATTCTAGGTCAAGAACACAAAAGTAGGTAGCTTCCCTTGCAAGAATAATAGAGAGTTGCCTCAATTAAGGTCAAGGTCCTGGATTCTCAAAGTCTTATTTAAACATGTTTATTGAAGGAGATTTAGTTTCCAAAAAAAAAACCCTGTTAACTACAAGGTTCTTATAATCACCTGCTTCTTAACTCCATCTCTTTTTTTTTTCTGTCTTGACTTACAACAGTTCATTTAGTGACCATTTGAAGTTACAACGGCACTGAATAAGTGGCCTGTGACCATTGTTCATACAGGACTGTTGCAGCATCGCCATGGTCACGTGATCAAAATATAGATGCTCGGCAACTGGCATGTATTTATGACGGTTGCAGTACCTTGCGATCTTCTGATGAGCAAAAGTCAATGGGGAAACCATCCAGTTATGAGGCCACTGCGATACCCCCATAGAAGTTTTACTTACAGTAGTGGCCAAAATTGTGGAAATCTTTTGGGAAAAGTGTACAGTAGAAATGCCACCTTTGGTTAAGTTTCCATTTTTCTTCTAATTTCTTTATAACTGTAGCCTTCTTCACTTAATAATACTATTTTACATCGCTTTCTTGGCGACCAGTCAACTCTTTGCACCATGACTTTAATTTTATTACGTTTTACAAGCTCACTCAATGAAAGAACACAAAAAAAAACCCAACCGACTTGATAGCGATCACATCACACACCAACAAATGTCCTCCTCTCAGCTTCAATACATGACATCAATCACTGAATCCTACTGTGATCTGATTGGCTCATTGCCAAAACAAGATGACACCTGATTGGTTCTCTAAACACTCATGCACATTGGCTACAATCAGATGAAGGAAAGCTACCTATATCAACCTAAGCAAGTTGTGCTTCCTTTTTCTGGTTATTTGGCTATAACTTTTTATAGAATACAGTACAGATAGTTGAATAAACTTTGTTGCATTACATTCGTGATTAAATTATCTTTCCACTGATATATAATTTTATGGTACTACTCCCCCCCAAAAAAGTGGTGTTATTAGCCATCAAAACTCAAAAATACACTTTCCCCAAAAGGTTTCCACAATTTTGGCCACTACTGTATAATTAAATAGACTGTGTATATACGTTTACTTCTCCTTTTTCATGTTCCCATCATATGCTAAACAATAATGATAAAATCGGGAAAACGTATTCACTTAACAACTGCGTTACTAACTCAACAGCTGCAGTGATTCACTTAACAATTGTGGCGAGAATGGCCACAAAATGGGACTCAACAAATGTGTCACTTAGCAACAGAAATATGGGGTTCAGTTCTGATCGTAAATCAAGGACTACCTGTAGTGTATTTCCTTGAGCATCCTGTTTATCTCTGAGGTCATTGGATCAGGATTTCTTGATCTACTTGCTGACTGCCTGTCGAGACCCATTTTCCTGATAAAAGAGGAATGTGCAATTGTCTCAAACTTGTAATATTTTGCAAATTGGTGTCCTCTTTCCCAGGCTCAGAGAAGACCATAACCATTCCACCCCCAGCCCCAGTCATCCAAAAAAAAACATCAGATATTGTGCTGTAATTGACAGAGATCCTAGAAGATTTGATATTAATCTCCATATTTAATGACAAGATGGTAGTTATCAAGAGGCTGAGGTTAGAAGGAAGATCCCAAGCCAATATTTTAGAATGGAAACAGCCATTAGGACATTGGGGTTGTTTTTTCCCCCATTGCACTTAAAATCTTTGTGATTTGATGCACCATCAATTTTCAAAACTTTTGCAAGGCAGAAAAATAATCGGTTAAGAGGCTAAAAATTTGAAAAGGGAAGTTAGCTTATCATAGTTGCATTCGAGAAAGTGCAAACAAGCATCTCATTAAATTGCTAAATATACCTTTACACAATACTTATTAAACATAAAACATAAAATGTATGTTTTATAACCTGCCTTAGCCTGGTTTCCCCAGATATTTTGGCTTAAGTAAGGGCATTTCCATCTTGGCAATTTTCCCTTTTCTTTCATTGTGCTCACAAAAGCTTGTTTTCTTCAACTCGGTGGAACTCCCGGGTTGCCAATTAAAAAAAAAAAAAAAAGGCAATTTAAATGTTGGGACAAGATGAAATAGTTTTAGACCATTGGACTACAAGACCTCCAAGTCCCTTCCAACTCGGTTATTCTGTTATTCTGAATCTCGGTTCAGCCTGGCAGATCCCACCTCCTGCCAGCATATCAAACCTCTCCATCAACAGATTGAACATACAGTGCTTAAATTGATCAGATCAGAATCAAAATATGGATCAGATTAGCATCTGCCCAAGCTTCATTCAAAGGAGCTTGAGGTGCATAGAAGACTTCAAAAGATCCTTTGTCCTTCACTCATTCACTTCACTCACTTCTGACTCTCCGTGATTTGGTAGACACAAAGTCATCAGTCAGCAAATTCTTCTTATACTTGACCTGCCATCAGTGATCTTCACTGGGCCTCCTTCAATTGCCTTTGATTTTTTTTCCCCCATCACCCCAGTTTTCTCTGCTTTTCTGCCTTCCCATTATGCATCCACGGTATCTAGCTTTAGCTTTGTGGTTTATGTTTCCAGAGAAGAGTCTAGTTTTTAACTTCTTGTAGTGTGGAGAGTTTTCTCCCTCTGGTCCATGGTTTTCTCAACCCCCTTTTCCCAGCACTACAATTAAAATCTGTTTTTCTTCTTTCAAACTTTCTGCCGGTCCAGTTTTCATAGCCGTGCATCACAGCTGGGAAAGCCCTATCCTTGACTATGGGAACTTTTGTCGTCAGTCTGAGGTTTCTGTATGGCAACATTTTGTCTAGATTTGGCCTTGTCTTTCTCTCCAGGAGCAGATTATGTTGGCATTCTCACCGTCCCTGAGAATAGTTGAACCCAGGTTACAGCTATTTCAGCTATTTCTCCATCCATTGGCATTGGATTGGCACCGCTTGTATACATAACCTTGCACTTTCTTCTTTAACTTTCTGCAAAGGACGTCTTAAGTCCGTGGTGGTGAACCTATGGCACGCGTGCCAATGGTGGCACGCAGAGCCCTCTCTGTGGGCACGCGAGCCATCACCCCAGTCCTAGGCCTTCAGCTGGGTTTTATAAAACCTTTTCACTTTAGGCCTCCACTGCTGTGTGCAAAAAAAAAAAAGGTTCAATCAATCAATCAATGTCAACTTCTCATGGGGAAAAAAAAGATCTTGCAAAGTTGGAATTGATTGATTGAACTTTTTAGTCCCACCCAGTCTGCCGTTACCACCACAGCCATGCCTACCCAATGGGCCACACCCACCCAATGGGCCACACGCGCCCGGCACATGACGATACATAAGTGGGTTTTGGGTTGCAGTTTGGGCACTCGGTCTCTAAAAGGTTTGCCATCACTGTCTTAAGTTCTCCTCAAAGTGACATCATCAATTTTCTCCCAGAAATTTCAATTCCAACTTTTCTTTTTTTTCTCATGCATATATATAACTTAAATAAATAAGAGGACAGGAGCCAGCCTTGGTGCACTCCTTTCCTACTTTTGAACTATTTAGTTGCTCCGTATTTATTTTTTATTGATTGATTGATTACATTTTTAAAGCACCCATCTCCCTCACAAATCTGCTTAATGAATAATAAACCAATGAAAACGAAATGGAAATACAAACTTACTCATTTATCTTGTTTATCGTGTATTCAAAATAGGTGTTAGTGCAGGATAACAAGTAATGTTGTTGTTGTTGTTTTTTCCTGTATCAGGCAGTCTTCCAAAGTGAAGCAATGCGTAACAGATCTTTAATCATAAACCATGCTCCGAAATAGGTCCGGTTAGTTATTAAATAGAGATTAAAAATGGATTAATCAGCAATGCGTTTCTCCTAAAAATATGTCAAATATTTAATCAATCGGTGGAACAACTTGCCTCCAGGAATTGTGAATGCTCCAACACTGGAACATTTTAAGTAGAGATTGGCAATAGGGTTTCCTACCTGAACAGGGAGTTGGACTAGAAGACCTCCAAGGCCCCTTCCAACTCTGTTTATTCTATTCTATTCTATTCTATTCTATTCTATTCTATTCTATTCTATTCTATTCTATTCTATTCTTTCCAATATATATTCAGTTCTATTTTATTCATTCCAATATCTATTCTATTCTATTCTATTCTATTCTATTCTATTCTATTCTATTCTATTCTATTCTATTCTATTCCATTCTGCATTCTATTCTATTCTATTCCATTCTGCATTCTATTCTATTCTATTCTATTCTATTCTATTCTATTCTATTCTATTCTATTCTATTCTATTCTATTCTATTCTATTCTTTCCAATATATATTCAGTTCTATTCTATTCATTCCAATATCTATTCTATTCTATTCTATTCTATTCTATTCTATTCTATTCTATTCTATTCTATTCTATTCTATTCTATTCTATTCTACTCTACTCTATTCTATTCTATTCTATTCTATCTTTCCAATATATATTCTATTCTATTCTATTCTATTCTATTCCATTCCATTCCATTCCATTCCATTCCATTCCATTCCATTCCATTCCATTCCATTCCATTCTATTCTATTCTATTCTTTGAAATCTGGATTCTATCTACGTGTACGTCTTAAAAGTCAAAAGTAGGAGAGCAGCAACATATGACCAGGCTTCTTCTCCAAACACCTAAAAAGTTATGTATTAATTAATATTCAACTTTAACTGTTACTTCTTGGTCATCACACACATTCTTCAACGGGCAAACGAGGGCTACTCATAATCAGTTGTGGTCCATTGAGTCAAACCTCTTTGTGTAAACTTTGTCTTCTCCCGCTTTTATCAGATTTTAGCAAGATGCTCTCTCAGATGTCTCTGCCTCTTCCAAATCTAGCTTGTATGTCTGGCTGCTCTTATTCCATAGACCAGGAAGACCTGGACAAAGAAATCACCATTGGTTTTACTACCATGTGAAATAAATGCAATTGCTCAGTATAGGTAGTCCTCGACTTACAACAGTTCATTTAGTGACCGTTCAAAGTTACAATGGCATTGAAAAAAGTGATTTAGGACCGTTTTTCAAAGTTACAACCTTTGCAGCCATCCCCGGGGTCATGTGATCAAAATTCAGGTGCTTGGCAACTGACTCATATTTATGACGGTCGCAGCATCCCGGGGTCACGTGATCCCCCTTTTGCGACCTTCTGACAAGCATCGCCGATGGGGAAGCCAGATTCACTTAACAACCGTGTGACTAACTTAACAACTTCAGTGATTCACTTAACAACTGTGGCAAGAAAGGTCGTAAAATGGGGCAAAACCCACTTAAACAGATGTCCCGCTTAATGACAGAAATGTTGGACTCAGTTGTGGTCCTAAGTCAAGGACTGCCTGTAGTCTGAACATTCTTTGGCTCTGTGGGTTTTTGTTTTTTTGCTATAAATATTGAGCTTTTCAAGTTTTTCATCCTCAGCCTGTGTTTTCATTTCAGCGACCTAATCCTATAAGATTTTAAGCAGCTGAACAGTTTTTGTCAGCAGTATCTTACGGGACTTCAAGAATATCTGGCTTTAGCTCCATGATCAAAGCTTTCCTCAGTTTGAAGATAATTTTGTGCAGTTCTTCTGTGTATTTGCACCGTCCCTTTTATTTCCGCCTTCTTTGTCTCTTGTTATGCCATCTCGGCAAAAAAAAGTCTCCCTTGATTTCTACAATGTCCTTAAATACAATGCTTGTGTCCTGGTTCCGACAGATGAAACTCTTCAAAGAACTTCGAGGCATTGTTTACCTTAAAGAATCTTTATTCGAGTAGCATAGCATCGGCACATGCATAGGCCAAGCCAAAATCTGAATTCCCTTCCCCTGAGCACCTAGTATCAAAGCACAATTCCCTCCTCTAATTAACCGTCATAAATCACATTCTCCAATTAGTTTGAAATGCAGGCTTTCCCTCCAGTTCTTCAACTCTGCCATTCCTTATCATCTCTTATTTCAAAAAACCTTGGTTCTCAGGCTAGTTACAATATTGTTATGTCTAACTAAACTCCCATGCACATTCCTCCTCCTCCCCCCCCAGTATCATCTAATTCTAACTCTAATTCTAAGAGTAAAACATAAGAAGGAAAATGGCTGCATCTCCATATGTTGTCAAAGCAAGAACATCCGACGTTAGCAGCGTTGACAGCTTGTCTTTTTCATTCCATTCTTATCTTCCATTTCTTTGCATTGCAGATATTGTGTTCTTATTCTTCCCTGCAACTCAGTGCTTAGTTGGAAAGATTTTCTTCTGTCTTTGGGGCTTTTGCTTTCTGCCCTTCTTCAACTATTTAAATCACTTGGGCTCTTTTGCATTTTAGAATAATTTTGTTTGCTTCGTCTTTAACAATACCACAAATTTCAAGCCAGCGGTCTTCAGCTCCTCTATTGATCAAATCTCCATTAAACCCATTCTTTACTTTCACGACATGATCATTTGGAATATTACTCAGGCTGTCTCTGGCTGGTTTGGGGAGTTCTGTTCCTTTAGTTTAAATTGCAATTTTGCAAAAAGGGACTCATGTTTTGAGTCACAGACAGCAGCCAGCCCTGTTTTTATTGACCGAATAAATAGAGTGTCTCCAGTTTGGCTTTCAGAGCATAAATTCAATTTGATTTTGCTGCAGTCCATCCAATAATAACCGTGCATACATTTGTCTTTCAAGTTCTTGGAATAAGATTTTTGCTTTATGGACATTGAATTTCTCTGCCCCATTAGTCTGTCTCCTGCATTGTTTCATACACTGATGCCAACTTTTCCAGTTATTCCGAATGCTATTTCACTTCCAACTTCAGCTTTTCAGTCTTATATAGTTGGAAGAATGGGATGCATTTTTCTCTCTCCATGTATTAGGTTAACACAAGGTTGCAAGCCCCCATATAATCCTTCCACTCCCTCTTCCTTGGTTAGAGTTGTCACTTAGACCACCAAAACATGACTGGCTTAAACTGAAATTATTCCATCATTCGCAGTTGTATCTAGTTACAAATGACTAATGAAAAGACCCTCCCTCCCTCCCTTCCTCCTTTCCTCCCTTCCTTCCTCCATCCCTCCTTCTTTCCTTCCTTCCTCTCCCTCCTACTCTTCCTTCCTCCCTCCCTCCTTTCCTCTCTCTCCTACTCTTCCTTCCTCCCTCCCTTCCTCTCTCTCCTACTCTTCCTTCCTCCCACCTTTTTCTTCCTTCCCTCCCTTCTTTTCTCTCCCTCCTACTCTCCCTCCCTCCCTCCTTCGTTCATTCGTTCGTTCCTCCCTCCCACTCTTCCTTCCTCCCTCCCTTCCTCCCTCCCTTCCTCTCTCTCCTACTTCCTTCCTCCCTCCCTCCCTTTCCTCTCTCCCTTCCTTCCTTCCTCTCTCTCCTACTCTTCCTTCCTTCCTCCCTCCCTCCTTTTTCTTCCTTCCCTCCCTTCCTTCCTCTCTCTCCTACTCTCCCACCTTCCTTCCTTCCTTTCTCCCTCCCTCCCTCTGTCCTTCCTTCTTTCTTTCTTTTCTTTCTTTCCTTACTTACTTACTTACTTACTTACTTACTTACACTTACTTAACTTACTAATCCAACAGCTCCAATTTCCCTGCTGGTTTTCAAAAAAAATATATACATACCCCATTTGTATATAATTATTTATTCTGCATTACATTTCTGTCCTAGTTTCTCAAATCTTAGTTCCAGTTTCAAAAAGTGAGTCAAGGTCAGCCTTCTTGGACCCTGCAGTCTCCCATCTGCTAAGTCAACAAAGGACGAGCTTGTGTAACACCCGGCAAATGTTACAGGATGTCTGTTGTGGGGTTTCCTTTATGAACTCCTCCACGCGTGATAAATGGATCGTTCTCGTGGTCAATTTAGCACCACTATTGCACTTACAGCGGGATCCCTGGGCCCGCTGGCAGCGGATACGATTTCCGCAAGAGCTGAATTGCGGAATCTTTAGGAGTGGTATAAATCAACATCCAGGTCTTCAAAAAGAAAATCCCTTTTCCGTATCTAGGGGGCATTAAAATTTTAAGGGTTGTTTTTTTTTATGATTATTAAAAAAATGGAATCATTGAACTGATTCAAAAAATAGAGCAAACGAATTATGTGGCATTACCGTACCTGTTGCATTTGTGCTGAAGGCTACTCGAAACTTTGCACATTAGAGTAAGTTTTTGAAACGACAGAAACGTTAATATTATATTTGAAAAACCGAAAAGCAACCGAAAGAAGAAGAAAAAAACCCAGCTAAGCCAGTTTGGGATAGTGGTGAATGGGAGGGTCTAGAAAACAGGAGATGGTGAGTTCTAGTCCTGCCTTAGGCATGAAAGTCGGCTGGATGACTTTGGGCCAATCACCAGGAGGTGGTGAGTTCTAGTCCTGCCTTAGGCATGAAAGCCGGCTGGATGGCTTTGGGCCAATAACCAGGAGGTGGTGAGTTCTAGTCCTGCCTTAGGCATGAAAGCTGGCTGGATGGCTTTGGGCCAATAACCAGGAGACTGTGAGTTCTAGTCCTGCCTTAGGAATGATAACCGGTTGGGTGACTTTGGGTCGGTCCTTCTCTCGCAGCAAACTCACTTCACAGGATTGTTGTTATGGGGAAAATAGGAGAAAGAAGGAGCATTAGGTATGTTCTCCACCTTGAGTTACTTATAAAGCTGGGATAAAAATCTAATAAGTAAATAGAATAACAGCAAGGATGGTATCAGGCAGGGTTGCTATTACAGCTCCTTTCACACAGTAGCTGTTATCACCCATAATGTCCAAGCTTTTTGTTTTGTTTGTTTTTTAACCAGTCTTTCCTAAGTCACAGGAATTCCCTAGGGGCTTCAGAAGAAGAATGTAGATGTTCAAAAACAAATAAGCAAGATATCCTGGGATGTGTGCAGCTGATAACAATTTTCATTGGTTGTGTTCCTATCCAGGAAGTTGTAATCAGACCTCTCTGCTTCAGGTCCTAGAGGGAATTAGGGTAATTGGGGTCCTCTAATCGGGAGCATATTAGTTTAAAAAAACAGATGTGATCTGGGTGAGATTGTTGATTCTGGTTGAATGGGTTTGCATTGGAGGGGGGGCAGGGCAATGACCTGTTTCTCCTTGAACTCCCTCCCCTAATCTTCAATAAAGCAATAAATCTTAAGGGCAGTGAATAACAATTAATCAGTGGAACAACTTGCCTCCAGAAGTTGTGGGTGCTCCAACACTGGAAGTTTTTAAAAAGAGACTGGACAGCCATTTGTCTGAAATGGTATAGGGTTTCCTGCCTCAGCAGGGGGTTGGACTAGAAGACCTCCAAGGTGCCTTCCAACTCTGTTATTCTATTCTATTCTATTCTATTCTATTCTATTCTATTCTATTCTATTCTATTCTATTCTATTCTATTCTACTCTACTCTACTCTACTCTACTCTACTCTACTCTACTCTACTCTACTCTACTCTACTCTATTCTGCATTCTATTCTATTCTATTCTATTCTACGCTACGCTACGCTACGCTACGCTACGCTACTCTACTCTACTCTACTCTACTCTGCATTCTATTCTAGTCTAGTCTAGTCTAGTCTAGTCTATTCCAGTCTAGTCTATTCTATTCTAGTCTAGTCTCACCTGCAATAGTGGGAGACTGTCTCCAGTTGGTGCCCATTAAAGCAGCTGCTTCATTTCGCCTCAAAGTAGCACTATTACAAAACAACTGTGATCAATAAACCCAGGCCATGCCAAGGAAGTCAGTTGACTCTGGCCAGGAATTCATGTTAACAGACTCTTCTGTTATTTTAATTGACTTTTCCCTTAATTACTTAAATGGTTAATTTAATTATTTAAATTAAACCATGAGCAAAGCTTCCTTGTAGCGCTTCTCTTTTCTGCAGGATGTGAATAGCCTGGCTTTTATTGAGAAGTTCTTCCTTAGGTTTTTTTTTGTTGTGAAAATGGCTATATTATTATGTAAAAGTAAAAAGTTGAGGCTGTATGTTATTACCTTATTTTACTGCGCTAAAAAGTGTCGGAAGTTCAATGCTTTTTTTTTTTCTTTCCCCTTTAACCTATCCTTTTCCTCTTCCCTTTCTCTTTTCCTCCTTTTTCATTTTTCTTTGTATTTTATACTTCGATAAACTAATAAAAATGTGTTGATTCTAGAGAAGTTCTTTTCCGTCAATTTAATTTGATGGGTGCTCCAGACCATCAGAACTTCCATTGGGAAACTTCTTGTTTTTTGTGGGGGGTTTTCCCCACAGTTTTATTTTGAAACTTTATTACTTCTTCTTCTTCTTCTTGTGCCATATCCGTTATCGGACGTTGGCGATCCTGTTGGTGATCCTGTTTTTATCAGCAGCCACACGAAAAAGTGCTGCTGAGTTTTGTCCAAACCAGTCCCTTAGATTTTGAAGCCATGATGTCCTTCTTCTGCCTGGACCTCGTTTGCCTTCAATCTTTCCCTGGAGGATTAAATGGAGTATGCTGTATTTTTCTGGGTGTCGCATCACATGTCCGAAATATTCTAACTTTCGTTTTTTAATTGTTTTGATGATTTCCCTGGGCTTTCCCAGGCGGCTTAAAACCTCCTCATTTCTGATCTTGTCCACCCAGTTTATACCTAACAGCCGCCTGTAAATCCACATTTCAAATGCTTCTAGTCTCTTCAGGTGGCCTTCTGTCAGAGACCAACTCTCTACTCCATAGAGAGTTTTTTTTTCCACCAGTTTTATTTTGAAGTCTTATTACAGAAAGTCCATTAAGAAGGAAGAGCTGTACAAGGCTGTTTTTGGTTAGCAACGTTTGCAACTATCTCCCTGGAACCCGTGCAATCTCATACAGACTGACTCTTTGTTTCTTGTAAGGCTGACTACACAATGCTATCATTAGAATATTACAATAAACAATCAAGGATAGTGAGTAATTGCCGATTTCTGAAAGCTAGGCTTCCCCCCCCCTTTTTTTTTTTTTGCTCTCCGATCCCCCAGGGTCACCCAACAAAGGGGCATACAAACTATTTAAAACTGGAATTTGTCACAAATCATCTCCAAACTGCACAACATCAAGAGGAGAAGCATGGAGCAGCAATCCAAAGCAATTCCACTAGAGAGAAAAAAATGTTGCATACCTATAATCTCTGCGGCTTTATTGCTATTTCCTCCAGCCAGTTCCCGAGACAAATGCTTACATTGGGTGGTTTTCAAGAATTTTAAGATTTTGATTCCGTACTATATTTAGTTCCTCTTTCTACTGATATTTTCGGGCCAATGACCTTTGACCCAGGGCACATTTTTCTTCGGGGAAAATTTCGGTTCTCACATGAAGTGGTGGGAAAATATAAACTCTCAAAAAAGTCCCCCCCAAAAAAAGCCAGCCGGCGTTTCTAAAATTGGGAGCAGAAGCTTGGAAGCCTCTAGGATAGATGACCTGACAAACGAACTCCGTCTGTTGGGCCGAACGCTTACAATATCACATCGAGACCCTCCCGGCCGCAATTTCGCCAGGAAGTTGCAAACTCCTTGTTCCCGTTTTTCCAGTCTTTGCCATAAGAGGAGACATAATTTGACCAAGTTCAGACATTTCGAAAAAGGCAAAAAACCTAATAGCGATAGCTGAGTTGTTTGACTCTCCCTCCCCTTCGAGTTAGATCTTTTTTTTTTTTACGACACATTGTGGGAAAATGGAAAAATATGTGTAGAATGTATCCTAAGAAAATCCTATCTACGGTTTCTCTGGAACCTGTTTTTAATTCTATCACAGTATTGTGCCAGCTTATTCCCCCCCCCCCCTCGGTTATATATATTTTTTCAATCGCATTAATGTATGTGAAGAGTACAAGTAATCCTGGACTTACAACCACAAATGACCCCAAAATTTCCATTACTAAGACAAACAGTTGTTAAGTGAGTTTTGCCCCATTTTACGACCTGTTTTTTGCCACAATTTTAAGTGAATCACTGCCGTTGATAAGTTAGTAAACACGGTTGTTAAGCGAATCCGGGCTTCCCCCATTGACTTTGCTTGTTGGAAGGTCACAAAAGGGGATCGCGTGACCCCCCCCAGGGACACTGCAACCGTCGTAAGTGTGAGTCAGTTGCCAAGCCTCTGAATTTTGATCACATGAACATGGGGATGCTGCAAGGGTCGTAAGTGTGAAAAATGGTCATAAGTCATTTTTTTCAGTGCCGTTGTAACTTTGAATGTTCACTAAATGAATTGTCGTAAGTTGAGGACTACCTATATAAAGAGCCCCATGAAACTAATCAAAGGGAGATTCAACCTAGAACTAAGGAGAAACTTCCTGACAGTGAGAACAATTAATCAGTGGAACAATTTGCATCCAGAAGCGGTGAATGCTCCAACACTGGAAGTTTTTAAGAAGAGACTGGACAGCCATTTGTCTGAAATGGTATAGGGTTTCCTGCCTGAGCAGGGGGTTGGACTAGATGACCTCCAAGGTCCCTTCCAACTTTATTATTCTGTCATCCTGAATCACCCTATCACTGCTTCTAGTTCAAGAAGGCTGATTTGATTTGGCCACTGCCAAATCGTCTGGATCAAAACGTGATGGCCATTCAGATCCGATCCAATCCTTGAAAGTGTTTTAGCCCATATTTAGGGGGAATATGAATCAAGAGTTGCCCTTTGGAACCCCATAAACCCCAAATACAGATAGTCCTCAATATACAACCATTCATTTAGTGACCGTTCAAAGTTACAACGGCACTGAAAAAAGTGACCTATGACCGTTTTTCACACGTACGACTGTTGAAGCATCCCCATGGTCACATGATCGAAATTCAGACGCTTGGCAACTGGTTCATACTTATGACTGCTGCAATGTCCCTGAGGGAGGTCACGTGATCCCCGTTTTGTGACCTTCTGACCAGCAAAATCAGTGGGGAAAACGGATTCACTTAACAACCGTGTTTACTAACTCATCAACTGCAGGGATTCCCTTAAGCACCGTGGCAAAGAAAGGTCGTAAAATGGGGCGAAACTCAGTTAACAAATGTCTCACTTTACAACAGAAATTCTGGTCTCCATTGTGGGCGCAAATCGAGGACCACCTGTGTAAGCATGTCATCTACAACCCATATTAAAAAGACTGAATTTTCCTCTTTTCCCTTTCATTCGAACTAAATAAATCGTACAATTTTACCTTCCTAGATTTCTTACCGGTCCAGGAAGGCACAATTCAGTAGTATCTTCATTGTTCAAAATATTAACATTTCTGCTTTGTTTTCGACGCAGTCTCCACGGTTCATAATTGTGTAAAAGAATAATTGTCGGTAGCTCTCCCTTCTCAAATAAGGAAATCTAAATATGCCCCAGCCTTTTCCCTTGTTTTTTTTTTTGGCTTGTACCCAAAGACATTACTAAGCTTACATTATCGTGGAAAATAATCAAAAATATAGGCTGTGGATGAGCCAGCTTGTAGGAGGCTTCTTATCCATCACCCTATTAACCTTGAATGGATGGCGGATCAAGCCTTGAAAATACGGATTTGTTTCAAGGTGCCCAGAACCACTTCGCTCTGATTACAGGTGGGCAAGTTAACAAGGTAAATTGCCTCTTTTATAATCAGCCTCCAGGGATGGAAGAAAAGAGAAGATAAGCTGAGTTCGAGAGGATGGCTAGTTTTTTTTTTTGGGCGGGGGGGGGGTTAAGATCTGCAGTTCTGTTCAAATTGGTTCAACAATCCCAGGTGGATAAGGAAGCTGGGGAGTGAAGAAATAACCTTTTTTAAAAATATATATATATATTAAAATAGTTCTTCCTTAGCTGCTGGTTTTATTTGAGCGCTTTTTCCCTGGCAAAGGGTATTCTCAGTGGAGCTAATTATATCCAATATTGTTGGAGACCCTTCTCGTCCCCCTGTACAACCTCGGCTTACTTCCCCGAAGATTTTACATGTTTCAGATTTGATATACACGGTACCTAGACTTGCCTTGATAGGGGGAACATCTGTACATTTCCTTTGTAGGAGTCTGCGCTGAGTAAGTTCCCCGAGGTTTACTTCACGCAGCTTCAAAATGCAGCATTCCAATTTAAGCCCCTGCACGGTCCCATTGAACTACAATTCCCAGCAGCCCCCGGGTAGAAAGGCTGGGAGATGTAAGTCCACCATAGTTTCTTCACTTGGATCAAGGAGCTGGCAGATCGGAGGAGCCTCTTCAAATATTGCTTTTCTTGCTTGAGTTTCAGACATGCAAGTCCTCCTGTTTTTCAGCTCAGCTGGAAGAGGGCTCGGGAACTCTTGGGATTAAGTAGCTCTGAAGTTTTATAACAGGAGGAAAAGCAAATATATAATAATGGTGCGATTGGAAGGGGCGTTCCAAGGCTCTAACTGGACTGGGAGAATGGGAAAATGCCTCGGAAGGAAACGTTGAAAAAGACTTCTGCGTTGCCACTAAAGTTCTCATATATCCAGACAACCTTGAGTTGAAAAGGATCACCTACCTTTTTTCCACATCCTAGACTAGTTTTTATCCCTGGGATTTTTCTCCAGGATTGGAGATCTTCCTTCCAAACTCTGACATTGCTTCTGGGGGCAGATGATGTTGGTGAGGAGCGATCGCTACCCTTAATAACTCAAGAATTCTTACTTCCTTCGAATCATGTCAGAAAAGACATTGTGGAATCTCCACCTTTTTCCAAACCTTCCTGGGACTTCTCAAAATATCCAGCTTTAGACAAAGGTACCATCAGAATATTTGTAGCTCAGAGTTGAACTGTGGGGTCCTCGGTGCTCTTGATGGTTTTCCTGTAGTTTGGGACATGTGAGAGAAATTGCTAAAGAAGCCAATATGGTTTAGGTTTGAGTTAAGTCCAAAAAAAAATTATATCTCTGGAAGAAGGATCAAACTTTTGGTAGAATATAATAATAGTAGGAGCACTAATAGTAGTATTGTGCAGGAGGAGGAGGAGGAGGAGGAGGAGGAGGAGGAGGAGAAGGGGAGAAGGAGAAGGAGAAGGAGAAGGAGAAGGAGAAGGAGAAGGAGAAGGAGAAGGAGAAGGAGAAGAAGAAGAAAGAAGAAAGAAGAAAGAAGAAAGAAGAAAGAAGAAAGAAGAAAGAAGAAAGAAGAAAGAAGAAAGAAAGAAGAAGAAGAAGAAGAAGAAGAAGAAGAAGAAGAAGAAGAAGAAGAAGAAGAAGAAGAAGAAGAAGAAGAAGAAGAAGAAGAAGAATAATAATAATAATAATAATAATAATAATAATAGGATTGGTGTAGAACACAACCAGAATCTGCAAGTTTTTAATGCCAGACCAAGGATTGTTCATCTTACATATGCAAGCCAAGATTTATACTTCATGGAAATCAAACAAACAAACAGCCAATCAATCAATCAATCAATGTTACTAATGTACCAATAGCAGAGAATATTTGAACTGAGGGGGTCCATGTTGCTCTCCGAACTTGATTGTTTTCTTGTAGACATTTCATTACCCAACTAGGTAACATCATCAATGTTAGAAGGGAGTAGGGTTTTGTCTCTGTTTATATACAAATGGCTTGCCCTGTCAATGTTGGTGGAAAGTGGTTTTCTTCTTGGTAGTCCCTTAATTAGGGTATTGTTTACTGCTTGATTGTTGGTCCTGTGTTAATCTGGTATTAATCTCTCCTGATGTGGGTGTTGATTTCTAGCGAGATGTCTTTGTTTTCTTGTTAGCTTTTTGATTGTCTCTTTTGAATGGTATGTAGATGTCATTTATCTCTATGTGTCTGTTGATGGCTGATGTGTTCAAGTGCCAGGCTTCCAGGAGTTCTCTAGTGCTTTTGCATTTAATTTGGTCTAGGATGCTCACAGTTTCCCAGTTGAAACTATGGTTAAGTCTGTCCCATATGCTGTGCTATTAATGTGTCTGCCATTTTATGAATCAGTTTTAGCAAGGCTAAACTCATTCTTTTTGATTTGGCTTTTTTTCTCTCTCTAAATTTGGAACAATGTGAGTCTTTAAAATGCCTTGTGACCTTAAGAACAGAGTTGATTCAGTTCTCTTTCAATTGTGGCAGTCACACCAAGGATCCTTTCTTATTCCCAGGGTCAAATTCTATGCAAAGATTGAACTTGCTTTCATTTATGAGGTCACCTCTTTATCTAATCTCTGAAGCAGCTTAAAAAGTGATGCCATTGTGGGTTTTTGAGTTCGTATTTAAATCTGACATATAACCTAAGTATGGTCTACTAACTACAGTATCAACATATTCTTTATTATCCGTCATTAACCTTTCCTTCCATTAATGATTTTAATTGGGTTAGCCATATTTTCTCAAAGTTCAGCATGTTCAACAGCAGATTTAAGATACTGATCTGCAAGATTTAAGTGTATGTCTGTACATTAGACTTAATCTAGTTTAATGACTCAGTGTAATTTGTCGTGCTGTACAACAGAGCCATGTTACAACAGTGTTTGTAATTGTTTAGAGTTTCTTTCCCTAATGATCATTTATAAGATATGTTGGCAACCGTGTTGATCATTTCAATATATCCTGAAGGAAGGTTGGATAGAAATAAGCATCCAGACAGGCGGGATTCCAGTAAATTTTCATCAGCAAATGTACAACAGGAGAGACGACACATTTAATTTAGGTCACAGTTCAAAGCCAACATAAACTGACAAAGTTTTTCGAGTCTTTAATCAAAGTAAAGAAATAGATAAGAAGTGGAGCCTCAGGGCACAGTTCTAATTATCAATAAGACTCATATCATACAAAACAATCTGCTTCATTATGAAGTAGAATGTAGGATGAGGTACTTAAACTCCATCATTCATACATATTAGAAAATATTTAAAACTGGCAACTAAACTTTTTTCTTTGGGTTTGAAATGTTTTGCTGCTTATCCAATAATAATAATAATAATAAAGTTGGAAGGGACCTTGGAGGTCATCGAGTCCAACCCCCTGCTCAGGCAGGAAACCCTATACCATTTCAGACAAATGGCTGTCCAGTCTCTTCTTAAAAACTTCCAGTGTTGGAGCATTCACCGCTTCTGGAGGCAGGTTGTTCCACTGGTTAATTGTTCTAACTGTCAGGAAGTTTCTCCTCAGTTCCAGGTTGCTTCTTTCCTTGACTAGTTTCCATCCATTACTTCTTGTCCTGCCCTCAGGCGCCTTGGAGAATAGCTTGACTCCCTCTTCTTTGTGGCAACCCCTGAGATATTGGAATACTGCTATCATGTCACCCCTAGTCCTTCTTTTCAGCACAACATCCTTCCTACAAAATTAGGGTCAGTTCCTTCTCTTTAAAATGCTCGTTGCTTCTACCTTTAAAATTCCCTTTTGACCCAAGGAAAGAAAACTTGGTCTCTGCAGATCGTATGAATGATGCGTACGAAGGTTGTTTCTGCATAAACCACACAAGTGGGTGATATTTCCCCTTGCGTCATACAACCTGGGAAAATGCAAAGTTTTTGACTTATCTACTACCCTCGGAGGGTGAAAAGAAACATACCAGATGCAGATTCCATTTGTGCTAATGCTAAAGTGCCTTTGGATGGATGTGCCTGCATCTTAAAATATGTAATCTTTCCAATCATTTATTCCTGAAGAATTGCCTGTCAAAAACCTAAACTAGCTTTTGATTAGTGCTAGAAGCTGACCGTGCATTTTTCTTCTCTCCCAACTCACGCCTCCACTTTTTTAAGTAGGCAATTTTTTCCCCCGTTTTATTAATTCACAGCTTTATAGAAAAACTTGGGACAATTCCTCTTTTTTTACCCACATCGCTATTACTGGGAACCCCATTATAAATGATTAAGTACCGTCTCTTCTCAATTTGTACTTGCAGTGTGGCTGTGGAACTGTTGCTCTATTTCCATCCAGTCCCTAACTGAAGAATAGTCTTTCTATTGTATGGCTTTCCCTAATACCAGGGGTAGGCAACCTTGGCTCTTTTATGACTTGTGCACTTCAACTCCCAGAATTCCTGAGCCAGCGTGGCTCAGCTTGGAAACTCTCCCTTTCCCCTCAGCATGGCTGGCTCAGGAATTCTGGGAGTTGAAGTCCACGAGTCGTAAAAGAGCCAAGGTTGCCTACCCCTGCCTAATACGAATCTTCGTTCTTGGTGGTAGTGAATCTAATTTCCTTATAGAAGGGCCTCATTCGAAAGAATTTGGGGTCAGAACCAGGAAATGCTTAAGCCAAACCCACTTTAAATCAAATCAGTTTTGAGAATGCCTTAAAAAAAATACAACTTTTTCACAAATTAAAAAAGATATTTGTCCTACCTCGAGGGCTTTATTAGCAGTTTATTCAATGAAAACATTTTTTTTCCCTTCCATTTCTTGGTCCTGGTGCTGTTTCTGAAGTTCTATAGTGCTTAGAGTTTTTGGAGGAATTCGGTGTGGTTCCGCAGGCAGAGATGCGGAGATGGAGTTAAGCAGGTCACCAGCTTAGAATCGTTACGTTGCCACAAAAGTTCTAAGTCCAACTCCTCTTGAATTCCATTGACCCTCATCTGGTGCCAGTTTAGTACCGAACATTAGTTGACTAGATTCTGGCATATAGGTTTGATCATTAAAGTGTGTTTGTGACATGATCTAGTGGCCTAGAGCCAGTTTGGTGTAATGGTGAAGGTACCAGGTTAGAAACCAGGAGACAGTGAGTTCTAGTGCTGCCTTAAGCACGAAAGCCAGCTGGGTGACTTTGGGCCAATCACCAGGAGACGGTGAGTTCTAGTCCTGCCTTAGCTATAAAAGCCAGCTGGGTGACTTTGGGCCAATCACCAGGAGACGGTGAGTTCTAGTCCCACATTAGCTATAAAAGCCAGCTGGGTGACTTTGGGCCAATCACCAGGAGACGGGGAATTCTAGTCCTGCCTTAACCATGAAAGCTTGCTAGGTGATCTTGGGCCAGTCCCTCTCTCTCTCTCTCTCAGCCCAACCCACCTCACAGGATTGTTGTGGGGAAAATAGGAGAAGAAGGAGTATTAGAGACGCTCGCTGCTTTGGAGTGTTTATTAAAAAATAAAATAAACACAGGATTCAAACAAATAAGTATAAATAATAAAACAAGTAATGTAGAAAGAAAAGATAAAAAGTAATTGTTTGAGAGCCATCAACGAGTCCAGTATTTTTCCATACCCTCAAAAATTGTGATATTTTTCTCCACTCTTTCAGAAATCCCTAGAACATCAAGATCTGAACATTTGCGTTGGACTCTGTTTTGAATATAAATTAAATAAATAAATAGATGTAAGATATAAGTGGGGACGGTGATACAGTATTAAGCGTCATTGTCTGATTGAATTCTTCCTTAAAAAAAAAAATAATCAGGTGATTGAAACAGTGGCTGCTTCACTTAATTGGCATAATTTCTTCAATTCCATCTTCTGTCATGTGAGGGAGAAAAATACATTTGCCTTCCCCCCCCCCTTTCCCGCCCTTTTTTTCCATGATTACTTTACATAAAATGCTACAGCAAATCAGGCTGATGCGGGAATTCAATATTTCCTAAGAACAGAAAACCACTGGCTGCAGCTGAACGATTTTGCTGGTTCTGTTTGGCATCGCTTCTGATTAAACCATGATTAATCAGAGACAAAGTGGCTTTGCCGTGGCGTCTTTATCCTGGGCTTTTGGAGACGTGCCTGGAGAAAACAGCCACCCTCAGCAGCAGGACTCTTTGAAAGTCCATGCATTATTTAGAAAAGAAATATTTTTCCTAGCTTTAATATTATAAAAAAAAAGAGAGGAATGTCCGAAATCAGGAGACGGGCCATAGAAGTCTAATGAAAGAGTGATCTTTACATTTTTCAACTTTTTTTCTCTTTCTAACGTGAAGAACATTTTGTGTTCATGCCAGAAATGCTTCTTGTCCAGATAGAGGACAAGTGCTAGTATAAATATTTGAATGGGATCCAGCTTTTCAGGGACTGAGATTTATCGTTTGAGGGCAGACTGTGCTAAAAACAGAGAAATGAGCTGATAGAACACAGAATGTAGAATAATAGAGCTGGAAGGGATCTTGAAGGTCTTCTAGTCCAACCCCCTGCTCAAGCAGGAGACCCTATACCATTTCAGACAAAAGGTGGTTCAGTCTTTTTTTTGAAAACCTCCAGTGATGGAGCACCCACAACTTCTGGGGGCAGGTCGTTCCACTGGTTAATTGTCCTCACTGTCAGGAAGTTTCTCCTTAATTCCAGGTTGCTTCTCTCCTTGATGACTTTCCATCCGTTGTTTCTCGTCTTGCCTTTTGGTGCTTTGGAAAATAGCTTGGCCCCCCCTCATCTTTGTAGGAGCCCCTCAAATATTGGACCACTGCTATCATATCACTGACTCACCTTTCCTATTATTTCATCTTCTCCCCTCCTCCATTTTTAATCGTTTTTGCTTTAGTTTTGACGTGACTTGAAAAGTGTTGATATTGAGAACATAATGGTCCTGAGACTCAGCGCAGATTGACCGCAATAGAGACATTGCTAGGAGCTGAAATTTAATGCGCACCTTGTAACATTACTTATGGGAGATAATTAGAAAGGTAACAGGATAAACATCTGAGAGGTTTGGTGTCATCTGAGGAGGCAACCTACACATTTCGCACCTGATGTCCTGTTTTTGTTTTTCCTAGAAAGCAACGACAGGCTTTGTGTCTCTGTTTCCATTTGTACCTCTATAGGACTAACCATCATTAGTGGAAGGGCTCAAATCACTGTTCCTCAACCTCACCCGTTTTAAGATGGGTGGACTGCAACCTGGGCTGGCTGGGGAATTCTGGGAGTTGAAGTCCATATATTTTAAAGACTCCAAGACTGAGAAACACTGATTTAAATCCTCCAGCACTGAGTCATGCAAACATGCCTCCTTGGCTACAGCAACATCCATCCTCCATGGGCTGGGAAATCAGAGAATTGTAGCCTAAAGCCAGCTGGAGGGTATCATGTGCAGCTTGGCCCTTCAAAAGATGAAAGAGATGTTGAAGAGAGAAATGGCATTTTGGTTATTTTGCACCGTATTGGTTCACTGTGCGCAGTTTGATTCAGTGGCAGAGATGATGATAGATCTGTGAAGAGCTATGATGGATAGGAAACCAGAAGGCGCCCTAAGCTTTCAGTTATCTCATGTACACAGCCTCAAAAGCACGTTTTATGTCTGGCTTATCATGCTGGCTTATCAATCCAAGCTGTTCTCCCCGGAGATCTGTCGTCTTCAAAATGGAATCATGGATATTCCATAGGTGGGCGCTCAGGTGCTCTCTGAGCTTGCTTGTTTTCTTGCAGATGTTTCATTACCAACTAGGTAACATCATCAGTGGGAGGAGGAGGGGGGAGGAGGAGGTGGAGGAGGAGTGGTGGTGTTGGGTCCTTGGTGCTCTCTGAGTTTGGTTGTTTTCTTGCAGACGTTTCATTACCATCTAGGTAACATCATTGGGAGGTGGAGGTGGTGGAGGAGGACAATGACTGTGGGGTCCTTGGTGCTCTCTGAGCTTAGTTGTTTCTTGCAGATGTTTCAGGACCTGATTAAGTAACATCATCAGTGGGAGGCGAAGGGGGGGAGGAGGAAGAGTGTTGGGGTCCTTGGTGCTCTCTGAGTTTGGTTGTTTTCTTGCAGACGTTTCATTACCATCTAGGTAACATCATTGGGAGGTGGAGGTGGTGGAGGAGGACAATGACTGTGGGGTCCTTGGTGCTCTCTGAGCTTAGTTGTTTCTTGCAGATGTTTCAGGACCTGATTAAGTAACATCATCAGTGGGAGGCGAAGGGGGGGAGGAGGAAGAGTGTTGGGGTCCTTGGTGCTCTCTGAGTTTTGTTGTTTTCTTGCAGACGTTTCATTACCAACTAGGTGACATCATTGGGAGGTGGAGGAGGAGGAGGAGGAAGAGAAGGAGGAGGATGACGATGACTGTGGGGTCCTTGGTGCTCTCTGAGCTTAGTTGTTTCTTGCAGATGTTTCAGGACCTGATTAAGTAACATCATCAGTGAGAGGTGAAGGGGGGGAGGAGGAAGAGTGTTGGGTCCTTGGTGCTCTCTGAGCTTGGTTGTTTTCTTGCAGACATTTCATTACCAACTAGGTAACATCATCCATGCTAGTCCTTACCTAGTAACGTTATCAGATGCTACTTGTTGGGTCATGAAAGGTCTGCAAGAAAACAACCAAACTCGGAGAGCACCAAGGACAGTTCAACCCTGAGCTACAAATTTTCTCTTCCGTTGATATTTCCTGGGGGTTTTGGCCATGAAAACTGATGTCCATCAACTGCAGAAAAAAACTATGTCCTTGAATTTGTAAGAGAAGCCTGTAATGAAACAGTTGCAATTTGCTTAATGAAACCTACAGTACAAAAACCATAGAAGAGAAACTGTCCTTCTCCAAATCTCCTTAGTTTTTCCCTTCGGTATATTTATTTGTGTAACCAAATAGATCCAGGCCAAAACCGTTCTGTTGTCCTCTGAGCCCTAACTGAAAGAATAATATTTTTAGCCCTGTCGCTCAGGGGATTCCTTGCCTCAACTAAAAAAGCTTTCTATGCTCTACAGCACAAATCTATAATTAACTTTATTGCTACCCTTTACTTAGAGGCAACTCTGTGCTAGCTCAACCCCTAATACTGGCTAACCCTGACCTTAAAAAAAAAACACCAAGGTTTGTAAAATATACGTACAATGCATATCAGCGGGAAAGGACATTGCCTGCGGTGATAAAGAACCTTTAATAGTCCCACAAATGCACTTTTTTTTTTTTTTTGCTAAACATGATATTTATATGAAGCCTAACATCCCTTACGTGCGGTGGAAGAGAAGAATCAAATAATTAATTCAGCTTATTTTTAAGCTTGGAGTATGTTTTTCATCTTCAGATATTGTTTCCAATAGAAGAGCTGTTTTTGTGATTGAAAGAAAGAAATCGATGGGGCTGTGTTCCCAAGTAGAGAAATACATTATTTGTAACAGTGATTGCAAGCTGACGAAACCATAAATCACTGTTTGTCAACTTCAACCCTTTTAAGATGCTTGGATTTCAACTCCCAGGATTCCCGGCCAGTTGAAGTTCATGTGTTTTAAAGGGATGGAGATTGAGAAAAACTGCCATAAATTAAAAGGGATCTTTTGAGATGCCCAAACTATTTGTACTGTATTTATTTTAACTGTATTGCAGATAGTCCTCAAGTTACAGTCGTAATGCAGTCAGTCAATTACAGTTGTAAGTTGTAACAGTAGTAAAATGCTTTTTGCTATGGTTGTTAAACGAATGCCACGATCATTAAGCCAACCCACTATATGCTGTGTCATGGTTTTCCCAACTAGCTAGGTGCACTGATGATGTTACCTAGTTTGGTAATGAAATGTCTGTGAGAAAATCACCAGGCTCAGAGAGCACCAAGGACCCCACATGCATGTTCTATATAGACAAGAATTCATATCCTTCTCCCTGCAAGCAACAGATTTACCAGGCTTGCAACACAAAAGCAGGAAGTTACAGATAACTTTGCAGCTTAGTCCTGGACTCCAAAATTCAGTCAATCAGAATAGAGCTGAAAGGAGACCTTGGAGGTCTTCTAGTCCAACCCCCTGCTCAAGCAAGAGAACCTATACCATTTCAGACAGGTGTCTGTCCAGTCTTTTCTTAAAGACCTCCAGTGATGGAGCACCCTTCTGGAGGCAAGCTGTTCCACTGGTTAATGGTCAGGAAGTTTCTCCTTAATTCCAGGTTGCTTCTCTCCTTGATTAGTTTCCATCCATTGTTTCTTGGCTTGCCTTCTGGTGCTTTGGAAAATAAGTTGATCTCCTCTACTTTGTGGCAGCCCCTCAAATAGTGGGATACTGCTATCATGTTCTCCCTAGTCCTTCTTTTCTCTAGACTGGCTATATACCCAAATCCTGCAATCGTTCTTCATACGTTTTTGTCTCCAGTCCCCTAATCATCTTAGTTGCTCTTCTTTGCACTTTTCCCCAAAGTCTCAACATCTTTTTTGTAATGTGGTGACCAAAACTGGATGCAGTTCTCCTATCTCCTGGGCCGACCAAAACTGGATGCAGTTCTCCTAACTCCTTGGGGAAACAGGGGGCAGAACATATGAAGGGACTGGTTGGAATCCTCAGATATTTTAAAAACATTTCAAAATAGTAATAGTACTTAGACTTATCTACCGCTTCACAGTTCTTTACAGCCCTCTCTAAGCGGTTTACAGAGTCAGCCTGTTGCCCCCAACTATCTGGGTCCTCATTTTACTGACCACGGAAGGATGGAAGGCTGAGTCAATCTTCAGCTAGTCAGGATCGAACTGCTGGCAGTGGGCAAAGTTAGCCTGCAATGCTGCATTCAAACCACTGCATCACCCCGACTTTCAAATGCAAGCAGAAGAGAATTGAGATGTTCCTCGGCTGACTTTGGGTGACTTTGTATATCTTCATTCCATTCTGTGAGGTCTTCCTTCCTAGAAATAGACCATTTCTTTGAGATTGCATTACTCAAAAAGAAATCCTGGCTTCTCTCTTGTATAGTGAAGGTGGCCAGTAACCCATTATCTCATTAGACCCTGGATGTATAAGCAGGCACGGCAAGTAAGATGATAGTTTATTGCAATATAAACAAAGTGGTTTAATTTAAAATGCAGTTCCTACAAGGCTAGGCTTTCTGTTTTTCTTCATAATGTTTGATGCTTAGCAGCATTTTAAAGCCAAGTAACTTTTGCTTTAAATGTTAAAATCTATACATATTAAAGTTGTGTTCTTTCAAAGAAAAAGTTCCGTTTATTACTAATGGATTCAGGCCTGCTGTCTAAACTATCCCAGAATATTTTCCCTTGGCATAGCTTGTCAACAACTGCAGCTTTGGGCTGGCCTGCCAACAGTCCTTTTGTACCTACACCGAGCAATGAAAAATGACCGGCTCTACATGTTTAATTTGAATTAAAAATAAAAATAAACAAACTTCATACTTCAACCCGGCCAAGTTTGAAACCCATTTGAAATCCACTACTTCTGACATTTAAAGCCGCTGCTTCTGATATTTTACGCTTGGGGTACAAAATTGGAAAGATTTCTGAATATTATATCTCACTGTTTCTCAACCTTGGAACCTGTAAGTGTGTAGATTTTTTTAACTCCCAGAATTCCCCAGCCAGGATGCTGCTTGGGGAATTCTGGGAGTTAAAAATTCACACATCTTAAAGTTGAAAAATGTTGCTACTTCTATTCAATTGCAAAAATAGACAAGGGTAAGGGAAAAAAATTAAGCACAGGTAGTCCTCGACGTACGACCACAATTGGGCCCAAAATTTGTGTTGCTAAGTGAGAGACATTTGTTAAGTGAGTTTCGTCCCATTTTACAACCTTTTTCGCCACATTTGTTAAGCGAATCACTACAGTTGTTAAATTGATAACACGGTTGTTAAGTGAATCTGGCTTTCCCATTGACTTTGCTTGTCAGGTTGCAAAAGGGGATCCCATGATCCCGGGACAGTGCGACCGTCGTAAGTATGAATCGGTTGCCAAGCGTCCGAATTTTGATCATCTGACTATGGGGATGCTGCAACGGTCGTAAGTGTGAAAAACAGTCACAAGTCACATTTTTTGGTGCCTTTGTAACTTCGAGCGGTCACTAAGCAAACTGTTGTAAGTTGAGGACTGTGTGTAGAAGACAGTAAACATTAAGACTTAAGAAAGTTTCTATGACAGTGAGACGTTTTTAAAGGAAGAAGAGTGGACTCAGGGCAATTGGTCAAACAATTAACCAGTGGAACAACCTGCCTCCAGAAGCGGTGAATGCTCCAACACTGGAAGTTTTTAAGAAGAGATTGGACAGCCATTTGTTTGAAATGTTATAGGGTTTCCTGCCTGAGCAGGAGGTTGGACTAGATGACCTCCAAGGTCAGTTCCAACTTTATTATTATTATTATTATTATTATTATTATTATTATTATTATTATTATTATTATTATTATTATTATTATTATTATTATTATTATTATTATTATTATTATTATTATTATCATCATCATCATCATCATCATCATCATCATTATTATTATTATTATTATTATATTATCATCATCATCATCATCATCATCATCATCATCATCATCATCATCATCATCATTATTATTATTATTATTATTATTATTATTATTATTATTATTATTATTATTATAATATTATTATTATTATTATCATCATCATCATCATCATCATCATCATTATTATTATTATTATTGATCATCGCACAGTCAGCCAGATGTTCAGACTGGATTTGGCATTTTTGTCTACCTATCGAGTCCTTACCAAGGACCTGGGATAGGCAGATGTGGATGTTTGATGGTATTACAGATATCGTCGCAGGATGGAAGCAGTTCCTAGTAAGGCTGCCTTTTGCAATTGACTAATGGCGAATTTGTCAATGCCAATGGTGTCCAAGTGGTGCTCCAGTTGTTTTGGGATTGCACCCAAGGCGCCTATTACTATTGGTACTACCCTTGCTTGCCTTTGCCACAGTCTTTCTATTTCTATTTGTAGGTCTTTGTATTTTGTTGTTGTTGTTGTTGCTGCTGCTGCTGTTGTTGTTGTTGTTATTATAAAAGAAAAAAGATGGCAGCCCCAACACGCATATAAAAATCATACAGGACTTTGATCACGTGATTGTGACCCCATCTTGATTTATTTTACTTCCCAGTGGGTGCACATTGCCAAAAAAAAAAAAAAAGCTTGAAAGGACAGGAAACACAGAGAATTTTCCAGTGAATATTGTTCCACCGTGAGGATTAAATTCACTTTCATCCTTTCACATAGTAAATAGACTCTCACATGTCTAGACTCCTTAATCCGGGTAATTTCTTGGTTCGCTCTTTTCAGCGTATCACTTTCTGTTTCCTTTCTGAGATTCAAGTGAGATTGTCTGGCGTTTTTCTGTTCAAAATCCAACACAAATCATTTGTTTAATTAGCAGGACCACCCGAAAATTTTCACTCGGGCGTTGTCCATCGTGATCCCCCAGCGCTGGTCCTTTGCCCCGTGCCACTGTACCACATGCTCAAATTGGCTTCAATTCGTGTCATTTTCTTTTTTTCTCTTCTTTCCTAAGTTTTTTTTCTTTCTTTCTTTCTATACTGCAACCATTTCTCTCGGTCTATAATTCTGAATTTCTGCATGTGTGTTTCTATTCCAAAGACTTAAGAGTTGCTAGTTACCCATGGAGGCTAAAGATGTAGAAGAGAATTCCTCCCTTATTTCTGAAGCTCTTTCCGTGACTCTGTACAGGAAAAACAAGCTTATCATATAGAGTCTCCTTAGGAGGCTGTTCCAGAACCCTGGCATTGTGTCCTTGGATAATTAAATGTTTACATTGGCATTTGATAAAGCCAATTATGCCACGGAATGATCAATAAACGGCCTACGCCTGATGCTTCTCTTTTCAACCATTGAAATCAAGAGCTTATAAAGATCAGGTGCATGGTTTTAGAACATGCCATTTTAAAAATATTGGAGAGCCAACAAACTCTTATTGCAAGCAGTCCTCAACGTACGACCACACTTGAGCCCAAACTTTCTGTTGCTAAGTGGGACATTTGTCAGGCGAGTTTTGCCCCATTTTACGACCTTTCTTGCCTCCGTTGTTAAGTGAATCACTACAGTTGTTAAGTTAGCAACACGGGTTGTTAAGCGAATCTGGCTTGCCCATTGACTTTGCTTGTCAGAAGGTCGCAAAAGGGGATCACGTGGCCCCCCCCCGGGGACACCGCAACCGTCATAACTGCGAGTCAGTTACCAAGAGTCTGATTTTGATCACGTTACCATGGGGATGCTGAGACAGTGATAGACGTGAAAAACGGTCATAAGCCACTTTTTTTCCCATGCCGTTGTAACTTTGAACGGTCACTAAATGAACTGTTGTAAGTTGAGGACTACCTGTACAGGCCCATCTATGAAGTCACTCAGTTCAGCCCAATTTGAAAGATAGCGCAAGTAATTATCCACTTGGAAGATTAATGTACTTCCTTCCATTAATCCACTCAGATGCTTAACCAAAGATCTAGCCCTGAACTGAGCTACTGATTCTCACTTTTAATAATAATAATAATAATAAAGTTGGAAGGGACCTTGGAGGTCATCGAGTCCAACCCCCTGCTCAGGCAGGAAACCCTATACCATTTCAGACAAATGGCTGTCCAGTCTCTTCTTAAAAACTTCCAGTGTTGGAGCATTCACCGCTTCTGGAGGCAGGTTGTTCCACTGGTTAATTGTTCTAACTGTCAGGAAGTTTCTCCTCAGTTCCAGGTTGCTTCTTTCCTTGACTAGTTTCCATCCATTACTTCTTGTCCTGCCTTCAGGTGCTTTGGAGAAGAGCTTGACTCCCTCTTCTTTGTGGCAACCCCTGAGATATTGGAATACTGCTATCATGTCACCCCTAGTCCTTCTTTTCATTAAACTAGACATACCCAATTCCAGCAAACGTTCTTGATATGCTTTAGCCTCCAGTCCCCTAATCATCTTTGTTGCCCTTCTCTGCACTCTTTCTAGAATCTCAACATCTTTCATTTGCATTCATGTAGGAAAGATCCTTTCACCAACGTTGTCGTCCGAAGCCTTCTGAACTTGTCCAGAAACGTAATCCCTCACAATATTGTCATGCCTCATGGGCAGAGATTTCCCCAAATCTCAGGCAAAGATGTGTATGGAGATTCTCAGTCATCCAGGTCACGGTTGTCCCAAAGATGCTTTTTCAAAAGGCAACTGAACTTCCTTTGTTTTTCCTTGAGGATGTTTTGCTTCTCATCCAAGAATGGCCGAGGATGGGAGGATTTATATTCCTTGCAGTTATCTGGTCGTTAATACTCTCTCTGAGAGTCATTGAAGCCACTTGGAGGCTTATCTGCGTCCTCAGGATCACCTGAGTGGTGCAAATGGGTGTGGAGCCTTCTTGGAACTGTTGAAAGGACTGTGTTGTAGACTGGAGATAGATGATGTCATATCCCTTCCCCTCTGTTGAGAGAGGGCTGTTCAGTTTTGACCTAGACGGCCTCTTTGACCCCTCTTTCAAACCAGCGGTCCTCTTTGTCCAGAATGTGGACTTTGCTGTCTTCAAAATAATGGCCTTTGTCTTTCAAATGCAGGTGGACTGCTGAATCTTGTCCTGATGGGTTCATTCCCCTGTGTTGTGCCATGAGCTTGTGAAGTGGTTGCTTTGTTTCTCCAGTGTACAGATCTGTGCGTGTCTCACTGCACTGTGCTGCATACACCACATTGTCTCTGCATATATCCCATTGGATGACCAAGAATCTCCATAGACAAATCTGGAAGTATTTTATGCAGAAAATGCGTCCTACCACTCAATTATGGTCTTTTTCTCTCAATTTTCACTACAAAATACCGGTATGTGTTGCTGAGTTTAATGGATGGTCTTGTGTGCCAAAACATCCATGGGCAGGGCTCTGTGTTGGCTTACTCAGACCTCCCACTGAAATCAGTGGGATTTCCTGAGTAAGCGCCTGTAGGAATTGTTCATCCTTTATTTCTTGAAGGATTCTTGAAGGAGAGAATAATTCTCACCAAGGGACTTTGTTTAATTAAGCATCAGATGTTATGGATCTGATGCCTCTCTATACTGATTTAATTACCATTGGCTCAAAGTTTGGGGGGGGGGTCAAGCAGTTTCGTTAAAAGCTTGTGGTTCCGGCTGACCAATCGTAGCATTTTTAAGAATGTAAAATCCAGAGCTTGCAAAAAAGATAAGATGCATAAAAAGTTTTCAATTTGTAGATTACGTCGATAAAAAAACAAAAGTTGCATTCAAGTCAAGTTCATTTCCTAAAGACGTGCCTGGACAGATCTCTGCATTCAGAATAACAGAACAACAGAGCTGGAAGGGACCTTGGAGGTCTTCTAGTCCAACCCCCTGCTCAAACAGGAAACCCTATATCATGTCAGACAAATGGCTGTCTAGTCTCTTCTTAAGAACCTCCAGTGGTGGGGAAGGAAGGAAGGAAGGAAGGAAGGAAGGAAGGAAGGAAGGAAGGAAGGAAGGAAGGAAGGAAGGAAGGAAGGAAGGAAGGAAGGAAGGAAGGAAGGAAGGAAGGAAGGATAGCAGAATAACAGAATAACAGAGTTGGAAGGGACCTTGGATCCCCGGCTCAGCCAGGAAACCCTATACTATTTCAGACAAATGGCTGTCCAGTCTCTTCTTAAAAACCCACAACTTCTGGAGGCAGGTTGTTCCACTGATTAATTGTTCTAACGGTCAGGAAATTTCTCCTTCGTTCTAGGTTGCTTCTCTCCTTGATTAGTTTCCATTCGTTGCTTCTTGTCCTGATACAGAAATGAGTTGTCAATGAGTTTTTCTAGTCCTTTTATTTTCTTTAATCTACAGATCTGGAATCACATGGTGAGATTCAGTCTGGTCACGTAGGTGCCTCGACGTGCAACTAACATGACTTGCAACCGAAATTCCCTTCCAATTGTGCTCGTAAGTCGAGGACTCCCTGTACTGAGCTGAGTTTTTTCTGAAGTTCTTGGAGATAATTTTAAGTAGAAAGCCTGTGTGAAAAATTGAGCTGAAGCACCCAAGGCAGAGTCTGATTCAGGCCAAATTCCTCTCTCATTCTCGCCATTCTCTCTAGACAATTACAGGTAATCCTCGACTTACAACAGTTCATTTAGTGGCCGTCCGAAGTTACAACGGCACTAAAAAAAATGTTTTTCACGCTTACGTGATCACGTGATCAAAATTCAGACGCTTGGCAACTGGTTCATATTTATGACGGTCACAGCATCCCGGGGGTCACAAGATCCCCTTTTATGACCTTCTGACGAGCAAAGTCAAGGGGCGAAGCCAGATTCACTAAACAACTGTGTGGATAGGATAGGATAGGATAGGATAGGATAGGATAGGATAGGATAGGGTAGAATAGAGTAGAATAGAGTAGAGTAGAGTAGAGTAGAGTAGAATAAAGTAGAATAGAATAATAACTTTATTGTCATTTTGAATGTACACTAATCGGCATACATGAAAATGAAATTTCATTGCATTCAGCTCTCAAAGGGTCACCACCTCCGATATACACTACATAAATATGACAAAAAAATAAATAAATGCAGAATTATGCATACACCTACATATATTATATGATACAGAGAAACACCATAGTCTAGTTCGGGTTATGTATACATGTGCATGGCGAGAAAAACGAATCTTGCGAGTTTACCAGACGGATGGCAAAGGGAACAAAGCTGTTACAGAATTGGGTAGTCCTGCTATAAATACTTCGAAACCTCCTCCCAGAGGGGAGCAACAGAAACAGACCCTAAAGTGGATGTGTGGGGTCTCTAACAATGCTTTGAGCAATAAGCACATATGAGCGCTTGTAAGCAGCATCCTGAATTATTAACTTATCAACTGCAGTGATTTGCTTAACAACTCGCTGGGGCAAAACTCGCTTAACAGATGTCTTGCTTAACAACAGAAATTGTGGGCTTAATTGTGGCCGTAAGTCGAGGGCGACCTGTATGTTATAGGAAATACCTTGAAGACGTGGGTGAAAGAGAAGGATTTTGCTGTTTCTGAAGCTGAAACACGGCTTTGTGGGAGCTGGCTGGGAACTTCTTGAGAATCGTTCCTCCAGCTTGTGGAATTAGATCTCGTTTGAACCACACTGTGCAACGGCAGTTATTATTTTATAGGCTTTATCCCCTCTGTTATTTGCAGGTTACCCTGGATGGATCCCGTTACATGAATGGTGCCTTTTATGACTGATTCCTATTTTTGCATTTTTGAGTTGAGTTGCCTGTGGTTTTGGGGTTACTGCTCTGGACTTGCCATTTAAAAACCTCCTAAGGGTAATTTATCACAATTTAGGACCGAGTGGAACAGGAGAATGCAATTGCTACCCACAGTAGGGCAGACCAAGCGTTCATTTTAATCTATCATCCTGTCTATAAAAGCAAGCCATAACAGACATTTACACCAGAGTGAAAGAATGATGCATTCACTCGTTATTTACTCCGAGACTTGAGCAAGCAGAATACTCAGGAGCGTATTTCAAATGGATTTGTATGCTCTGTTCTGTCAGACTAACAAGCTTGGAAAGTTCAAAGGCCATCCTTCAAAACTAAAGCAAGGCTTTCTCAACGATTCACACCCAGAAATGTTTTGCAAGCCTCTCTTTAAAGATTCCACAGTTTCTTGAGTCGTTGACTTCTCTCTCTTCTAAGTATTGTTTCCTCAGAACTGAAACTAAGAATATATAGTTTCTCCTTGTTTTCTCTCAGTCCCGTCCTGATTGTTTCCTTCCAATCATCTATACTTTTCAGGGCAATAGGTGGTTTGTTTGTTTTTAGAAAATGAAGCCCATAACTCTCTAAATTAACAACTGGAATTCAAAATGATTAAACTTGCAGATGTTTCTTCAACAGAAGAGACGAGAGAGAAAGGGTCGACTGAAGATGTCTAAGCTTGGACACTAAGATGGTCAACCTTTTTTTAGCACTTGGAAGGAAGATATTCAAAAAAACCTGGTTATAAACCAGACTGGGAAATAAAACAATAATTTGAAAAAGAGGCAATAGCAAACCATATACTTGTGACTGTCGAAAAACCCACAACCTTTCATAGAAACATCTATGTAATTAGCAAGAGTCGGACTTAATTTGAAGGAAAATATACTTTTATTATTTTCTTTATGAAATCAGATATCTTTATTAGGGTTGTTCACAGTCAGCTAGATGTTTAAACTGGATTTGGTCTTTTTATCTAATTATCAAGTCCTTCCCAACAATCTGAGGTAGGCAGATGTTATTCTTTGATGGTGTTGCAGATATTGTGGTAGGATGGAAGTTGTTCCGTCAAGCTGCCTTTTGCAATTGACCGATGGGGATTTTGTCAATTTCGGTGGTGTTCAAGTGATGCTCCAGATGTTTTGGGACTGTATTCAAGGTACTGATTATTATGGTTCATCACATTATCATCCAGATGTTTAGACTAGATTTGTCCCTCTATTAAGCCTGTCCAAAGGACATGGGATAGGGAAATGTTATTTGACAGTGTTAAAGGTCTGGTCCCAGGATGGAATTTGTCCCAAGTCAAGCTGCCTTTTGCAATTGACTGATGGGGATTTTGTCTTTTCTGATGGTATTCAAATGATGCTCCAGTACAAAAAACAGTACAAACTGTCTTCTTCTTCTCCTTCTCCTTCTCCTTCTCCTTCTCCTTCTTCTTCTTCTTCTTCTTCTTCTTCTTCTTCTTCTTCTTCTTCTTCTTCTTCTTCTTCTTCTTCTTCTTCTTCTTCTTCTTCTTCTTCTTCTTCTTCTTTTCTTCTTCTTCTTCTTCTTCTTTTCTTCCTTCTTCCTTCTCTTCTCCTTCTCTTCCTCCCCTCCTCCTCCTCCTCCTCCTCCTCTTTCTCCTCCTCCCTCCTCCTCCTCCTCCTCCTCCACTGTTCTGGAGCACCGGGAGAGAAGGCAACATTATATATCTGCATCTCTTGGATTTTCCAATCCAATCTGAAGTTTTATCAGGATTCTACTTCAGGCTGCATGAATGGGGTCCTCTCATCAGCAAGTCCAAATCAGCCTCATTTGGTTTCAGAACTGTCCGTTCTGATGTACGTCCACTTACTGCACTTTTTCTTGTGGCTTCTTGCCAAATTAGCCAGGATTTTCTGGTATGTTTTTTTCTTTTCTTTTGCTTTGTCTTGCATAAAGAGGGAAGGGGGGGGGCTTGTCTTGGATGATTTGTCGGCCCCCTCCTCCTTTTCCATTAAGACTTCTCCCAGGCTCAGTCTCTCTCTTTCCTGCTGCCAACAGAGTTCAAATCGTAACTTTTACACTCAAGGTCTGCTCTGCCAGAAAGGAAATAGAAATATCAACAAATCAAGCCTACCTTTTTTTTTTTCCCCTTCCTTCTTTCTTTGCCCACCCCAACACAACTCACGATCTCATTATCCTCTTCTGGCTGTTGAAGAGGGGGTCAACCTATTCTCCAAAGTACCTGAAAGCAGGACAAGAAGCAACCGATGGAAGCTAATCAAGGAGAGAAGCAACCTAGAACTAAGGAGAAATTGCCCGACAGTGACAACAGTTAACCAGGGGAACAGCTTGCCACCAGAAGTTGTGGGTGCTCCATCACTGGAGGTTTTTAAGAAAAGACTGGACAGCCATTTGTCTGAAATGGTATAGGGCAGTGATGGCGAACCTTTTAGAGACCGAGTGCCCAAACTGCAACCCAAAACCCACTTATTTATCGCCGAGTGCCAGGTGGGCGTGGCCCACTGGGTGGGCGTGGCTGTGGTGGTCATGGCAGACTGGGTGGGTGTGGCCAAGGTGGGCGTGGTCACCTCAGTGTTGCTCGTGGGGAGGAACGCCTATGGGGGCTGGGCAGGGTTGGGGGAGATCCAGGGGGTCTCTGGCAGGTGGGGTGGTGGGCAGGAGGCTCGTCCTGCGGGGTGAGGCAAGGCGAGGCAGGGTGGGGGTGCCATTAT
Organism: Azemiops feae; assembly: GCA_023970755.1. Lineage (NCBI taxonomy): Eukaryota > Metazoa > Chordata > Lepidosauria > Squamata > Viperidae > Azemiops > Azemiops feae. The sequence continues at coordinate 201,458 of JALGBA010001309.1, forward strand.
CGCAGGGCAAGGCAAGGCAGGGGCGGGGGTGGCTGCTGCCTGACACCATCGGCCCCTGCACACAGAGGCCAGCGAGCGCATGGGGGCCGACAGTGTCCCATCAGCAGCCACAGCCTGCCGGCCCCTCGACCGGCGCACCGCAGCCCGCCACCAGTTCAGAGAAGTGCCCACAGAGAGGGCTCTGAGTGCCGCCTCTGGCATGCGTGCCATAGGTTCGCCACCACTGGTGTAGGGTGTCCTGCTTGAGCAGGGGACTGGAATAGAAGACCCCCAAGGTCCTTTTCAATCTATTATTCTGTAATCCCAGATCAATTAATTAGTGGAACTGCTTGCCTCCAAATGTTACGGGTGCTCCATCATTGGAGGTTTTCAAGAAGAGATTGGAGATTGTCTGAAATGGTGTATAGGGGGTCTCCTGTTTGAGCAAGCGGTTGGACTACTAGAAGATCTCCAAGGTCCATTCCAACTCTTGCCATTCTGTTATTCCTCTGACTCGCAACCTTTTTCCTTCTGGACCTTGCTTTAGGAACCTGGTCCAGCCTTTTCTAAGCTTGTGAACCCAAGAGGTTTGCTCCATCTCCCATCCTTCCTGGCCAGCACTGCCAACGGGCTGGCCTAGGGTAGGTCTTCTGGGCCCCTATCGGGCATCTCCTAAGGGTGATCGGTGCCCAAAAGTGATTCAATATACAGTTGCTGTTGAAGAAGGAGCTCCGTGTTAAGTCTCCTCATCGGCCAGACCATCCATTTCCCTTCCCAGATGTAGCCGGGGGGAACCCCCCAATCCACCCAGATGTTCGAAGGCCTTTGCTCGGCCATAGCTGAGGACCTAGAGTGGTCTTCCCATCCAGAGGACCCCACCCCCCAGCTTCCTTAGCTTCAGCTCTGGCTGCCATTTCCCCCTTCAACCTCCCCCTGCTCTCTCACTCTCTCCTTCGCCCTCCCCTCTCGTAACCGGGGACCCCCCTCGACCTCCCCACTACCTCAACCCGGGTGTTTTGTCTGCATTAGAGCCTTTAAAAAAAATAAACGTCTCGGCTGGGGGAGGGGAGCGGAGAAAGAAGGAAGCCCACTGCAGAAGGAGCCGGTGGGTGGCGTGGCTGCCACTGCCTTCTTGCTGTTCTCGGATAGCATGCTCGGAGCCCGGAGGCGCACCGCGGCTCCCCACTGCATTGCAAACAGCGCGCGCGCGCGTGTGTGTGTCTCTCTCTCTGTGTGTGTGTGTCTGTGTCTCTCTCTCTCTCTGTGTCTGTGTCTCTCTCTCTGTGTGTGTGTCTGTGTGTGTCTGTGTGTGTCTCTCTCTGTGTGTGTGCTGCGTGTTGTGTGCCCCTCGCTCCCTGCATGTCCGAGGGAGCTTCCGTGCGTCTGGGGCGCGCCAGCTGTGCAAGATGCCCCTTGCCTTGAAGCACCTCTGGAGCCAGCCCGGGAGGGACCGTTAAAGAGGGAGCGGAGATGCGCCCGGCAGACTCCGGGGAAGGAAGGAAGGAAGGCGAGGAAGGGCTGCGCGTCTGAACGCTAGCAAAGCCCCCCACCCACCCATCAGGATGCTGGTTTTCTGCTCCCCGTTAGGCCCCGAGGCCTGATCGAGCTGGAATTGATGAATGAGATGCTTTCTGGCACCCGGGGGGCAAATCTGAAGTGCTGACTGAGGCTGCCCGCCGGCGGAGGTGCGTGCAGAAGGGGGAAAAGGTAACGTCTGTCTGCCTTTTGTTTCCAGAAACGGGGAGAGGGGGCCGTGGGTAACCGCGCGGCGTTTGAAAGAAAGCGGGCCGAGATCAAACTAGGCTGGGGATGGAGCCGGCTGGAGAGGTCGTCTTTAAACAAAAAAAAAAGGGGGGGGGGGGGGGGGAAAGGAAACCCCGGTTCGAAACAACGAAGCTTCTGGGCTTCCCTTCTTTTATTCCGAAACGCGGCGTTGCGAGGGGTCGGGGAGAGGTGGCTGGAGGACTGGGGTGTGTGTCTCTGTGTGTGTGTGTGTCTGTGTGTGTGTGCGCGCGCGCTAGGGGTTGGGATCGGAGGAGGGGAGAGAAGAAAGGATGCCTGGGCTGATTTAATTCAGACAAGGCTCTGCCAGGCTCTGCTAAAGATGGACCTTCTGCGCTTCCCGGTTCTTAATGGCTGCTGCTGCCGCCCGCTTCAATGTGGGAGAAGGGAAGCATCGCGCGAACCTTTTCATTCTCCATTAAGCGATGCTGCTCCTTGCTGATGATGCTGCTGCTGCTGCTGCTGCGGCTGCAGAAAAGTTCCTCCGCGTTTGACACATCGCCCCATTTTTTTCTCTCCCCCGTTTCCCTTCTTCCCCATTATTTTATTTATTTTTAATGCAGTCTGCTGGCCTGCTTCTTCACCCGGGCTGTAAAAAAAAAAAAAACAAAAAAAAAACGCGTCTTGCAAATTGCGTCTTCTCCCGAATGTGCTACGAAAAGCGTGTTTGGGCGGCAAAGGGGGAAAAAAACAGATCAGCAAAATTTTCGAGGGAGACAATCGCTTTATTAATAGCACAGGCTGCATTTTAATAATAATAGCATGCTGCTGCTGCTGCTGCTGCTGCCACCCTACACGCCCTGGTCTGCTGGGAGAAGAAGGATACTGTGTAAATGAATAGATCTAATCTATGAGGGAGGGAGGGAGGGAGGAAAGGAAGGAAGGAAGGAAGATGGGAGGAAGGAAGGAAGGAAGGAAGATGGGAAGGAGGGAAGGAAGGAGGAAGGAGAGGAAGGAAGGACTGAGGGAAGGAAGAAGGAAGCGAGGAAGGAAGGAAGGAGATGGACTGAGGAAGGAAGGAAGGAAAGAGGAAGGAAGAAGGAAGGAAGAAGAAGGAAGGAAGGAAGGAAGGAAGATGGACTGAGGAAGGAAGGAAGGAAGGAAGGAGATGGGACTGAGGAAGGAAGGAAGGAAGGAAGGAAGATGGGAATGAGGAGGAAGGAAGGAAGGAAGGAAGATGGGACTCTGAAGGAAGGAAGGAAGGAAGAGGGAATGAGGAAGGAAGGAAGGAAGGAAGGAAGATGGGACTGAGGAAGGAAGGAAGGAAGGAAGGAAGATGGGACTGAGGAAGGAAGGAAGGAAGGAAGGAAGGAAGGAAGAGAAGAAGGAAGGAAGGTATTTTTTTTCTTTTCAGAAGGCAGGAAGGTAGAGAGGGAGGGAAGAAGGAAGGGAAGCAGGATTAAGAGGAAGGAAGGAAGGAAGGAAGGAAGGAAGGAAGGAAGGAGATGGGACTGGAAGGAAGGAAGGAAGGAAGGAGATGGGACTGGAAGGAAGGAAGGAAGGAAGGAGGAGAGGGATGAAAGGAAGGAAGGAAGGAAGGAAGGAAGGAAGGAACGAAGGAGATGGGACTGGAAGGAAGGAAGGAAGGAAGGAAGGAGGGAGATGGGACTGAGGAAGGAAGGAAGGAAGGAAGGAAGGAACGAAGGAAGGAAGGAAGGAAGGAAGGAAGGAAGGAAAAGAAAAAGGAAGGAAGGTATTTTTTTCTTTTCAGAAGGCAGGAAGGTAGAGAGGGAGGGAAGGAGGGAGGGAAGCAGGATTAAGAGGAAGGAAGGAAGGAAGGAAGGAAGGAAGGGAAGGAAAGGAAAGGAAAGGAAAGGAAAGAAGGGAAAGAAGGGAAAGAGATGGAGAGGAAAGAAGGGAAAGAAGGGAAAGAGATGGAGAGGAAGGAAGGAAGGAGGGAGAGAGATGGAGATAGGAATGAGAGGAAGGAAGGAAAGGATAGATAGACAGACAGACAGACAGACGGTTAGTTTCTTGCTGAGATTTCCAAAGTGACAATGACTTGCCATCTCTACCTTTGGCAGCTTCACAAGGAGCCCTGAATCACCCTCAGCTGTCTTATGTTTAATTTATGTTCACATTGGAGTAGCTTCCTACTCTCAAAGTGTCTGGGGAAATGTGTTATTTCAGTTTATGCCAATTTTTCTCAGTCTGTTCCTTTCCTAACCCCGCCATCCATTAAACACCAAAGGGAGCTTGGCTATATTACTCTGTATGAATGGGTGATTGTTAATTTTTTTTTTTCTCCCACTACTACGGAGAAGCAAAAGGCTGGCTAAGTATTCCCTGAATTGCTGACTTTACACTAATTTAATCCACAGCTGCTGATTGTGGCAATATTGCCTCTACTAGGGAAGTGTGTTTGTATCTTTTTTTTTTTTTTTTTACTTTTTCTGGCAAAAGTTACCTATTCCAGAAAACAGACTCCACATTATTTATGTATCACTTGGAATACAGTACAGGTAGTCTTTGACTTACAACAGTTCATTTCTCACTTAGCATTTCTCACTTAAATTCTAGGTTCAGTTGTGGTCATAAGCTGAGGACTACTGAAAATTCAACTAAAAAAAAACCCCCATTGTATTGCTTAAAACTGACGCACTCGGGCGTACACATATAGTTGTATGTGCAGTTTTGGAAGGCGTTGCGTTATGGTAACCAAAGCAAATTTTCCGAATAAAAATTATGGCAGGCCAACACTACGAAAACTCTCAATTTTAGTTTATTATAGTGCAACCTGTTCCAAGCTAAATCTGCGACCTCTGTTTAGGTAATTTTATGGTCCAAGGCTGGGCAAAACATTGGCGCTGAAAATAATTCTCCTACAGCGATGAAATGATTTGTGGGAAGGATTATTTGTTGGTTTGTTCAAATCTTTGGAAAGGGCTTGACTAGCACTGATGATGTTACATAGTTTGGGTAAATGAAATATCTGCAAGAAAACCCCCAAGCTCAGAGAGCATCAAGGTGCCCTCATTTCAATCATGTTCTCTTTTATTGATACTTTTGAGGTCTTATTCCATCCTGTGAATGTTGTAATTATGATGCAGAACATTGCTCTGCAGTGAGCAATGATCTTCAGCAATAGGAATAACAAAATAACAGAGTTGGAATGGACCTTGGAGGTCTTCTAGTCCAACCCCCTGCTCAAGCAGGAAACCCTATACGATTCCATATAAATGGAATCCAATCTCTTCTTAAAAGCCTGCAGTGTTGGAGCATCTATAACTTCTGGAGGCAAAGTTGTTCCACTGGTTAATTGTTCTCATTGTCAGGAAATTCTTCCTTAGTTCCAGGTTGCTTCTCTCCTTGGTTAGTTTCCATCCTTTACTTCTTGTCCTGCCTTCAGGTGCTTTGGAGAATAGCTTCACTCCCTCTTCTTTGGGGCAGCTCCTCAAATACTGGAATACTGCTATCATGTCACCCCTGGTCCTTCTTTTCATTAGACTAGACATAGCTAATGAAATTAGGTATATCTAATATGTTAGGCATTAGACATACCTAATAATGAGATTGTGTCCTTAAAATGTCCATGCCCAATTCCCTATAGAAGAGATATTAAAAAGGGTGGTCCTTCTAACCACCCGTAGATGCATCCTGCAACTTTTATGAAGTTAGAAGCCCTAAGTAAATATATGTTTGTAGTCATTTGAGATATGTTGGCAGCATGGAACCGGACCGCTGCAGTTCTTGCATGGAAGTGTTGGGGGGAAAAATATCAGTCACAATAGTCATTCATTCCTTAGTGCTTCATTAGTTATTTAATCAGAGACAGATTGATACAGAAATAACAGGAGCCACTGTTAGTTAAGAATAGGGGGGGGGGGGTATTGCTATAGTGACAATGACCAGCCAGGATCTCTTGCACGGATCCCTGTATGTTTTCATAAGATAGCCTTTATTGTCATTTTTTAATATGAGCACACTGGCCCACATTCAAAATGAAATTCTGTTGCCTGCTCTCAAAAGAAAGTATATATCTATCCATACACATACATAACACACATATACACATGCTATATACATACATACTGTATATGTATACTGTATACACACACACACACACTGTCCATTTTGAATACATAGTGGAAAGTTGCTGAGCAGTGAATATTGTTTGTTAAGGACAATGAATGAACAATGGGTTAGACTGGCAACAAAGAACAATAACTTTTGGATATTAAGGATTATAAACAAAACTAGAAGTTTCTGGAGAAGCGTTGTTTTGGGATAATGACATGTTAGCACTGTTTCTTTAAAGGCTGCTGTTTGTCACCATTCAGTGTAACTTTTTACACTTTCACACTGTGGCTTTGGTAAACATCCTGTAGCCTATGTTTATTTACCCTGAAACTGTTTCACATTATATCATCTTGCAAGCTGCAAGAATAAGAATTGAACTATTCATTATTGAATAGCCTTCCGTAATTGTTCGTAATCCGATTTTACTCTTCTCCGTTTGGGTTAGGTAAAAGATTAGAAGACATACAGAAGAAGGTATATGGCAGGGGTAGGCAACCTTGGCTCTTTTATGACTTGTGGACTTCAACTCCCAGAATTCCTGAGCCAGTATGGCTCAGCTTGGAAATTCTCCCTTTCCCCTCAGCATGGCTGGCTCAGGAATTCTGGGAGTTGAAGTCCACAAGTCATAAAAGAGCCAAGGTTGCCTATCCCTGGTATACGGCGTAGATAGACCCTGACATACAACCACAACTGAGCCCAAAATTTCTGTTGGCTAAGCGAGACATTTTTTTAAAGTGAGTTTTGCCCCATTTTACGACCTTTCTTGCCTCAGTCGTTAAGTGAATCGCTACAGATGTTAAGTTAGCAACACGGTTGTTAAGCGAATCTGGCTTCCCCATTGACTTTGCTTGTCAGAAGGTCGCAAAAGCGGATCATGTGACCCCGGGACACCGTCATAACTGTGAGTCGGTTACCAAGAGCCTGATTTGGATCACGTTACCATGGGGATGCTGAGACAGTCATAAACGTGAAAAAACGGTCATAAGTCACTTTTTTTCCGTGCAGTTGTAACTTTGAACGGTCAACTAAATAAACTGTTATAAGTCGAGGACAAAAGATCGCAAAAGGGTCAAAAGATCGCAAAAAGGGGATCACATAGCTTCCCCCCCGTCTGAGCAAGCTGATTAGGGAGACTCCATATATACGTCTTCCAAGGTGCTTTCATTTCTCAGCTAAGCTGGTTAGGAGAGTCGCTGAGATGTAAATGTTCCAACTCTTAAATTCTTTGCCCATAGACCAGGGATAGGCAATCTTGGCTCTTTTATGACTCGTGGACTTCAATTCCCAGAATTCCTGAGCCAGCATGGCTCCGCTTGGAAACCTCTCCCTTTCCCCTCAGCATGGCTGGCTCAGGAATTCTGGGAGTTGAAGTCCACGAGTCATAAAAGAGCAAGGTTGCCTACCCCTGCCCTTGGTGGATGATTAAGTGTGGCCTCCCTACTGATCCTGTGAATTGGTCTTAATCTTCTTGGGGACAGATGCAAGAGCAGCATAAAAAATGGGGGACAGGTTGTGTCTGAGGCCTCCACTTCTACTGAGGGAAGCTAGGCTGCATTGACAGAGGGATAGAATCCAGATCACGTGAAGTGTTAATACCACTTTACAGCCCCTTGGTAAGGCCACACTTGGAATACTGCATCCAGTTTTGGTCGCCACAATGTAAAAAAGATGTTGAGACTCTGAAAAGAGTGCAGAGAAGAGCAACAAAGATGATCAGGGGCAGTGCACACTGGCTGAGGAATTCTGGGAGTTGAAGTCCACAAGTCATAAAAGGGCCAAGTTTGAAGACCCCTGGTCTAGATGGTGTGGTTATTTTACGGTTTTGTAAGTCAGAAAATTAAGTTTGCTAAGTAAACTATGATTACTTTAACTTCAGGAAACTGTGTCCTGTGATCGTGGCCAGTGAAAATAAGAACACACATCAAACATGGGTGTCACTTTAAGCAGCTCAGAGCTAGGAGTAGCACATAGGTTTGAAGAGATAACCTACTTTCTGAATGCAGGTACTGCTTGACTAACAATCATTCATTTAGTGATCGTTCAGAGTTGCAGCAGCACTTAAAAAAAAGTGACGTATGGCCGTTTTTCACACTTCATACTACAATGATTGTAGTATCCTGTGATTGAAAGTCAGGGGCTTGGCAACCACTATCTATTTACAACAGTTGCAGCATCCCAGTGTTATCCCATCGGTGACCTTTCCAGATGGCTTCTGACAAGCAAAGTCAATGGGGGAAGGATTTCAACTCCTGGCGTGCCTGGCTGAGGAATTCTGGGAGTTGAAGGCCACAAGTCATAAAAGGGCCAAGTTTGAAGACCCCTGTTTTATAGGATAGGGAAAGGATAGGGCTTAAGGATTGTGTGATTCACTTCACAATTGCAGTGATTCCTTTAACAACCGTGGTGGGGGGGGGGAGTTCATAAAATGGTCCGTGCCTCACTTAACAACTCACTTGCTTAGCAGTGGAACTTCTGGTCCCAAACGTAACTCAAGGACTAGTTGAATGTTTAAATCTAGCCTTTGCTTTTGTTTTTGATCTATCAGGTAAACTTTTCAAAAATGAGTTATCTCTGTAAGTTACTGTCATTAACCCTCTGTAGACGAACTGCTCAACCTACTTAATTAGCACCCCAAACTAACCCAGAGACAATAACGTTAGCCCCAACAGCTCAAGATTTAAGCTAAACCAACCCCCCCCATCTCTGTGGGATCCTCGATCCTCTCTGAGCTTGGTGGTTTTCTTGCAGAGGTTTCAATAGCAAACTAGGTTAACATCACTAGGATCACTAGAGAACATGGATCACTATATAAGATGATGCTAGTTGCATATTAAGAAGAGAGTTCCCCAGCGTTTCTGGCTTTGCAGAAAGGGGGAGAGGGGCTGGCAAGCGCGCCCGCAGCTCCATTGGCGCAAACGGCGTGCACGTGCGCCTGCCGCTCACTTAAATGGAGCATATGTGCTCGCCTGCTGCTTGTGCAAGTGAGGATGTGCATGCATGCACGCTCATGTGTGCTCATCAACCATTTCTGTGGCTCGGTTGCAAACTAGTGGGCCGCAGATCGCAGGTTGGGGACCCCTGCATTAAGAATGATGATACTTAGTTGAATATGCAAGTGAACCCCCAAGCTCAGAGAGCATCAAGGAGCCCACAGTCCTCCTCCTCCTCCCCCCATTCCCTTCTAGCACTGATGATGATGATAATAATAATAATAAAGTTGGAAGGGACCTTGGAGGTCATCAAGTCCAACCCCCTGCTCAGGCAGGTAACCCTATACCATTTCGGACAAATGGCTGTCCAGTTTCTTCTTAAAAACTTCCAGTGTTGGAGCATTCACCACTTCTGGAGGCAGGTTGTTCCACTGGTTGTTCTAACTGTCAGGAAGTTTCTCCTTAGTTCTAGGTTGCTTCTCTCCTTGATTAGTTTCCATCCATTGCTTCTTGTCCTGCTTTCAGGCACTTTGGAGAATAGCTTCACTCCCTCTTCTTTGTAGCAGCCCCTGAGATATTGGAACACTGCTATCATGTCCCCCCTCATCCTTCTCTTCATTAAATTAGACATACCCAATTCCAGCAACCTTTCCTTATATGTTTTAACCTCCAGTCCCCTAATCATCTTTGTTGCTCTTCTCTGTACTCTTTCTAGAGTCTCAACATCTTTTTTACATCGTGGTGACCAAAACTGGATGCAGTATTCCAAGTGTGGCCTTACCAAGGCATTGTAGAGTGGTATTAATACTTCGCGTGATCTTGATTCTATCCCTCTGTTAATGCAGCCTAGCACTGTGTTGGCTAGCACTATGATGTTACCTAGTTGGGTCATGAAAACTCTCCAAGAAAACCACCAAGCTGAGAGAGCACCCAGGAGCCCACAATTGAACTCTGATCTACTAATACTCCCTTCTAAAGGATACTTTCTCAAGTTGGTCTTCTATAGCGGTGAGACTACACTCACCATCATCCCCAGCAGCCCATTGAAAAGGAAGCTGGATATAAAACAGGCATGAACCTGGAGCCTTTGAAGAAGGGAGTGTGGTGGATTGATTTATTATGGGTTGACTGTATCCAGGTTGGCTGCCATCGGAAGGTGCAAGGCGTGGAAACGTTATCCTGCCGTTTGATCCTGTATTTCCTTTTCGAAGAGCCGTTCTCTAAAATTTCAGTCATTTTTGAAAGATGCTCAAACGGTCGCCTTAAGCAAATATTGTTGGGTTCCTCCTTCCTGATCAAAGCAGATTGTTTCTACCAACGATTCAGAGAAGATTTTATAGCCTTTGATTCCGCAAACTTTTCTTGAGGGAGGAGAAGGCAGAAGGGCAAGTTCTGCACCCTCTTTTAAAAAAAAATAATCTACAATATTTGGGCTGAGCCGGGAAAAGCCTCCAACGGTTGAAAGCCGAGTCTGATGCCTTTAAAGAAAATTTTTCATGTGTTTGAAAGCTAAGCCCCCTAGCTTAGCTAAATTCACTGCAGGGTTGAGAAAAGCTGCACACTGCTTTAATTAAAACAAAGCCATGTGTTTATTAAAGGCCTTTTTTTTTTCCCCTTGCAAAACAGGTTTGCAGTCTGAAATCTCCAGGATTCAGATTTGTCAGCCTTGCAAAAGTGAGAGAGAGGAAGATGTTCATAAATTTGACCATTTGAATCAATCTTCCTGCAGCAAGTCGTTTTTTTCCTACAACGCTAAGCTATTTTTCTCTGAGAAGCAGGATAATAGCAATAGCAATTGCACTTAGACTTATATCCCACACTTACGGCCGTTGCAGCTTCCCCAGGGTCACGTGATCCAAACTCAGACGCTTGGCAACTGACTCGTATTTATGACGGTTTGCCGTGTCCCGGGATCACGTGATCCCCCCCTTTGGCAACCTTCTGACAAGCAAAGTCAACGGGTGAAGCCAGATTCACTTAACAACCGTGTGACTAATTTAACAAGTGCAGTGATTCACTTAACAACTGCGGCAAGAAAAGTCGTGAAATGGGGCAAAACTCGCTGAACAAATGTTTCCGCTTAGCAACGTAAAATTTTGGCCTCCGTTGTGGCCATAACTCGAGGACTGCCTGTACAGGGGAAACAAAAGAATTTGCTCTCTTCCGAAACACCTCTGATAAGCACGCCGTTTCCTACTGCCGTTTGTTAAATAAAAGTAGATGAAGCATGAAAACCGCCCCATCATTCAAATGCTTCTCCCCCCCCCCAGAATGTCTTATGAGAAGCCATCATGATAAACAACATTTACACTTCATTTAACCAAGGTGAAGGTATTGTTCCAGCTAAGAAGCCTGAAGGAACTCTCTTAGCTGTCAGAATGTGAGCTGATCTACAAGGAGTTGCCAATGCTGCTTTAATTAAGTGTGTACAGTATGCACATACAGAGAGAGAGAGAGAGAGAGAGAGAGAGAGAGAGAGAGAGAGAGAGAGAGAGAGAGAGAGAGAGCGAGAGCACAGAATTGCCTTCTTGCTAGACGAATTCAGATATTTCCACAGATACTTTAATAGAGGGATGATTTAACAGGACGTTAACCAGCAATTTTAGAATAGAATAGACCTGGAAGGGACCTTGGAGGTCTTCTAGTCCAGCCCCCCGCTCAAGCAGGAGAACCTATACCATCTCAGACAAGTGTCTGTCCGGTCTCTTCTTAAAAACCTCCAGTGATGGAGCGCTCACGATTTCTGGAGGCAAAGCTGTTCCACTGGTTAAGTTGTTCTCACTGCTAGGTACTTTCTCCTTAATTCCAGGTTGCTTCTCTCTTTGATCAGTTTCCAACCATTGTTTCTTGTCCTGCCCTCTGGTGCTTTGCAGAATAGTTTGACCCCCTCTTTGCTAAGTGTATATTTTCCATCTTTCCCAGGTTACAGTTTGGGACATTTCTAGCAAATATTTGGCACTGTTTACAAGATCCGGGGGTCAGGCACTAAGTTGGCAAAATATATTGTGGAGCAAGGCATAACAATTGCCATCTTTTTGGTAAGGCCCTTAGTTAAAACCTACACTCGATAAATATACAGGCCAGCAATTTGTAAATGGGATTTTAGAGCTTTATGCTGAGGTTACAGGTAACTAAAAAGAAAAATAACTTCCTTGTGCCAATAGACAAAAGATCGGTGAGTTGCAAGGTGTTGATTTTGTTGAGACCTGCAAGATATGCCTCCTTGAGGGTTTTAGGACAGGCAGGTCTTAAAATAACCTAGATCTGGACTATATTAGAACCTGTATACCAGGGGTCTTCAAACTTGGCCCTTTTAGGACTTGTGGACTTCAACTCCCAGAATTCCTCAGCCAGCGTGCTGGCTGAGGAATTCTGGGAGTTGAAGTCCACAAGTCATAAAAGGTCCAAGTTTGAAGACCCCTGCTGTATACCAAGGAAAGAACCTCGTATTAAGCTTAGACAGTAGGAAAGTGCTATACATAAAGCAATTCCCCTCCCTTCTAGCACTGATGATGTTACTTAGCTGGGTAATGAAATGTTTGGAAGAAAACAACCCAGTTCAGAGACCACCAAAGACCCTAAAATTGGCTTGGACAGACAAATATTCGGTTTGATGTATGAAGTAGCTTCAAACATGTGCCTTCAAACATCAGAAAGATGATTGTTGTATTGTAGTTAAGGCATGGGACTAGGGCAGGGATATCCAAGTTTAAATCCCAACCCAAATGTGAAGCTTACTGGATGATGTCAGGCTTCATGTGGACTCAGCTATAGATATCAACACACTAGGCTCAAGAATTGATTTTCTCCATGGTAGATTAGCAACCATGATTCAGCTAGGGTAGGACAAGAAACAATAGTTGGAAACTGACCAAAGAGAGAAGCAACCTGGAATTAAGGAGAAACTTCCTGACAGTGAGGACAATTAACCAGTGGAACAGCTGGCCTTCAGAAATCATGGGCCCTCCATCCCTGGAGGTTTTTAAGAAGAGACTGGATAACCACCTGTCTAATATGGTAATATAGATCAGGGGTCTTCAAACTTGGCCCTTTTATGACTTGTGGACTTCAACTCCCAGAATTCCTCAGCCAGGCATGCTGGCTGAGGAATTCTGGGAGTTGGTCCACAAGTCATAAAAGGGCCAAGTTTGAAGACCCCTGGTATAGGTTCTCCTGCTTGAGCAGGGGGCTGGACTAGAAGACCTCGAAGGTCCCTTCCAGCTCTATTCTATTCTAGATGAGTTTCTTTACTTCAGACAAGAGTGAAGCCATGCAATACTTAGAAGTACAGGTAGTCCTCAACTTACAATGACAATTAAGCCCAAAATTTCCATTGGTAAGCGAGACATTTCTTAAGTTTCATTGTGATTGTTATTGTGAGGGGGGGGAGACACCTGTGTATGTTTTTTTAAATACTTTAAAAGAAAACCAGGATGTGGTTTTGACTACAATAAAATTTCCTTTGAATCAAACTACATTCCCGTAGAGAAATATCCATGGAGTTTCTTAGCAGAGGTATGGAAGTGATGTCATTACTTTCTGAAGGAATAGATTTTTTTTATTATTTTTGTAGCTACAACTCTGAAATTTTCTCTTGGTCTCTCCTCCAAGTACTAACCAGATCTAGCTCAGCTTAGCGCTTGAAATAGACCAGGGGTCTTCAAACCTGGCCCTTTTATGACTTGTGGACTTCAACTCCCACAATTCCTCAGCCAGCGTGCCTGGCTGAGGAATTCTGGGAGTTGAAGTCCACAAGTCATAAAAGGGCCAAGTTTGAAGACCCCGGACATAGACGTTCCCATCTGCTGGGATTCTCTGTCACTGACCTTTTAAACCAGTAAAATTGCAAAACATTAGCAGGGATAACTTCACGGCAATTATAATCAGGATATAAAACCTCCTTCTCTTCTTATTAACAGAACTTTTAAAAAAAAGTCTTGCTGTGTGATATCTCTTGTGTTCGTGCCATTATTTTAACAGACCTTTCAAGGACCTTATATTGAATATTGTGGCTCTCCCTGTCTTGCCTGAAGGCAAAAGTAATTTTAATTGCCGATAATATGCTGTTATCATTAGAACAGTAGATTTGCTTTTCCTGCATCTAACCAACTTTCTCAACTCGAGTTGAGAAACTTGGAAGCCAGCAGTAAAAAAAAGAAAAAACACTTTTAATTTGGGTTAGCACATTTTGGAATTATCAGGTGCAGAAGCCTGGCTGAGATAAGGAAGTACAGGGTCATTGCAACCATGGCTGTGGAAGGAAACATTGTGATTAGACATAACAGTTGTGTTTTGCAGTCTGAGTAGAAATGTCTCTGGAGATTCTCAGTCATCCAGGACATGTTTGTCCCATAGGTGCTTTCCCCCCCCCCCAAAAGGCAACTGGACTTTGTTTTCCCTTGAAGACTTTCGCTTCTCATCCAAGAAGCCTCTTCAGTTCTGATTGAACTCCATCATCCTTCACCATTCAATCAGAAATGAAGAAGCTTCTTGGATGAGAAGGGAAAAATCTTCAAGGGAAAAGAAAGTCCCAGTTGCCTTTTTGGAAAAAAAAAAAAAAAAAAAGCAGCTGTGGGACAGTCTAAGTCAGGGGTAGGCAACTTTGGCTCTTTTATGACTCGTGGACTTCAACTCCCAGAATTCCTGAGCCAGCATGGCTGAGCATGGAAACCTCTCCCTTTCCCCTCAGCATGGCTGGCTCAGGAATTCTGGGAGTTGAAGTCCATGAGTCATAAAAGAGTCAAGGTTGCCTACCCCTGGCCTAAGTAGAAAGATATCTGGCATTTCTTGTGGGTAAGCCAGGAATCCTCTTCGGAGTGAAAAGAACGGGAAATCGCGATTCCGCGCTGCTAATCACATTGCGAAAAACGGCGAAGGTGAAATGATTAAAAATTATAGCTTGGTCTCCAAAATTGTTGAAAGAGGCAGGAAAATCAGTCATGTCACGTGACATATTCATTGAGTTGGGACAAAGTGAAGGTGATGAAATCAGTTGTTTGGGAAAATAAATCGATCAGGATAGAGTTGGAAGGGAACTCAGAGGTCATCTAGTCCAACCCCCTGGACAAGCAGAAGACCTTATACAATTTGAGATAAGTGGCTGTACAATCTCTTCTTTAAAACCTCCAGTGATGAAGCACCCACAACGTCTGAGGCAAGTTGTTCCACTGGTTAATTGTCCTCACTTGTTAGGAAGTTTCTCCTTAATTCCAGGTTGCTTTTCTCCTTGGTTAGTTTCCATCCGTTATTTCTTGTCCTGCCTTCAGGCTTTTTGGAGAATAGATTGAGCCCCCTCTTCTTTGTGGCAGCCTCTCAAATACTGGAATACTGCTATGATGTCCCCCCTAGTCCTTCTTTTCTCTGGACTAGCCAAACCCAATTCCTGCAACCGTTCTTCATATGTTTTAGTCCCCAGGCCTTTAATCATCTTAGTTGCTCTTCTTTGCCCTTTTTCCAAAGTCTCAACATCTTTTTTTGTAATGTGGTGACCAAAACTGGATGCGGTATTCCAGGTGTGGCCTTACTAAGGATTTATAAAGCGGTACTAATATACTTCATGTGAATCCTTAATGCAAAGACGAAACAGTAAGTGGGCTCCCGAAGGTATCCAGAACGGGCATTTCATAAAGCAAATGACTTACTGCAGGGGTCTCCAACCTTTGCAACTTTACGACTTGTGGACTTCAACTCCCAGAATTCCTCAGCCAGCATGGCTGAGTTGGACTTCAACTCTGGGAGTTGAAGTCCACAAGTCGTAAAGTTGCAAAGGTTGGAAACTCCTGGCATACTGTATATTCGCTGTCCTTGGCACGTTTTGAAGCTCATTTTGTAGATGCGAATCTTGCAAATGTATTAGCTATTTTTAGGCAGCAATTTAGATCTGGTTAGATAATAATCAAACCCAGTATTGATACTCTGGTTAATGAAAAACCATGCCAGCCGAATGGCCAAAGCAAAGCGTTGCTTTGCAGCTCTTTTCACATTTAAGAAGTTGTGTTTAATAGCACACCACAATTCCTTTCCTTTTTTTCTTCATTTTCGTTTACTCGCTGGAGGGTTTTCTATTAAATGCAGAATGACGGTCCTTGAGCTAGTGTGTGAAGTGCGGCTGTTGTGACCCACGAATGACGGAGGTCTGGGTCCATCAGATCAGAGTTCAGATCTTATCCAGACCCCTGCTACGTTCTCCAAATAGTGAGGTCCAAATGTGGATTCTTAACACTACTCCTTCCTGACTCCATCCACTCCACCCTGGCCAATACAGGTAGTCCTAGACTTACAACAGTTTGTTTAGTGACCGTCCGGAGTTACAACGGCACTGAAAAAGGTGACTTATGACCGTTGCAGCATCGCATGATCAAAATTCAGCCTCTTGGCAACTCACTCATATTTATGACGGTTGCAGCGTCCCGGAGTCATGTGATCTCCTTTTGCGACCTTCTGACAAGCAAAGTCAAGGGGGGAAGCCAGATTCACTCAACAACCGTTCTACTAACTTAACACCTGTGGCAAGAAAAGTCGTAAAATGGGGCAAAGCTCCCTTAACAAATGTCTCACTCAGCAACAGAAATTTTGGGCTCAATTGTGGCCGTACGTTGAGGACTACCTGTATTTTCCTCTGTTTATCCTCTGATGCTGAGGCTGGGAATGGGAATGGGAAAGAAGGGGGATCCAGAACACTGATAAACAGGCAAAGACGATGGGAACAGAAGAGTAGGCCGAAGCCTGGCCAGGTCCTCCATTGGTGCCAGCTTCTCCTGGATTGTTCTGTGTACATTCACTTGTCTCCCCTCTAGGCTGTGTGGTTGGAAGCAATCCCAAATTCCTCCCTGTTTCCCTCTTCAGTAGCAAAGACAGTGGGAGTCGTGTAAGGTAGATGCCCTCAGCTTTTTCCATGAACTCTGCTCTTAGCCTGGCACCGTCCCCCGCTTAGGGCAGAGTCAAAGCAGAGGCAACATGTGCCAGGCACCAACAACTGGCAGGGCAAGTCACTTATTTATTTCCATCTTTCTGTTCTGGTTCCAGAGAAAGCTTCAACAGGGCTTGGGGGGGGGGAAACCCTTTGCTCCCACACAGCCTCTGAAACAGCTGAGGCTTCAGCGTGTTGACAGCAATATTTGCCAAGCTTGTGACTTCAGCATCTGTTAAAACTCATTTTTTTTCATCTCCTGGGTTTTTTTTCTCTCTCTCTCTCTCTCTTTCCTAGATGACAGAGGGCCGCCGATGTCAAGTGCACCTCCTTGATGACAGGAAGTTGGAACTTCTCGTGCAGGTAATTAACCACCTCTTTATTTCTGGGGCCTTGCCAGGATGCTACAGTGGCTTCCCTCGGTGCAGCACGGTGGAAGAGATCTTTAATTTAATTAATGGACTCTCTATTAGTCATGCCCTTGCTGCATTTGATCCTGTTTGTTTATTTATTAATTTTTTATGCAGCCAAGCTCACTATCCATAAGAGCAGGGGTCTTCAAACTTGGCCCTTTTATGACTTGTGGACTTCAACTCCCAGAATTCCTCAGCCAGGCACGCTGGCTGAGGAATTCTGGGAGTTGAAGTCCAAAAGTCATAAAAGGGCCAAGTTTGAAGACCCCTGCATAAGAGCTTCCAGGATTATAGATGGAAGGGGAGCTGTCTAATACGCCAGCTGGAATCCCACCCCTTGACCCAAGTTCAACGGACAGATGCAAAATAAGAGCAGGACTTTGCGAAGTCTTGATCACCATCTTGAATTTTCTTATTCCTCCCCCTACTCTGCTGTCAGACATCCATTGCTCTTCTTGTGTCTGAAATTTCGTAGCTGAGTTGGTGTAAAATATAATGCATCAAATCCAAGGGGTGATAGCAAGATTGAAAAGTTTTTCCCCCCTGAATGTTCAGATCTGACACAGACTGTGAACTCCAGAAGGCAACCCCTATTTCTGAAACCATTGCACTGGTGGAAGTTTTGCTGGGACTCGGCATGAAGTGTCTGCAGAAAACCTGATCCATACCTTGGCATTTGTGCTGGAATGTGGTCTGGGGTCTCAGGAGGGAGGGGCTGCTTCCCAGAGAACAAAGAGGAAGTGGAGCTTGGAATGTCTGGTAGGCAGGAAGAGAGCAAGGTTGATCCTCCCGAGCTGTTCACAGCGTATATCTGTAATTATTGCAGGTAATTGCTTTAGCCTGGCAAGAGTCTGTTTATAGGCAATATTATTATCATTTAGCGTATAATGAGAACATGGCAGAAGAGAAGTAAACATGTACATGCAATCCACGTAATGATATATAAAACTTCTAAGAGGGCATGGCAGTGGCCTCGTAACTGAATGTCCAATCCTGCTCTCCAGATCACCTCTGGGTGTTGTTGCTTCGTGCAGATGTTCTAGGGAACCAGAGAACACTCATGATGGGCAATCGTGCACAATACGTTTAATACTTTGCATTTCAGCACCACAGTCGCAACAAGGGGACTCTTTCCATCCCCACTGATATAGGGCAGAGGCACCTCTTCCAGTATCACACCTAATTCTGTTCAATTTTGACCAGAGAAAACGAGGCAGGTCAAAACCAGGTGGTTTGACTGAGGGGTCACGAATGGTCAGGAGGGACCTTGAACCGTGCCTCTCTCCAGGCGTTCTTGGGGTTGAACTGGGTAAATGTTAAGTAAATAGCTGTTTTCCATGCTTGGCCTATGGCAGGGGTAGGCAACCTTGGCTCTTTTATGACTCGTGGACTTGCAACTCCCAGAATTCCTGAGCCAGCATGGGGGAAACTTTGGCCCCTTCATGACTTGTGGACTTCAACTCCCAGAATTCCTGAGCTAGCATGGGGAAAACTTTGGCCCCTTCATGACTTGTGGACTTCAACTCCCAGAATTCCTGAGCTAGCATGGCTGGCTCAGGAATTCTGGGAGTTGAAGTCCACGAGTCATAAAAGAGCCAAGGTTGCCTACCCCTGGCCTATGGGATTGTGATGAGCTGTGCATCGGCTGTGCATTATGGGCAGTGAACTACAATAAAGGAACCATTCAGCAGTAACTCCACAGGTCGTTCTTGGTTCTTTGGATCTGTCTTGCCCTAAAGAGATGCTTCCTCCTGTAACTTCTGACTACATTCCCAAACCATAGAGAACCCAAATTATTAAGTACAGACAGCACACATGGGGTATCTTTATTTCAAGAAGTCCGTGTGATGATGCCGATTAGAGAAACTGATCTATTATGTGAGTAGGGGGAAATTTGTATACTAATTAATTATCTTGGTTGGTTTTTTTTTTCTTTTGGCTACAGTTTTAATGCTTCATTTAAATGTTTAATTGTTTGCTCTTACTGTGACTATTTTAGGGTTTATGATGACATTCAGTGTTTTATTATCACTTGTTTCTGTAAATCACTGTGGAGCGTGGGTGATATGCATATTCAAATTATTGTGGTCATTATTATTATGGTCCTTCCTCTTCCTGCCCAAGTTCTGAGTTTGGGCCAAGAGCAGGGGTAGGCAACCTTGGCTCTTTTATGACTCGTGGACTTCAACTCCCAGAATTCCTGAGCCAGCTTGGCTCAGCTTGGAAACCTCTCCCTTTCCCCTCAGCATGGCTGGCTCAGGAATTCTGGGAGTTGAAGTCCACGAGTCATAAAAAAGCCAAGGTTGTCTACCCCTGGCCAAGAGTATTTAAAAAAACCCCAAGATGGCAGCTACAGCCATGCCGTTGAAGCCCCGCCCCTTTTTACATTAAAGAAGGGAAGGGCTTCAATTCCAAAGCTGTGGCTGCCATTTTGATTTTTTTTTTAACCTCTTTCTGCAAATATTCCTGGATTTGGACATAGGTAAGAAATGACTTAAATGTACTTTTGTCTTGTGGCTGAGATTCTCCTTAAAGAATATATTCTTGGCACATACAACCCTTTCTTAATTTTGGCCAAAACCTGTGAAATGCAGGGAAGACCAACAATTGAATTGTCACTTTCTCTCCGTACATTGGATCTAAGGGAGGAAGAGAATATACAATTGGTGCAGCTGTGACAAACAAATTTCCTGCTTTGGTTGCTGGGCTATTGTTATATCGTAAACACAGTTGTGTAGTTCATTGTGTTCTTTATTTTGCAAAACACATTTTTGAATTTACTCAGGGTGTGTCCGTTTTGTGAACAGTTTTTGGGAGGAGGTGAAGAACATTGCAGAGGAGATAATAACATAAATAATATAAAATGATGATAATACTAAACACAGACATAATGTTTATTAATCAAGAATTTTTCCTACAGACTGGGGGAACTATATCTCCCAAATGAGTTGATGTTCTCTTATTCATTTTGCCACACTGACTGCTACAAAATCCTGAAATGGTTAAGAGGAAGGATGAAAAACAAAAGAAAGAAAGAAAGAAAGAAAGAAAGAAAGAAAGAAAGAAAGAAAGAAAGAAAGAAAGAAAGAAAGAAAGAAAGAAAGAAAGAAAGAAAGAAAAAGAAAGAAAGAAAGAAAGAAAGAAAGAAAGAAAGAAAGAAAGAAAGAAAGAAAGAAAGACTGCTTGGTGTAGTTAAGGAAGATGATAGAGAGATAAAGGGATAGATGAAAGAAGAAAGGAAGAAAAAGAAAAAGAAAGAGAAAGAAAAAGAAAGAAAGAAAGAGAAAGAAAGAAAGAAAGAGAAAGAAAGAAAGAAAGAAAGAAAGAAAGACAGAAAGAAAGACTGCTTGGTGTAGTTAAGGAAGATGATAGATGATAGAGAGATAAAGAGATAGATGAAAGAAGAAAGGAAGAAAAAGAAAGAAAGAAAAAGAGAAAGGAAAAGAAAGAAAGAAAAAGAAAGAAAGAAAGAGAGAGAGAGAGAGAAAGAGAAAGAAAGAAAGAGAAAGAAAGAAAGAGAAAGAAAGAAAGAAAGAAAGAAAGAAAGAAAGAAAGAAAGAAAGAAAGAAAGAAAGAAAGAAAGACAGACTGCTTGGTGTTGTTAAGGAACAGGAAATGGAAGACACATAATGCTTTAATTACAGTGAGGCATTACTTGGGGTGAATAGGGTTGAATGTGAAGTCTCTTTCTAGGGGGGGAGGGGAAGGAAAAAGTTTGAGCAGGGTTTGAGTCGCAGGAAATGCATTTCAGGATTGTGATGATGGTAGTCCAACCAGAAGCTTTCCAAACTAAAAGGAATAACAGGAAATAGTCTGTCTTGAAGAAAATGTTAAGAGAAGAGCATTCAATATTTTTAAATATTTACATTTTGCACGCAGCAGCTTTCCAACCTGGTGGCCATGAGAATATGACTTTCCTGTCTCCCAAGTAGCCTGGAAAGTCCATCCATGGAGATCTCTGTAGTACATCAACTTAGGGAAATCTGCTAGAAATCACAGTGAGGTCATGACCAACCATCAGGATATCATCACACATGATTGCCCCAAAAGGTAACTGGACTGTTTTTCCTTGAAGATGTTTCATTTCCCATCCAAGAAGCTTCTTCAGTTTTGACTGAATGGTAGAGGATGGAAGGATGAATATTCCTTGCCAGTCATCTGGTTGTTAGCACTCTCTCTGGGAGCTGTTGAGGCCAGTTGGAGGTTTATCTCTGCCCTCAGGGTCATCTGAATCAGAGTGCAAATGGGTGTGGAGCTAGTTAGGTCCGGGCTTTTCAACCTGTGGTACGCGTACCACTTGTGGTACATTAATGAGTGGCAGGTGGTACGCAGCCCTGCCTAGCCAAGTGTAGTGGGGAAGGGAAAGAGCCAGCACAGGCAAAGACTTACAGTGAGAGAGTCCTCTGGAGCTGCAGATTTTACTTATGAATGGAGCCATTTGGGGAGGCTGCCTTAGCCTGCAGCCAGTACTTACATTTTTTTTTCTTCCTTAAGTGCCGGCTGGGCTCCTTACTTTCCTTTCTAGCCAGTAGCTAATTCTTAAAGGGAAGTGCCTTTTTAAGCTAGTTCACTCAGCAGCTTGTCTTTTCTGTCTCTGGAGGCCTTTCCTTGTTTGATCAATATATGGAAGAGGGAAAATATGGGGGTTTTAAATTCTTCCTTCAGAAGGAGATGGGAATGAGAAAAAGGGAGGCAGGGAAGGGAGGGGGAAGGAAGTCCCGCCTTAGCACTTGGCCACCAGCAGCTCTGCATTGACTTTGCTTGTCAAAAGGTTGCAGAAGGGGATCACATGACCCTGGGACACTGTGACCATCATAAATATGAATCAGTTGCCAAGCATAAATATAAATCACATGACCCTGTTGCTGCAATGGTCATAAGTGTGAAAAATGGTCATAAGTCATTTCAGTGCAATTGCAACTTTGAACGGGTTTTTTTTTTTGTCACCAAGTTTTTGACACCTTGCTAGGTGGTACTCGAATATTGCCATATCCTAAAAGTGGTACAATCGGTGAAAAGGTTGAAAAGCCCTGAATTAGGTGACCCTAAGGGTGCTATTCATGTGACCTTGAGAGAAGAGATAAACCAGGGGTCTTCAAACTTGGCCCTTTTATGACTTGTGGACTTTAACTCCCAGAATTCCTCAGCCAGCATGCCTAGCTGAGGAATTCTGGGAGTTGAAGTCCACAAGTCATAAAAGGGCCAAGTTTGAAGACCCCTGAGATAAACCTTCAAGTGGCCTAAATGATTCTCAGAGGGAGTACTAACGACCAGATGACTGCCAAGGACTATAAATCCTTCCATCCTCCACCATACAGTCAGAACTGAAGAAGCTTCTTGGATGAGAAGTGAAACGTCTTCAAGGGGAAAAAAAGTCCTGTTGCCTCTTGAGGAAGCACCTTTAGGTCAGCCATGATCTGGACGTCTGAGAACTTCCACGGACATCACACGTGATGCAAATTCCATAATTCTACTCTGAAGGCGACCTCATGATTTCATTTCCCTCTCTGGAGGCCCCGAGAAAGTCGATTTAGATGACTCCTTTAGATGAGAGTTTAAATAGAAGAGAGAGAACACCATATCCCATGTAAGTCCCATGCATCAGATGCTTTGGTCTTGAAATGCAGCCCTTGGAACAAATCTAGATTAAATCTGATTTTATGTTTAGTAATATGCAGAATGTATACGTTTGCCCCGTAAAATATTCTTTGTTTTATATAAGTTTGATGGATGCATATTAAGACTATTTCTGTGGTTCCCTTGCTTTGACTCTTTGCTTGGTATTGCAAAAAAAAAAAAAAAATGGAATTTGGGGATGGTTGATAGTTTTTCAAATGGCAATATTGGGAAAGAGAATGAACTCTGCCTTCTCTTCATTGCATTATTTATTTTAATTTTAATTGGATTAATCTTATCTCCGGGTGTAATTTGTTTTACTGCAGTAGCCCCCTGTGCTCGTTCAG
Source organism: Azemiops feae (assembly GCA_023970755.1). NCBI lineage: Eukaryota > Metazoa > Chordata > Lepidosauria > Squamata > Viperidae > Azemiops > Azemiops feae. Next base: position 224,454 of record JALGBA010001309.1, read on the forward strand.
ATAAGTGCATGTGTCAAGTTAATTGCACCCTGGGCATTGCCTCCAGGTGTTGTCAGTGGGAAAAAGTATTCAGGAATGGTTCGAGAATATCCCATCCCCACCCCATCTAGCAATTAGACCCAGCTTATGCAAAGCAGATGCAAAATAAGATTGCCTATTCATGGATCAGAACTAACACAGGTTGAATGGATTTAGAAAACTGAATAATGCCAATTTTATCTTTTGATTCTCTTTGGGGAAAGAGCAGTCTGCCGAAACTCTTTCAAATGATCCGATCTAAATCCCACTGGATTGAACAATTCAGTCGGAATGATCATCCTGAGATTTGGACAGATGAATTATTTGGTTTCTATGAAGGCAGATGAAATATATATATAAAAAAAGAACAAGGATCTATGGAAATTCTCAATCTTCCAGGTCACGGTTATCCCACAAGTGCTTTTCCAAAAAGGCAACTGGACTTTCTTGGGGTTTTTTTTTTCCTTTGAAAACATTTTACTTCTCATTCCAGAAGTTTCTCTTGGGTGAGAAGGGAAACATTTTCAAAAAAAAAGAAACTTGTGTACCCAGAAGAAGCGATGTCCTAGCTTTACAAGGATCCCAGCAAACCCTGGACTGGCTGAGCTTCCATTCCTATCAGGACTTATGATGGGATAGAATAGATTTTCATTTAAAAAAAAAAAAGATATTAAAGCATTGCTTTTCAACTTGTAGAGTTATCCTTTCACTTAGCATAGAATTAGCACTATGTATAACCGCTCCACTTAAAACTCGCAGAGAGATATGTCTGGTCAAGCCGCAACAATATCAGACACTTAACAATGTCATTGAGCAAATGAAGGAATGACATAATTAAGGAATTAATCTCCTCTCCCCCATCAAATACCTGCCTTTTCTTAAGTTTGATTCAGGAAAGGAATAAATCCAGTTGAGCGCCATGTAAAGGAGTTTTGAAAGTATTATTTATGCAACATCTCTATGTCGGGTTTTGCATTTTTCTTCCTTCTTTCATTTTCCTTTTGGGGAAATAAAAGACAGTTTCTTCTTTAGCTTTGTTCACTGATCCCATTCTTTATATTTGTTTCAGATATTTAGTTTATCTCAAGGCAGTTTTTAGCAAATACAGAGTTAATCTTTCCCAAACAATGGGCATCTTTCCTTAATGCAGTTGGGCAGGGACTAGATTTATTCCAATTGTTTTCCTGCTTTGAAGTCTCTTTTTTTTTTTCTCCACTTGTACACTACTACTTTATTAAACCTAGGCCTTTTTGTAGGAAAGGTGAGGTAACAAAGTTCCTTCTCTTTATTATTTGCCGTGCATAACAAATGTTTGATTTTGTATGTGCAAAATTTTCACCAAATATTTTTCAAAGATAGAATATCAAGGTGGATAAACCTAGATGTAGATGAGGAAAAAACCAACTTAGAACTGAAGAGAAATTTTCTGACAGTGAGAACAACTAACCAGTGGAACAACGTGCCTCCAGAAGTTGTGGGTGCTCCACAATTTTGGAGGTTTTTAAGAAGAGATTGGACAGTCATTTGTCCAGAATGTTCTCAGGTTTCCTGCTTGAGCAGGGGGTTGGACTAGAAGACCTCCAAGGTCCCTTCCAACTCTGTTATTCTGTTACCTGAACAGGAGTCGCAGCCCTAATGATTTTGCTTATTTTGGGGTAAAGTCAAATCGAAGGAAAGAGACATATTTAAATACATCTGCAAACCCATCAGGTTTTTCCACTGGTGGTGTGAGTTTGCCTTCCTAATTTCTATGCATTAAATCTTAAAGAGTTCCTATGTCGTAAGTCATTATTTATGTTCATGGGATGGAGGCAGCATAGTTGCCAGAGTGCTGGATCAGCTCTTGGGATGATAGATGGGACCTTCAAAACAGGTTACCGAGTTCTCCTGATCTTCTAGCTTGCTGTCAAACCCATCAACCATCTTTTGGATCTGGCGAACAGGTTTAAATGAAGCCACAATACCCAAGGATAAGATTTGTCTGACCTTAATGAGATTTTGACTAGTAATGAATAACAAGTTTTATAACTACTAGCAAAGAACTAATAAGAGTGTCAAAGATGATAAAGGGTTTGAAGGTTTTAAATCACATGATGAATGGTTGAGGGACCTAGGAATGTCTAGCCTAGCGGTATCGAAGAGAAGGATTAAGGGAGACATGATAGCTGTCTTCCGATATTTGAGGGGCCGTCACAGAGAAAAGAGGATTGACCTATTCTGGAAAGCACCTGAGGACAGGACAAGAGATAGTGGGTGGAAGCTTGTTAAAGAGAGTTCCAACCTAGAAGTAAAGAGAAATGTTCTGACAATGAGAACAATCAATCATTGGGACAGCTTGTCTCCTGGAGTTGTGGATGATCCATCCCTGGAGGTTGTTAGAAATAGCCTGGACAATCATTTGACCAGGATGGTATAAGTTAGGGGTCTTCAAACTTGGCCCTTTTATGATTGGTGGACTTCAATTCCCAGAATTCCTCAGCCAGCGTGCCTGGCTGAGGAATTCTGGGAGGGGTCTCCAAACTTGGCCCTTTTATGACTGGTGAACTTCAACTCCCAGAATTCCTCAGCCAGCGTGCCTGGCTGAGGAATTCTGGGAGTTGAAGTCCACCAGTCATAAAAGGGCTAAGTTTGAAGACCCCTAGTATAAAGTCTCCTGCCTTGAGCAGCGGTTTGGACTAGATGACCTCTGAGGCCCCTTCCAGCCCTATGGTTCTATGTTCTAACTTGTTCTGTTAGATTATTTTTGGTCTGATTCTGGAGATAGTTTAGAACTCTCCTAGTCAGTGATTTATACTATGGTAGTCCTGGCTCCTGATATCTATACTTACAGTAGCTTAAAGCTTAATAGTAATTTTTAGTTGTTTTTTTTTTTTTTTTTTGTGATACATTACGTTTTGTAATTTCATAATGATGTGTTGGAAAGCTACCTCAATATTTTAGATTCCTTCTTTCCTGATTCATATTTTCTTTACATTTTGTAACCTTTTATTCTTTTTCCGGGTCTATTATCTTTCCTTGCTTATATTCTTTCTTTAAAATGTCTAATTAAAAAAATATAAAACACTTTAGCAAGAAAAGGCTACCGAAAAGAATCCAATGGAATTTCGAATTTTATTTTATTTAAACACATCATTTTATTAATGAAGTACATATACGCACAGAAGAAAAATAAGTAATGTAGAAAATTATAACAAAAGGAAGTGTTTAAAAGAAACAAGATACGCAGAGGTTCATAGAGATATATAATAGTTCTGCATAAAGAATGTAGTATATTTCATTATAATGATCCATGGCTAATCTGTGTTAATAGCTGATTTGTTCATATAGAGCTAATAACACCCATTCGGTAGATAATTGAAGCTGAAGCCTCTATTGTTATCTTTCCAGTGTTGAAGACTAAGTCTCTATAAGATTTCTGAATATTTCTTAAGAATTTCCTGTTGTTCTGATTGATGCATGGGCTATAGTCCTGATCCATTGTAAACTGTTGGGGTGTGGACGTAATTGCTTCCAAGTATTGTTTCCCTCATTGTAGAGTTGTATTGCTGAGGATGAGAACAGTGAGTACAAAGCCACAAAGATGACCTGGGAGAAATTGCAGTGACAGTGACAAAATATGATTAAGCCCTGGAAATAAAGAAAGCATTAGAAAGAAACTCGGGCTGCCTCTGCCTGCGCTCCCTGGAGTTTAAAAACACGAATGGGGAAGAAATACAGATATTTTTTTTTTCAGGATTTTCTTACTGCATCCTATAAAAATAAAGCTTCATTCATTCTTGAGTCTGTTTCCTGTTCCCCCTCAGACCTGGCACATAGGCCAAAAGACAATACACACAGTTAAATTCTCCCAGTGGGTGTGTTCAAACAAGTGACAATCTCTTTGATTACAATTTTAAAAACCTAGGATGACAGTTGCCAGCGTCCCCGGGCGTCACGTGATCTCCTTTTGCAACCTTCTGACAAGCAAAGTCAATGGGGAAGCCAGATTCACTTAACGACCGGGTTACCAACTTAACAACTGCAGGGATTCCCTTAAGGACGGTGGCAAAGAAGGTTGTAAAATGGGGCAAAATTCACTTAATAACCGTCTTGCTTATCAACAGAAATCTTCTGCTCCATTACGGTCATAAATGGAGGCTATCTGCATTTACGACGGTTGCAGCAGTCCAGGGTCATGTGATCACCATTTGACACCTTCCCAGCAGGCTTCTGAAAAGCGAAGTCAGTGCAGAAATCTGGATTTTTACTTAGTAACCACGTGATCCACTTAACAGCTGCCATGATTCGCTTAATAACCATGGGAAAAAAGGTCGTAAAATTGGGGGTGACTCACTTAACGTCCGCCTTGCTTAGCAACAGAAATTCTAGTCCTAATTGTGGTGGTAAGGCGAAGACTACCTGTAAGCAGTAAGGAATTTCTTCAAATTTTGCTTTTCTTTTAATGACAGGTTTCATAAACAGGAGGACTCTCCTTAGATGATGGTGATAATAATAATAGTAGTAATAATAGTAATAATAATGATAATAATAATAATAATAATAATAATAATAATAATAATAATAATAATAACAACAACAACAACAATAATAATAATAGTAGTAGTAGTAGTAGTAGTAGTAGTAGTAGTAATAAATAGTTGGAAGGGATTTTGGAGGTCATCTAGTCCAACCCCCTTCTCAGGCAGGAAACCTATACCATTTCAGACAAATGGCTGTCCATTCTCTTCTTGAAAACTTCCAGTGTTGGAGCATTCACAGCTTCTGGAGGTAGGTTGTTCCACTGGTTAATTGTTCTCACTGTCAGGAAATTTCTCCTTAGTTCTAGGTTGCTTCTCTCCTTGATGAGTTTCCATCCGTTGCTTCTTGTCCTGCCTTCAGGCGCTTTGGAGAATAGCCTGACTCCCTCTTCTTTGTGGCAACCCCTAGCAGTTTCCTCCACAGAGAACATTGGTTTTTGGGTAATTCCACTTTAAAAACACACAACTGTGAGCAGTGAAACAAAGGAAATTGGCTTGGGGCACCATTGAAAGCCGCAATAGCCCGCTAATATATCGCCCGAGTATATGTTATTACCGGTGTTTGGAATAGATAGAGAGCAGAGCATTACTTTGGAAAAACAGCTTCTACAGGAAGACAAATCAAATTGACATTAACCAGGGTGAGAGACAGGCGTTTCAGGCCAAGCTATAAAACTCGGGTACCTGCTGTGAAAGAGTCCCTGTTTCTGGAAAGATTCCTATTATAACTTCAATTTAGTTTCCAGGGCTGAAAATAGCCTGCTCCCCTTTTCCCTGACAGGAACCTAATTAAAACAGCTTGTAAACTACAGAAAGTGTGATTCCCCTTCTATTTTCCCCTATATTCACCCTCTCGCTTTGTTTGCAAACAGACGGGCAGCGGGTCAAAATATTCCTTTCAGTGTGCATTTACAACTGATTTTCAAGCCCTGTAACTCCCGGACTTCTCATCCGCGTAGCCCCCACCGAGAGCCCCCAGGGACTTTTGGTTTTTCTGCTATGAATTCTTTGCTGCCGTCTCTCATCCCGTAAAGCCTTTTTCCATGTTTCTTCAGATGGGGGCCATAATGAAAAAGGAGCCTTAAAATGCAGCGCATAAATCTACTCTAAATAACCAGCCGTGGAAATCTGAGCTTTTATTTTCCCGGTTGCCAAGGCTGCCATTTGCAATTTAGCATCATTCGAAAGGGGACTTTGGGGCTTTGTAGAAATCCAGCCCCCCCCCCTGCCGCCCCCCTCCCTTAGTTAAACTTTCTTCCCTCTGATCCATCGGTGTTTCTGGCTTCAGTGCTGCCACATCTGAGCCCTAAATTTCTGTGGCTCAACAAGACATTTCTTCATTTTGTGACCTTGTCATAAAGGGAATCACTGCAGTCGTTAATGAGTCATGCGGTCGTTAAGTAAATCTGGCTTCCCCCCATTGACTTTGTTTGTCAGAAGGTCGCAAAAGGGGATCACATGACCCCCAGGACGCTGCAACAGTCATAAGTACAAGTCAGTTGCCAAGTGTCGGAATTTTGATCACGTGACCACAGGGATGGCTGCAGCGGTCACAAGTGCGAAAAACGGTCCTAAGTCCCTTTTTTCAGTGCCGTCATAACTTTGGACAGTCACTAAATGAAACTGTTGTAAGTCGAGGACTACTGCCTGATGATGGCCATGGATTGTAGAGGTGGTGAGATACCGTTGTTGGCCTTGTTCCTTTTCTAATTCCAGTTTTTGTCATCGTTTTTGTCTTTCAAAGACCGGCTGATGTTGCTTTCAGTAGTGTCCGTTGTAATTTCTGCCCCTTACAGATGCGGTCCTCGGATTATGACCACATCTGAGGCCAGGATTGCCGTTGCTAAGCAAGGTGATGGTTAAGTAAATTAACGGCTGATTTTGCAGCCCCCTTTTTTTTTTTGCCACAGTTGTTTAGTGCATCACTGCAGTCATTAATGAGATGCGGTCGTTAAGTAAATCCGACTTCCCCCATTGACTTTGCTTGTCAGAAGGTCACAAAAGGGGATCACGTGACCCCGGAACAGGGCAACAGTCATGAGTACATGCCAGTTGCCGAGTCTCCCGAATTTTGTGCACGAGGGCGTGGGAACATTCATAAAAGCAAGGATTGGCCGTAATTCGCGGTTTTTTTTTCCCAATAACATTTGAATGGTTGCTAAAGGAACGGTTGGAAGACAAGGACGGTATTATTATGGGAAAGATATAGAGGGAGTCCTCGACTTACGACCACGATGGAGCCCAAAATTGCTAAGGGAGACATTTGTTAAGTGAGCTTTGCCCCATTTTACGACCTTCCTGGCTACAGTTGTTAAGTGAATCGCTGCAGTTGATAAGTTAGTTACACGGTCATTAAGTGAACCTGGCTCCCTCCATTGGCTTTGCTGGTCAGAAGGTTGCAAAAGGGGATCACAGGACTCCCAGACTGCTGCAACCGTCATAAATGTGAGTCAGTTGCCAAGAGTCCATCACGTGACCCTGGGGATGCTGCAACGGTCGTAAGTGTGAAAAACGTTCACAAGTCACTTATTTCAATGCTGTTGTAACTTCGAACGGTCACTAAATGAACTATTGTAAGTCGAGGACTACCTTGTATGACTTTGACTCCACAGGCCCGCTGCCTGAAGCAAACTCAGAGCAAAAGCCTTTATGGGGCATCACTTGGGCCTCCTAGAAGACCTGGCATGTGAATGAGAGGGGGAAGGAGACGCTGGGCTCAGAACTGAGTCACCTCTAAAAACATGGCAGGCTTGCAGGGCGTCATTGTGAGGGTCACCCTGTTCTTAAGTTCATTTGTCTTTGCCCTTACAAAGAGCCTTTCAGAGCGAATAAACAGATTAGATAATCCAGCTCTACTCATCCAGCTGTGTGGCCACCACCCATCACAAGGTGCCAGATGTTTTTGTTCTTCAAATGCAAACAGACCGTGCTTTCTGCAGAGTGACTAACATGAGTATCCTTGGATTATTAGGCCATGCCAGAAGTCCAGTTAATCCCATTCAAGGGGAGGGGGAGAGAGAGGGATGAGAGATGAGAGATTGAGGGGGATAAATGATAGGGTAGGTAGGTAGATGATAGGCAGGCAGGCAGGCGAGAGATTGAGGGGGAGATTGAGGGGGAGAGATAAATGATAGGGTAGGTAGGTAGGTAGGTAGTTAGACAGACAGACAGACAGACAGACACAGACAGACAGATGAGAGATTGAGGGGGAAATTGAGGGGGAGATTGAGGGAGAGAGATAGATGATAGGTTAGGTAGACAAATAGACAGATAGATGGATGATGGGTGGGTGGGTGGGTGGATGGAGTGGATGGGATGGGATGGATGGATGGATAGATTGGATAGATAGATAGATAGACAGACAGACAGACAGACAGACAGACAGACAGACAGACAGATGAGAAATTGAGGGGGAGACTGAGGGAGAGAGATAGATGATAGGTTAGATAGACAGACCGACAGATAGATGGATGATGGGTGGGTGGATGGAGTGGATGGGATGGATGGATAGAATAGATAGATAGATAGATAGATAGATAGATAGATAGATAGATAGATAGATAGATAGATAGATAGATAGACAGACAGACAGACAGACAGACCAGACAGACAGACAGACAGACGAACAGTACAGACAGACAGACACACAGGACACAGACACACAGACAGACAGATGAGAGATTGAGGGGGAGACTGAGGGAGAGAGATAGATGATAGGTTAGGTAGACAGACAGACAGATAGATGGATGATGGGTGGGTGGATGGATGGGATGGATGGATGGATGGATGGATAGACAGACAGACAGGCAGGCAGATGAGAGATTGAGGGGGAGATTGAGGGAAAGAGAGATGATAGGTTAGGTAGACAGACAGACAGACAGATGGATGATGGGTGGATGGAGTGGATGGGATGGACGGACAGACAGACAGACAGACAAGACAGACAGACAGACAGACAGACAGACAGACAGACAGACAGACAGACAGACAGACAGACAGACAGATAGATAGATAGATAGATAGATAGATAGATAGATAGATAGATAGATAGATAGATAGATAGATAGATAGATAGATAGATAGATAGATATTTTAAAGTTTGGAATCAGACTAAGGAGTCAAATGGCTACATGAATGCCTGAAAAGATGTACAGCACACACCTATGTCACTCATCAAACTAATAAAGCATCTGCCAAAATGACCTACAGGTAGCCCTCAACTTACAACAGTTCATTTAGTGACCATTCAAAGTTACAACGGCACTGAAAAAAGTGACTCCTGACCGTTTTTACGCTTATGACTACGGCAGTATCTCCATGGTGATGTGATCACAATTGACAGGACCAAACAACTCCCGTTTATGACAGTCGCAGTGCCCAGGGTCTGGTGATTTCCTTTTTACAACCTTCTGACAAGCAAAGTCAACGGGGAAGCCAGTTTCCCTCAACAAGTGTATTACTAACTTAACAACGGCAGTGATTCACTTAATAACTATGGCAAGAAAGGGTTGTAAAATGGGGCACAATTCAGTTAACAAATGGCTCGCTTGCCAACAGGAATGTTGGGCTCAGATGTGGTCATAAATTGAGGATTACCTGCACTTTGGGCAGCCTCACTAGGTAGAGCAAACCGGGAAAATTCAACTCTATAAGAAGACTTGAAATCCACAGAAATTGAGAATTTCTGGAATAAGGAAGATGGTATTAGGTGAAACCTATTTCATTGCTCTTATAGCTTTCTCCTACACTGTTGCAAAAGTGGAATTTTTAAAAACTCTTGTTTTTGCACTATTACAACACCAATTATTTTTTAAAAAAAAAATTATCTTTAGGTACAGTATCATTTTGAATAAATGCCGCACAACCTATTTTTAGCACTTACAACGAGATCCAATTATTAGTAATTTCAGTCCGTTGCTTGTAATCTTCTGCTGCATTTTGTTAATTTATTCCCGTTACTCTTTCTTTCATTCTTTTAGTCTAGAAATTGTATTGTGACGAGCTGTTGTACGTGAAGCCGCTTGGTAAAGTTTGATTTTACAGGGCTGTGTGTGTTTGTTTTATGAGGCTAAATTTAAATTTTTATATTTGTTGCAAGACACCTGTTCTCAATTCAGACAGCTGCTTCTCGGCACAAATTAAAAGGACCTTAGAAGAAAAGCCCATTCATAGGTTCTATATAGGTTTCTTTCACACCTGTAGAAAATCTGTTTTTCTCAAGTCAGTTAATAATTTTAATTTTCTTGAACGACTCTGTGCCGCTTGGTTAATGATCAGAAAGCAATCTGTTAAAATGTTTCCGATATGTTCCTTGGATACTGCAAAGAGGTGACTATAATGGCAGGCCTTTTTCCAAAATGGTGGCATTCCCCCCCCCCCCCGCAATGGAAGTGAAGATAACTTCACCGTCCCATTGTTTGAATTTTAATGACTATTTCTGATTCTGGGAAAGAGATGTAGGGAAAGCGTCGTGATGGGAATATGAAAGAAGAAAGAGGTAGCCAGGTGTGTTTTTGCCATAGGTGCTTGCAAGTGAAAGGAACATGATGGCTCGGCACAGTGGTGGGATTCAGCCAGTTCGCACCACTTCGGCAGAACCGGTAGCTAATATTTTGTTGCCCAGGCCAGGAATGGACTTCCAGAAGCGGCATCCACACAGAGAACCAGTTGTTCACATATTTGAATCCCACCACTGGCTCGGCAATTAAAGATACTGAGCTTGTCAGATGGAGAACTGACAGACTGGGTTCGAGACCTGAGCGCACATGATAGGGTAAGCTCCCGTTCCTTGCTCCACCTCCTGCCCACCTAGCAGTTTGGTGGGAAGGTAACAGCGTTCTGTGTGCCTTTGGCTTGTAGTCATGCTGGCCAAATGACCATGGAAAATGTCTTCAGACAAAAGACTGGAGGCTAACACATATGAAGAACGGTTGCAGGAACTGGGCATGGCTAGTCTAGTGAAGAGAAGGACCAGGGGTGACATGATAGCAGCGTTCCAATATTTGAGGGGCTGTCACAGAGAGGAGGGGGTCAACCTATTTTCCAAAGCACCTGAAGACCAGACAAGGAATAACGGATGGAAACTGATCGAGGAGAGATTCAACCTAGAAATCAGGAGAAATCTTCTGACAGTGAGAACAGTCAACCAATGGAACAGTTTGCCTTCAGATGTTGTGGCTGCTTCATCACTGGAAGCTTTCAACAAGAGACTGGACAGCCAAAGATCACGCGAAGTACTAGTACCGCTTTACAAAGCCCTAGTAAGACCAGACCTGGAATACTGCAGCCAATTTTGGTCACCATATCACAAATAAGATGTTGAGAGTTTAGAAAAAATTCAGAGAAGAGCAACTAAGACGATCAAAGGCCTGGAGGCCAAAACATACGCAGAACAGCTGCGGGACTTGGATTTGGCTAGTCTAAAGAAAAGAAGAAATAGGGGAGACATGATAGCAGTGTTCCAGTATCTGAGGGGCTGCCACAAGGCAGAGGGGGCCAGGTTGTTCACCAGAGCACCAGAGGGAAGGACGAGAAACAATGGTTGGAAACTGATCAAGGAGAGAAGCAACCTGGATTTGTCAGGAATGGTCCAGGGTCTCCTGCTTGAGCAGGGGGTTGGACTAGAAGACCTCCGAGTCCCTTCCAACTCTGTTGTTCTGTTAAGGAATGGCGTTGCCTGGTATCAATTCATTTTTAGTCATCTTAGAAAGCCCAAACCTGTGCATGGGAATCGATTTTAAGTGCTAGATCTATGGCAAGCTTCAGTGAGGGCAGCTGAAGATAGGAAAGAGAAAAGGATTTTCATGGAAACTCAGAAGAATGTTCCCCACTGTTTGGAGAAGCCATTTAACTGTCCCGGGAGCTAATTTATTTTACTTCCTTTCAATAGCTATTTTGTTAATGTATGCCATATGTTAATACCTTTCGGTCTTCGTGCTTTGTGGAGCTGTTGCTGTTCCCTTTTCCTCCTGTAACCTAGAAATTTGGCACAGGCTGAACAGATTTATATGCCTCTATCCAAATAAATCTCAAGGCCAACCTTTTCAGTCATGACAAAGGGCTCCAGGACCCAACAAGACTCAGCTCCACATTCTCAAAGTCTTTGAGATCTCAAGATGGAACTTTCACAAAGAAGGTTCGTGTCTCTTCCTACCTTGGGAAACACTTGAATGTGTCATGTGTGAGCAAATATGGGAGAGGTAGGCTGCATTGGGGCAAAAAAATCACAGACGTGGAGATGAGCGAACAGCAATCTCAGGAAGGAAAGAGGTCTTTTCCAGAGAAAGGAAGGTGGTGCTGTAATGCCATCTTCACTTGATTCCTTATCTTCCAAAAGGAAAATCAGTCCTGGTGATAGGTAGGTAGGTAGGTAGGTAGAATAGAGAGCTTAAACAGATAGATAGATAGATAGATAGATAGATAGATAGATAGATAGATAGATAGATAGATAGATAGATAGATAGATAGATAGATAGATAGATAGATAGGTAGGTAGGTAGGTAGGTAGGTAGGTAGGTAGATAGATAGATAGATAGATAGATAGATAGATAGATAGATAGATAGATAGATAGATAGATAGATAGATAGATAGAGATAGAGAGGGGGGAAGGGAGATAATAGCTGAGATAGAGAATGAGAGATAGGGAGAGAGGGAAGGAGAAAGAGGTAGAAATGATATAGATAGAGATAAAGGGATGAAAGAAAGAAAGAAAGAAAGAAAGAAAGAAAGAAAGAAAGAAAGAAAGAAAGAAAGAAAGAAAGAAAGAAAGAAAGAAAGAAAGAAAGAAAGAAAGAAAGAAAGAAAGAAAGACTCCTTGGTGTAGTTAAGGAAGATGATAGATGATAGAGAGATAAAGGGGTAGATGAAAGAAGGAAGGAAGGAAGGAAGGAAGGAATGAAAGAAAGAAAGAAAGAAAGAGAAAGAAAGAAAAGAAAGGAAAGAAAGGAAAGAAAGAAAGAAAGAAAGAAAGAAAGAAAGAAAGAAAGAAAGAAAGAAAGAAAGAAAGAAAGAAAGAAAGAAAGAAAGAAAAGAGAAAAAGAGAAAGAAAGAAAGATGTTTTTCTCTCTGGCCATGTGTGTTGCTTTATGTAGCACAGTCAAGGGACTGCCAGGGGAAGCAATCTGGATTGTGTGTCTCATAAAACAGGAAGGCTTATATATACATGAATCAAGGCTTCCTCTTAGCAGGAAAGGCCTCTCCTGGAGGGTAGAGGTATGCATTGTGTCACCTGATTCCAAGGAAGGAAATGAGTCATCCAGCAGTCTCCTGTTTCCCACATCTGGGCTTCTTTTCACACTAGTAGTTGGTGTACATGGGTAGCGAATGTGCACATTTCAATCTGTCCCGCTCCAGGGCGGAGGAATCCACTGTTCTCCTCTTTAAAAAGACAGACAGACAGATCTTCTTCCATCTCTACAAGCCCTGCTCTTCAAGTCATGGAGCCGTATCAGGTTGATATGGACCGTCCACCTTTCTTTAAGCTCTCACAGCAGAAAGAGACGGACGTTAAGTGGTGTCGTGTCGCAATGTGTGGGGTTTTACACGACTCTGGTCAATGCAACTAATGGAGTGGGATGTTTATTGAATCAAGACCTCCTTAAGGATATGCAGGTAGTCCTCAATTTACGACCACAGTTGAGCCCAAAATGTGCCCTGTTTTACGACCTTTCTTGCCACAGTTGTTAAGTAAATCACTGCAGCTGTTAGGTCAGTAATCCAGTTGTTAAGTGAATCTGGCTTCCCCGTTGACTTTGCGGGTCAGAAGGTCGCAAAATGGGACACCGCATCCGTCATAAATATGAGTCAGCTGCCGAGCGTCCGAATTTTGATCACGTGACCATGGGGGACGCTGCAGAGGTCTTAACTTTGAAAGACGCTCATAAGTCACATTTTTCAGTGTCGTGGTAACTTTGAGCAGTCACTAAACAAACTGTTTGTAGGTCAAAAAACGCCCCCTGCCAAAGCATCATTGTAGAAGGTGGGATTGTTGGTGTGAAAATGTGAGCACCATACCTTGCACGAAGTGTCATTTTCAGAAATTTACAGCGGTGAGGAAGGTCATCAGATCACGCCAGGCTCGAAAAGTCAACTTTTGTAAGCATTTTCCCCTTTTCAGAGGAAAAATATTGAAGGGTGAGAATTTACCAACTGCTCTCCATCCCAAAAGTAAGATTAATACAATTAGTGACCCAACCGACAATTGGATGGGATGTTTATCCCAATAACGGATATCAGCCATGAGGATCACTCCTTGACAAACAGTTTTTCAAATGTGAAGTCTTAAGAGTTCTCCGGGTTTGAGTATTTCTTTTTTCTCGGTTGTTTGGAGATTCCTGTTGTACCATTTTGTTTGAGCTTTCAGTAGACTTCCTGCTGCTATTCTGAAGATGTCTGTGGAGATTCTCAGTCATCCAGGTCATAGTTATCCCAAAGGTGCTTTTTCAGGAGGCAACTGGACTTTCTTGTTTTTCCTTTGAAGACGTTTCGCTTCTCATCCAAGAAGCTTCTTCAGCTCTGACTGGATGGTGGGGAATGGAAGGATTTATACTCCTTGCAGACAGCTGGTCATTTGCCTTCTTTTGGAGAGATGTTAAGACCCCTTGGAGGTTTGTCTTTGTCATCAAGGTCACCCATTTGCACCACTCAGGAGACCTTGAGGACACAGATAAAGCTCCAAGTGGCCTCAACAACTCTCCAAAAGAAGGCAAATGACCAGCTGTCTGCAAGGAGTATAAATCCTTCCTTTCCCCACCATCCAGTCAGAGCTGAAGAAGCTTCTTGGGTGAGAAGCGAAACGTCTTCAAAGGAAAAACAAGAAAGTCCAGTTGCCTCCTGAAAAAAGCACCTTTGGGATAGTTTGAAGATCTTCAAATATATGGGTCTTCAGTTCCCATGCTGGTTGGAGATTGTGGGAATTGAAGTCCCACCACCACATCTGAATAACATCTGCCTTGCAGATGAGTGAGAACACAAAGGATCCCTCCTTAGATGTCTTATAATAAGTGACCCCTACTCTTCCCCTCTTCATCATTGTTCTTCCATCCACTGACCGTTTGCTTCTTGTCGAGTTCATTAAATGTGCTGGCCATTTCCTTTAACATCCAATGAGGCAGGCTGTTACTTAGAAAAATTAGCATCTGTATACCTTTCCATTTTCCAATTTAGATAGCCTTTATCACTAATGGTTTGTCCTTTGCTCAGGGTGCTTTCTAATTAACTGTATTTTCCCATTCCATACTAAACATATTTGCAAACCATTCAGTCAATATGTCCACGCATGGTAGATTCACCCTACTGTAAATTGTCTTTGTTTCTTAGTTAGGAGTGATAGTTCCATACTCCATGCTTTTCTTTTCTGGGGAGACCCATATAGCACTAATAACTAAAGCACTAATATAGCACTGATAATTAAAGAAGGGCAAGATTTGACTTTGACAAGAAATTATAGATCAGCATCATTATTGAATCATGATTATAATTTGTTCACAATGATCCTGGCTGAAAATAATTTTTCAAGCATTTATTCATGAGGATCAATGTGGGTTTTGAAATAAAAGTCCTTATTTAAAAGACAATATCAGAACTGATCTGGATAGTCTAGACCAGGGATAGCAACCTTGGCTCTTTTATGACTCGTGGACTTCAACTCCCAGAATTCCTGAGCCAGCCATGCTGAGGGGAAAGGAAGAGTTTCCAAGCTGAGCCATGCTGGCTCAGGAATTCTGGGAGTTGAAGTCCACGAGTCATAAAAGAGCCAAGGTTGCCTACCCCTGGTCTAGAATATTGGAACCTTATAATGGAAACAGGCTGAATTGTATTTTTTTTTTAAATGCAGAAAAAGCATTCGACAGTTTGAATTGGACTTTTCCATTTAAAGTTTTGGAAGAATTTTGGAGAGAATTTTATAAAAGGGGTAAAGTCGATTTATCCTTCACAGAAAGTACAAATTCTTGTTAATGGAGATTTAACACACACAAAAAGTGGGATGTAGAGCTGAGGAACTCGTCTTGGTTGATGGCTGCTTTCATGGACCCTGGGATAAAATGAGTGAAGAAATGTTCCATGATGGATGTTCCATGCAGGTTGACTGTTATGGAGAACATTAGCTACATGCTGTGCTGAAGTGCTTCGTTGATTGGCTAGGTGGGAGAAATGCCGGATATCAACTTGACGTTGGAGCTGGGTCGATATCAACCATGCTTCCCATGTAAACCCAGTTATTGTGAGATTCGATATTTCTCCTCGTGAGTTGAACAGCTTTTTGTTGCTCCTCTCTATCCTGACTGTCAGTATGCCTCTGCTTCCATTCCCAAGACTGGCACCGCTCCAGGTGGGACATTCAAGAAATACCATAGTAATGAAGTCAATGGTCCAAATGTCAATGGAGATTCTCAGCCATCCAGGTCATGGTTGTCCTAAAGGTGCTTTTTTCAAAAGGCAACTGGACTTTGTCTCTCCACCGAGGCGGAGGGATACAACACCACTTCTCTCCTGTTTACAACACAATCCTTTCAACAGTTCCAAGGCAGTTCCACAACCATTTGCAATATTCAGGTGACCCCGAGGACACAGATAAACCTTCCAGGGGCTTCAATGACTCTCAGAAAGAGTGCTAACAACCAGATGACTGCAAGGAATATCAATCCTTCCAACCTCCACCATTCAGTCAGAAACTGAAGAAGCTTCTTGGATGAGAAGCGAAACGTCTTCAAGGAAAAACAAAACCCAGTTGCCTTTTGGAAAAAGCACTTTTGGGTCAATGGTCCAAATTTCATGTGAAATTCATTTACCACAAAGTCATTTTCATCTTGGCCTGCACAGCTGCCATCTTTCCATTCACAATTAGCATTTGTAAAAATTTTATTTCAAATATCCATTATACCTTTTATGTTTCGCCTGTTAGATGACAGCATATTAGTGGGAACTTGTTTTCTTTTTCTTTCTTTCTTTCTATTTTTTTTTTAATGTTCTTTCTTTCAGCACATTAGAACTTGCAAGGCTTCAGAACAGACTGTGAAACAGCAACCTGCTGGGTTGATTGTACGGCAAACAAGATTGGCAATAAACATGTTAGCTAACATTTTAAATTCTCGACAAATAAACGGCAGAACAAATACAATCAAGTCAATAACAGATTCTGACATCGTAACAGATTATTTGAGTCAGTAACAGATTATCTGAATTACCAAAATTAAAGTACACTAAATTATGTGGTACTACCCTGGCTAACTAATTTCATTTTGTATAATTGCCTGATGGATTGTTAAATATCAGATTAGATTAAATTAGATTAGATTAGATTAGATTAGATTAGATTAGATTAGATTAGATTAGATTAGACAAATCTTATTTTTCTTTTAGACCACTGATGTCATATATTTGTGATCAAGTAAGCAATTTTGAAATATATTAACTTTGTGGGAAGGAATCGGGGCAAAACATAACAGCATTCAGTGATCTTTCGAACATCTAACAACCTTATTTGTATTCCCGATTAGTTTGCCCTATTTACTAGCTAATAGAGTGTGAAAATGAAAATGCTGTCCACACATCTGGAAGATTGGTGATGAAAGGAAAGCTTCCATGCTATCTAGAAATCAACAACAGGTCTCTAAAAAAGTCGCAGGCAAAAGCCAAGTGTTGTGTTGTGTTGTGTTGTGGTTCAGCTGGAAGTGGTGTGGGGACATTGTTATCCTATCTTCTACCTGCCCAAGCCCAACTATGTATATCACATTCTCCCTTACTAAAAGGAATCCGATCTGTCAAGAGGAAGAAATTTAGGGAAGTTACAGAGGGAACAATGTTAATATCAAGAGGATGACTCGCTTTTTTCCTGATTGTTCTGAAGAACTCTGGTCCAGATGATGGTCCTTCCTTGTGAGGGAAACCCAAGGCTCTCTCATGGGGAGACAGAGGCATGCTGAAATCTTGTGTCTTCTGCAATCTTTATCCTAAGCATCTAGAAGTGATTATGGTGGTCTGTATGTAATGAGAAATGAGCTCTCCAGTGCTTCCGTTCTGGGTCACTTCTGAATAGGCCACCTTCACTGGAGGTTTCAGGTGGACATCATACTACTCTAAGGCCATGAATGTAGTCATCTGTCCCCTGAAGTCATTATACAAATTTAGAAGGAGGGAGGAAAGAAGGAAAGGAGAGTGAGGGGAAGGAAGGAAGGAAGGAAGGAAGGAAGGAAGGAAGGAAGGAAGGAAGTGAGAAACATGGCTTGGACTGGGTATACTTACTTGTAAACTCTTACAGTCGCCTTATTACTTTGTTCACAATTCTTGTCTTGCAAACAAAGGCCTACACCTTTGTGTAGGCTGCTCACAAAGCTGTTCCAAGCATGCATTAAAGTAGAGCTAATTAACAGCTGAAAATTGTCGGTTGTTCAGGTCGTTCAAGTCTATGGGCTGAGAGATATTTTGGTGGATGCCACTTAAAAAGCAGGTGAATTATCCCCAGTAAACATTTTGTTTTGCAAAATGGCTCCAATCACCCTTAAAGCGGCGTGGGTATAAAGCCCCTGCTTCTAGAAGAGGAACAGTGCTTGTTGCTCCAGCGAATTAATTATCTAAAAAGACAAATCAGTCCCGCTACTAGAAGTTCTTAAACCAGGAGCCCGATAACTTTAAACATTTGCAAAGAAAGCTCAGAGTGCAAAGCCTGGCATGTCAGACCAGCAGGATTTAACTTTGGGGTCTTAAATCCTCTCCAGACTCTTATTAACTTGGCTTGCAGCCAGGGCTAGCTCCCTCCCGTCTATTGTTCTCTTATTGTTCTCTTATCTGATTCTACATTTGCTCGAGGAGCACAGATCCCTTATCACTGCACCATTGTGAGCCAGGAAGGAAACAGAGTGTGGTGATGCTTATAAAACTGGTTAAAAAAACACACAGGAAAACAATGGTATGGGGCAGGGGTAGGCAACCTTGGTTCTTTTATGACTCATGGACTTCAACTCCCAGAATTCCTGAGCCAGCATGGCTCAGCATGGAAACCTCTCCCTTTCCCCTCAGCGTGGCTGGCTCAGGAATTCTGGGAGTTGAAGTCCACGAGTCATAAAAGAGCCAAGGTTGCCTACCCCTGGTCTAGTAGAAACTTCTAGAGCAGGGGTAGGCAACCTTGGCTCTTTTATGACTCGTGGACTTCAACTCCCAGAATTCCTGAGCCAGCATGGCTCAGCTTGGAAGCCTCTCCCTTTCCCCTCAGCATGGCTGGCTCAGGAATTCTGGGAGTTGAAGTCCACGAGTCATAAAAGAGCCAAGGTTGCCTACCCCTGGCCTAGCCTCACCTTATTTCGGCGGCCTCTACTCACCAGGGCCCGTGCATTAGGCTTGGCTCCCTTATCGAGCAGGATCTTGGCCACCCAGTGGTGGCCACAGTGGGCAGCCACATGCAGTGGGGTCAAGTGATCCAATGTGATGTCATCAATGTCGGCGTTATATTGCAACAGAAGCTGAACACAGTCCAAGTGGTCACCTTGGGAGGCCATGTGGATGGGGGAGAGGCCGTTCTACAACAAAGGAAAGAAGGGTGAGATTGGGATGGCCTTACAAGGGATACTTAGGGAAGAGGCAGCCAGGTAGATGCTATTAGCTGGAGAACTAGGGAGGGGCAGCGTTAGACCATGCGAGAAGCAATGAAGTTTCCTGTGCAGATTGCAATTAAGACCTTTGCCCATATGCACTTAACCATGGCCTAAGCCTATTCCAGGGGTAGGCAACCTTGGCTCTTTTATGACTCGTGGACTTCAACTCCCAGAATTCCTGAGCCAGCCATGCTGAGGGGAAAGGGAGAGTTTCCAAGCTGAGCCATGCTGGCTCAGGAATTCTGGGAGTTGAAATCCACGAGTCATAAAGCGGCCTAGGCCTAGGCCAGAGGTAGGCAACCTTGGCTCTTTTATGACTCGTGGACTTCAACTCCCAGAATTCCTGAGCCAGCCATGCTGAGGGGAAAGAGAGGTTTCCAAGCTGAGCCATGCTGGCTCAGGAATTCTGGGAGTTGAAGTCCACGAGTCTTAAAAGGGCCAAGTTTGAAGACCCCTGGCTTATAAGGATCTCAGGAGAGGCCACATTTCTCCATGCAACAGCTGCTCCTGGGTTACAACTCTATTAGACTACGATAGCTGCCACTGCTACGGCATCGTAGAAAGATGATTCTTTCTTAATGCAGGGAGACCTCGGGTTACGACCACAATATTTATGTTGCTAAGTGAGACATTGGTTAAGTGAGTTTTGCCCTGTTTTATGAACTTGCTTGCCACAGGGGTTAAATGAATCACTGCAGTTGTTAAGTTAGCCACACGGTTGTTAAGTGAATCCGACTGCCCCATTGACTTTGCTTGTCAGAAGGTCGCAAAAGGGGATCACGTGATCCCGGGACACTACGACCGTCATAAATATGAGTCAGTGGCCAAGCCTCTGGATTTTGATCACGTGACTGTGGGGGTGCTGCAATGGTCATAAGTGTGAAAAAGAGCTATAAGTTACTCTTTTCAGTGCTGTTGTAACAGAATGGAATGGCATGAAAAAATGGAATGGAATAGAATAGAATAGAATAGAATAGAATAGAATAGAATAGAATAGAATAGAATAGATATTGGAATGAATTAGAATAGAATAGAATAGAATAGAATAGAATAGAATAGAATATAGGGATGAAGAATAGAATAGAATAGAATAGAATAGAATAGAATAGAATAGAATAGAATAGAATAGAATAGAATAGAATAGAATAGAATAGAATAGAATAGAATATAGGGATGAAGAATAGAATAGAATAGAATAGAATAGAATAGAATGGAATAGAATAGAATAGAATAGAATAGAATAGAATAGAATAGAATAGAATAGAATAGATACTGGAATATAGAATAGAATAGATATTGGAATATAGAATAGAATAGGAATAGAATAGAATAGAATAGAATAGAATAGAATAGAATAGAATAGAATAGAATAGAATAGAATAGAATAGAATAGAATTCTGTATTGGCCAAGTATGATTAAACACACAAGGAATTTTTCTCCAGTGCATAACCTCTCAGTGTACACACATACAACAACAAAGTGATAGGTCATAGATCATAAATCATAGTTACAATCATAAGATACAAACAACAAGTGATATAGTTGTAATGAAACGGTCACTAAACAAATGGTTGTAATTTGAGGACTTACTGTATCTATCGATTAGACTGGGAACTCAAAGAGACATTCCTAAAGAAGGCCTGGAGAAGACAATTTCCACCCTGTGATCAAAGTCAACTCAAGGGAGACTTTATTTTTGCACAATGATTACAGTTGGTGGCTTGAAACTAACCCGGATTCCTTGGTGTGTTTAGTTAAAAGTGTGTCCCTCTAATTTAATGAGACTGATCCATGGGTAAGTACATACAAGAGTGCAACAGAGGACGTTGAGTTACAAACCAGGAAGTTCTTCAAATAATGTTACCCCTTGGGCTAACCACACTTTTCTTCTTCCTAACTAATGCCATGCAGTAACTGTGAAAAGATAATTTCCTTTAGAAATGGGGAGGATGCTCAGATGTTTTCAAAATTTGTCCTGCTTGGTCAACGAGAACCGTCTGAACATCATTGGAGATGTTCTGGGACACGGTTGGTTGCAGATCTGCTCTCAGTAACTGTACACATTTTTGTATTGCAGTTTACTTATGCATTGGGGAGCTATGGTAAGCAAGTTGGTAGTTTTGGACTGCAATTCCCATAATCCCTTGCCATTGTCATCTAGGTCAGGGCTTTTCAATGTACCACTTGTGGTACATTAATGAGTGGCAGGTGGTACGCAGCCCTGCCTAGCCAAGTGTAGTGGGGAAGGGAAAGAGCCAGCACAGGCAAGGACTTACAGTGAGAGAGTCCTCTGGAGCTGCAGATTTTACTTATGAATGGAGCCATTTGGGGAGGCTGCCTTAGCCGGCAGCCAATACTTACATTTTTTTCTTCTTCCTTAAGTGCCAGCTGGGTTCCTTACTTTCCTTTCTAGCCAGTAGCTAATTCTTAAAGGGGAAGTGCCTTTTTAAGCTAGTTCACTCAGCAGCTTGTCTTTTCTGTCTCTGGAGGCCTTTCCTTGTTTGATCAATATATGGAAGAGGGAAAATATGGGGGGGTTCAAATTCTTCCTTCAGAAGGAGATGGGAATGAGAAAAAGAGAGACAGGGAAGGGAGGGAGGGAAGGAAGTCCCGCCTTAGCAGTTGGCCACCAGCAGCTCTGCCATTGACTTTGCTTGTCAAAAGGTTGCAGAAGGGGATCACATGACCCTGGGACACTGTGACCATCATAAATATGAATCAGTTGCCAAGCATCCAAATATAAATCACATGACCCTGTTGCTGCAATGGTCATAAGTGTGAAAAATGGTCATAAGTCATTTCAGTGCAATTGCAACTTTGAACAGGTGTTTTTTTTTTGTCACCAAGTTTTTGACACCTTGCTAGGTGGTACTCAAATATTGCCATATCCTAAAAGTGGTACAATCGGTAAAAAGGTTGAAAAGCCCTGATCTAGGTGTCCTAGCTCATGGAAGCTGTCTTAGCTAGAGAACATCAGTTGTGTATTCCTTTGGTAAGCTAGACTAGTCAAGGTCATGGCGATGACAGTGGTGGGTTCTCTTATCTCTAAGAAAACCAGATTGCTATATTTCAAGGACCAGTTCCATTTCTTGTAAGTACAATGTCGGCAGAGTGAAGACAGTCTACAAGTGGACTTTTGTTATCTCTAGTTTCTCTAGCTCCCTGCCTTGTGTGGGAATTGTGCGTTTGGGCACCTTATTCCCGTTATTTATTTATCTATTCAGTGCCTCCATCTAATACAAACCCGTTGACACGGACTCGTTCAAGTATTCAAGAAAATCACCCTAGCAGGTGAAGGCTGTCTTCCAAATATTTTGCCTCAGTCGTCCTTTTTCTCTCCAGCAGCTTCCCCTGGAATGCTTGGCTTGTCTGCGTTCCCTGGAATAGTTCGGCTTCTCCAAGGGAACAGCAAACAACCGAAAGAGATTGTTTGCTGCCTACTCGTGGAGGCCACTTGAGGCTTCAAAGAAACACCTAGTTGGACAAAGCTTCCATCACAGACCCTCTCTGAAGCAAAGCCCTGATTTGAAACCGCCTCCCCTCCTAATTTAAAACAGGTTCCTAGGAATGTAGAGGCCTTTTTTTCCATTGTGGAGGCCAACCAACTCAAGTCAACCCACTTCAGACTTCACTTTGAGGAACCAAGGTGGAACGATGGCAAGGAAGAAGGTCTGAACTGAGGTGATGTCTTTGACCCACCTCTTAAACTCATAGTCCAAAACTGAGTTAGTCCCTAAACTAGTGTTGAGCCACAGACAGGTAGTCCTCGACTTACGACCACAATTGAGCCCAAAATTTCTGTTGCTAGATGAGACCCTTGTTTTAAGTGAGTTTTGCCCCATTTTACAACCTTTCCTGCCGCGGTGGTTAAGTGAATCTCTGCCGTTCTTAAATTAGTAACACGGTTGTTAAGTGAATCCAGCTTCCTCATTGATTTTGCTTGTTAGAAGGTCGCAAAAGGGGATCACATGACACCCCCCCGGGACACTGCAACCGTCGTAAATATCAATCAGTGGCCAAGCATCTCAATTTTGATCACGTGACCATGGGGAGGCTGTAACGGTCATAAGTGTGAAAAAGAGTCGTAAGTCCCTTTTTTCAGGGCTGTTGTAACTTTGGACGGTCACTAAACTAACAGTTGTAAGTCGAGGACTACCTGTATTTTCCCAGCATCATTTAGGCATCCCAATACATGTTGTTGACTTCTACTTAGTCCAGGGGTCTCCAAACTTGGTAACTTTAAGACTTGTGGACTTCAACTCCCAGAATTCCTCAGCCTGTAAGGCCTTGGCGGAGGCAGAGTTTATAGAGAAGACTAAAAGGAAAAGCCAAACTCCTAGTCCACAAGGTCCACCGCTCTTTGATTCTCGAGCTCTCTTCTAAGTGAAGGTCCCTCAAAGCCAGATCGCAATGCTGGGAAACCATGTTGGCTTGCCACTGTGTTGCTACGACTCTCCAGAATGTGAATCCTTGGTAGTTTAACTGAGAACTCCTAAAGAACACCATATTTTTTATTCCACTAGGTCAGGGGTCTTCAAACTTGGCAACTTTAAGACTTGTGGACTTCAACTCCCAGAATTCCTCAGCCAGCCAAGTTTGAAGACCCCCCTGACTTAGTCAATCCAGTCTGATATAAATGACTATGCAGACAGATTAAAAGCTGTTCGGGGGGGGGGGAGATTACAACTTTGCGAGAGGCGCGCGCATGCGCATGGGTGCGCATGCGCGGGTGCGGGCGCGCGCGCATGCGCGAACGGGGCCGCGCGCATGCGCGGGTGCGCGCGCATGCGCGAACGCGCGGCTCCCAGCGTTTTTTTTTTTTAAGCTAAATGGGTCCGTGCGGCTCATCCGAAGTTTCGGATGGCCGACCCATGGCCTAGGGGTTCTCCACTTACTAATATCGGTGGACGTTTGTCCTTGAGAAGGTGACTGATTTCTGCGGGAGAAGATCAGCTGGCTCTCAGTTGTGCCTCTACACTCCATATCACATGTGCATGTGTGTGCACGTGCACAGGCTTAGAAACCAAAATGTCATTCTTGATGGCTTCTTGAAGGACTTGGAAACCACCAGGCATTGTGAGGTGCATGGCTCAGCACTGTGACCTATGAATGTACCTGGGGGGCCTGGCTCAACGGGTCTTGTCTCATCAGCTCCGGCCAATGTCGCTATCACTGTGCGCATGTCCTGTTGGGGATACCAGTCCCCCATCCCTTGTTTGAACCTCCTCCTCGCCCTTCCCCACCATGCTGCTATCTGTCTGAGCATGTTCTTTGTTGTCTCTCTCTTTCAGCCCAAGCTTTTATCCAAGGAGCTGCTAGATCTGGTAGCATCCCATTTCAACCTGAAAGAAAAGGAATACTTCGGGATTGCCTTCACCGATGAGACGTAAGTGTCCGAGGATCAGGAGCCAACCGTTTGGAAAATCCAGGAAGGGCTTCCTTTCTGGAAAGCAGAAGATTGCCCCATGGAGGAACATCTGTGGAGATTCTCAGCCATCCAGGTCATGGTTGTCCCAAAGATGCTTTTTCCAAACGGCAACTGAACTTTCTTGTTTGTTTGTTTTTTCCTTTGAAAATGTTTCACTTCTCATCCAAGAAGCTTCTTCAGTTCCAACAAATTCCAGTTGCCTTTTGGAAAAGCATCTTTGGGTCATCCAAACTGTCCACATCAAGATCTATCTATCTATCTATCTATCTATCTATCTATCTATCTATCTATCTATCTATCTATCTATCTATCTATCTATCTATCTATCTATCTAGCTATCTATCTATCTATCTATCTATCTATCTATCTATCTATCTATCTATCTATCTATCTATCTATCTATCTATCTATCTATCTATCTATCTATCTATCTATCTATCATCCATGCATCCATCCATCCATCCATCCAACTATCTATCTATCTATCTATCTATCTATCTATCTATTATCTAATCTATTCGATCTATCTCATCTTATCTAAATCTATCTAGCTATCTATCTATCTATCTATCTATCTATCTATCTACCATCCCGCCATCCATCCTTCCCATCCATCCATCAGCCATCCATCCATCCATCCTCCATCATCCCATCCATCCGATCCATCCATCCATCCATCCATCCATCCATCCATCCATCCATCTATCTATCTATCTATCTATCTATCTATCTATCTATCTATCTAGTCTATCCATCCATCATCTATCTATCTATCTATCTATCTATATCTATCTATCTATCATATCTATCTATCTGTCTGTCTGTCTGTCTGTCTGTCTGTCTGTCTGTCTGTCTGTCTGTCTATCTAATGGCCTGTTTGGAGGAGATGAGCTGGCTTCACTAATATATTAATGTTGATTGGAGTGATAACATCAAGTTGACTTCTCCAAGTTTTGAAACTAAGCAAGGTCACGATTAGGATCTAGAATCAAGACAGAAGGAACACCAGGACTATAGGTAGACTAGAAAGCCCCCAAATAGCCAACAGAAGGCAATTGCAGTGCCATAGGGTTACATTCTTCAATTATCAGGGAATCAACTTTGATTCAAAGGAGATTTACTAGTGTTGATACCTGCAACTCTATTGATTTATTTCAATCTGTCTAGGTGACCAAGACTAACAATAACCCTAACCCCAAAGATGCTTTTCCAAAAGGAAACTGGACTTACTTGTTCTTTTTCTTGGAAAACGTTACAGTTCTAATCCAAGAAGCTTCTTCAGTTCTGGCTGAATGGTGGGGAATAGAAGGGTTTATATTCTTTGCCAGGGGTCTTCAAACTTGGCCCTTTTATGACTTGTGGACTTCAACTCCCAGGATTCCTCAGCCAGGCGTGCCTGGCTGAGGGATTCTGGGAGTTGAAGTCCACAAGTCATAAAAGGGCCAAGTTTGAAGACCCCTGTTCTTTGCAGTCATTGATCTTCAGAGTGTTAATGACCAGCTGTCTGCAAGAAGTATAAATCCTTCCATTCCTCACCATTCAGCCAGAACTGAAGAAGCTTCTTGGATGAGAAGCGAAACGTTTTCAAAGAAAAAAAAAAACAAGGAAGTCCAGTTGCACTTTGGAAAAACCTCTTTGGGTGCTCTGTGGAGCAAAATAATGTCCATCTCTGAACAAATCTATTATTTTATTTTATTTTATTTGTTATTTATTAAATTTATATGCCACCATCTCAGTAACAAGAAATTCTGGGTGGCTTAGAAACATCATAGAAAGAGAGGTACAAACATTAAAACACTATTGAAACTGAATAAATAAATGATATTAAGTAAACCAAAATTAATTAACTTAAAAACCAAGATGCTACGGGGGTGGAGGTGGGATCTTCTCCGTTTTAAATCATTCTTGTAACCACAAAGACCGTAGCTTGACTAAATGTATTGAACTCCCAAGTGTGTATGTACTTCACCGCAGCATATAGCTAAATGGGGAATATGAAAAATTACATTAAATGGCTCTACCATTTTTTAAGATAATTCTCTCTCTCTCTCTCTCTCTCTCTCTCTCATTTATCAGGCAGCAAATAGAACAAAAACAGCCGACAGATGCTAGAAAATAATCAATATGTAATTAGCATCCTCAAAACCCTTAACTGGTTTTGTCCATGGCAAAATCTTGCTGATTCCTAAGGTCCAGTCTTATACAGCAGACGTTGACGCTCAAGGATAAAACCGGAGGCCTTGGCACTCAGAAATAACTGGCCTGATATAAAACAACAGAATAATTAAGAGAATATTTGTAGTTCAGGGTTGACATGAGGGGGTCCTTGTTGCTCTCTGAGCTTGGTGGTTTTCTTGCAGACGTTTCATTACCCAAACTAGGTAACATCATCCGTTGGGTAATGAAACATCTTCAAGAAAACCACCACGCTCATAAAGCACCAAGGACTCCCTCCATTGAATATTTGTGTGCATGTGTGCACATGTTTGCTTGCATATCCACAGACACCTGCTAGTGAAAAATTGGGATTCCTGGGAATAATCTATTAAGCTGTGGAGTCCATTCATCAGTTAGGTCTCCCCTGTCACTTAGGACAATGATCAGAGATTTTCTTGGGGACCATTTCTGCATTCAGCTGTCTTGAGGAGAGATCCAGTGACCTGTAGCAAATTTGAAGAACTTGTTCTCAAATCCACAGGAGAGAGGAGCCGGGCCAATTAAAAGAGAAAGATTTATATCCTCTGCAGGGGATACAACCAGGCTGATGGAATCTTATTGTTCCTTGACAGAGAACACATTCCTAAATATATTAGAGGATTATTAGCAGCAACATCCACACCTTCCATAAGCTGGTTTATTGCTGATCGATAAACTTGATACACAGCATTAAAATGCTGCTTTAGAAAGCTAGAAAAATAGTCTTTGCGCTCAGAGAAGACTCTAAATCTGATCTACTTTCAAGGGCAGTTGATCTTGTTTGTTTATTATTATGCTTTTTTTAAAAAAAAAAAGCCTACAGATGGATTATTTGGAATGTTTTAATTTCTTTTGCAGAAACAGTCTGCCTGGGGAACCTTTAGCAATGTCTTTGGGCTGGGAAGCAGAAAGACATGCAGATGGATGGGGAGAGAGAGAGAGAGAGAGATGGAAGATAGATAGATAGATAGATAGATAGATAGATAGATAGATAGATAGATAGATAGATAGATAGATAGATAGATAGATAGATAGATAGATAGATAGATAGATAGATAGATAGATAGATATATAGATAGATAGATAGATAGATAGATAGATAGATAGATAGATATATAGATAGATAGATAGATAGATAGATAGATAGATAGATAGATAGATAGATAGATAGATAGATAGATAGATAGATAGATAGATAGATAGATAGATAGATAGATAGATGATAAGATAAAGATAGGAAGGTGGAGGGAGGGGTGAATGAGAGAGAGAGAGAAAGAGAGAGAGACAGACAGATGGATGGATGGATGGATGGATGGATGATAAGGATGGATGGATGAGAGAGAGAGAGAGAGATGTTAGACAGACAGACAGAGATGGATGGATGATAAGGTACAGATAAGGATGGATGGATGATAGAGAGAGAGAGACAGAGACAGACGGATGGATGGATGATAAGGTACAGATAAGGATGGATGGATGTGTGTGTGTGTGAGAGAGAGAGATGATAAGGTAAAGATAGGAAGGTGGAGGGAGGGGTGAATGAATGATAGAGAGAGAGACAGAGAGAGACAGACAGACAGAAAGCTAGATGGATGATAAGGTAAAGATAGGGATGGATGGATGATAGAGAGACAGACAGACAGACTCATTCCTTCATTTATTCATTCATTCTACTTAAATACTGGATATTAGCTGGTCATGGCTTTTGTGAAGTTAAAAGATGACGTTGCGGTAAATAGCAGTTAACCTCTCCCAAATCTTCAAGAAATGATGACTTCTAAGCCTCAGCAGCTACGGTGTTTGCTTTCTGGGAAGTGAGAGCTGTGCTGGTCTAGGGTAGCCAAAAATGACAAAAGAGTCCGACCGCACCTTTTATGATTCACACATTTTATTAAAAGGCAGCAGCTTTTGTGAGATGCAGCTCCCTTCTTCAGATGCATGGAGCCTCTTGAGTGATTTCAGCAGGGATGGGGGGGAGAGAGAGAAAAGGTTGGCTGGACAGAGGCAGGTGATACCCAAGACAAATTGTATCTTCTCAATTATCCATTAACCATTGTGAAGTCTTAAAAACCTGCTGGATTGATTGAGACCTTCTGAAACTGCCTGCAACCTTTTAATGAATCGGGGGTTCAGCAGCTCCTGACTCAGTCTTGCTGTTAGAGCAGGGGTCTTCAAACTTGGCCCTTTTATGACTTGTGGACTTCAACTCCCAGAATTCCTCAGCCAGGCACGCTGAGGGGAAAGGGAGAGGTTTCCAAGCTGAGCCATGCTGGCTGAGGAATTCTGGGAGTTGAAGTCCACGAGTCATAAAAGGGCCAAGTTTGAAGAGCCCTGTGTTAGAGCATCCTGGGAGGATGAAGTACTCTGGTGTTACATAGTCCTTGTTTTGAGTCCTGATGAGAAAATACCTCCATTGATATTTTGAGTCCTGATCAATTTCCACTGAGGGCTATTATAAACAGGATTCTGTACTCATTTGGGAAACTTTCTTCAGGAATAACCCTTTTCTCTAGGACTGAACTACACTGATTGTAGTTGCTAAAACTTTCAATATGCCTAAGAGACGGAAGGTATTAAAGGAGCAGACACCTATTGCCTCTGTTGTGCAAGCCATTAGAAAAGCGATAGTAATCTTGGTGGATTCCAGGTATATCAGAGCATTTTTTCAAAACAAGAAAAATACTGTTTCCTTAAATCCTCTGGGTTCAGAAAGTCAACCCCATCTGGCTGACCTTGTCTGGCTCAGAAACTAACCAGGATAGTACCTGGACAGAAACTATAGGGCTTATAACTCTGGAAAAATCATAAAAATAAGTCAAAGGAAGACAGTGTGAGACCACTTCTGTCCTGTTGCCAAGGAAACCACATTCATGAAATCCCTAGGAGTCCATTGTGACTTGAAGGAGACTAAATTTACTTACCCATGTTAAAACGTGAAGGCTGATTTTAAAACATCTAAACCCACATCTATTCATTTGGTTCCAACTGACTTTCCTCAACTTGATTCATAGTCCACTTCTCCAACAAAACAAATTTTATGAAAAGCCATCTATTTTCATATAGCTCACGATCGTCATGGAAATGGATGCCTTTTCATAAAATGCGTTCATCCTGATTTATGACTACCTGCCTACTTTAGTTTGGTATCCTGTAGCCTGGCTATTAATTCTCCAACATTCAAGAGGCTACCAGAATTGGAACTGTTGGTTTAGCCTGTGTTGAAAGGAAATGAGAAACTTGCTGCTTTCTGCAATTCTAAATCACATAAAGGTGATTCTTCAGCTGAGGAGGCAAGTTCTGCAAGGGTAATTTAGTTAAAAATGACTTGTATGAAGGATTTTCACTCATCCACTTTCCTAGCACAGGAGATCAGACCAGCAAAACCATAAGAACAGACTTGCTACCAGGGACTTAATGTTGGTAATGGAGAGCCATCCCTTCATCTAGACCAGGGGTCTTCAAACTTGGCAACTTTAAGACTTGTGGAGTTCGACTCTCTGGGAGTCGAAGTCCACAAGTCTTAAAGTTGCCAAGTTTGAAGACCTCCGGTCTAGACTAGTGACCCAAATTAAATTGTCACACACTTTTGAAAGTTCTTTGACATATAACAACACTGAACTTTGTGCTATTGGTAGGGAGAGGAGCAGAGAAATGTACAATGGCGTTAAATCCGGCCTGCTAAAATTTGAGCACCAAAGAAATCAAGTTAATTCTTCAAGAATTATTCTGTCAGGTTCGTGTATTTAGCTCCATAAATATTTATATCCTCTTGATCTTCTGCAAGATCTCAGCTTTAGATGATTATATGGCTGGGTGAAAGCATGCTTAGGAGTTGCCTTTTGAAAAATGGAGGTTTTGCGAAGGAGCAAACACATCTCAGAATATATTTTTTTTAACATTTACATCAGGCTATTAAAAATTCTAGATGTCCATAAGGATCAGATAGCAACATGTATAAAACAATTAATCAGTGGAACAACCTGCCTCCAGAAGCGGTGAATGCTCCAACACTGGAAGTTTTTAAGAAGAGACTGGAGAGCCATTTGTCAGAAATGGTATAGGGTTTTCTGCCTGAGCAGGGGGCTGGACTAGATGACTTCCAAGGTCCCTTCCAACTCTATTATTATTAGTAGTAGTAGTAGTATTAATAATAATGCAGTAAGTATTCACAGGCAATTTAGGTAGTCCTGGATTTACAGGAATTCATTTAAGGACCGTTCAAAATTACAACATCACTGAAAAAAGTGATTTATGACCATTTTCACACTTAGGACTGTTGCAGCCTCCCCATGGTCATGTGATCAAAATACAGATGCTTGGCAACTGACTCATATTTACAATGGCTGCCGTGTCCCGAGGTCAAGCAATCCCCTTTTGCGACCTTCTGACAAGCAAAGTCAATGGGCAAGCCAGAGTCACTTAAAAACCGTGTTACTAATTTAACAATCTCAGTGACTCACTTAACAACTGTGGCAAGAAAGGTTGGGAAATGGGGCAAAACCCACTTAACAAATGTCTCACTTAGCAACAGAAATTTTTGGCTCAATTGCGGCCATACGTCGAGGACTACCTTAGTGTCTCTGCCCTCATGTCAAGAGTATCCTCTGTGTTAAGGTCAACTAGATCTGCTCATCTTCCTGATACTTCAAGTGGCGTTGGGTCCCGAGACTCTATGATAAGATGGAGAAGATGCCAAGAGGAAGGACCGTCTAGGACAGGGGTAGGCAACCTTGGCTCTTTTATGACTCGTGGACTTCAACTCCCAGAATTCCTGAGCCAGCATGGCTCAGCTTGGAAACCTCTCCCTTTCCCCTCAGCATGGCTGGCTCAGGAATTCTGGGAGTTGAAGTCCACGAGTCATAAAAGAGCCAAGGTTGCCTACCCCCGGTCTAGGAATATCACATTGTGCATCTCTATAATGATGCTTTTCTAATGGCCTGTCTCACCCAAGAGCAAAGGACAATTTCTACAAATATTTAATCTGAATTCTTCTGGTTTCTGACTCCAGCCAGCATGGATGCTTATTCTGATGTTAGTCCAAGACAAAGATTTTGGACACAAAACATGGCAAGAAAAAAATATTGGTTTCATTTCTTTAAAGGGACTTTAGCTACATGGGCCCATGAAACTGTAGAGACCTTATTGGGATGGATAGATCCCTCATCTTGTAACCCATGGGCATATTCAGTCATAGGCCCAGGGTTCCTCCCTGTCAGAGTCACTGTTCTACTTCTTGAAAGACAGCATTTTCCAACAGTAAGGTCATGATGTCGGTTCAACACAGAAATAATCTAAATGGAATTATTGGGGGCGGAGGAAAACCTAACAGACAGTGGAGAAATAGGGAAAGTATCTGACCGGAGATTTTTCCATAGTCCAAGCTGAAGCAGCCTCTGAGAGATGAAGTTTAGGAGCCAAAATCAAATAATCTTGCTTGCTATTAGACCAATTAAATCAGTGGAACAACTTGCCTCCAGAAATTCTGAATGCTCCAACGGTGGAGGTTTTTAAGAGATTGGACAAGCAATTACTCCTGCTTGGGCAGGGGGTTGGACTAGACCAGTGGTTCTTAACCTGGGCGATATCGCCCCCCAGGGGGCGATTTCATTTTTCAGGGGGGCAATGGAACGAAAAGGGGCGACGTGGGGGCGAAGGAACGAAAAGGGGGCGATATGGGGGCGATGGAGCGAGACGTTTTGGGGACACTTTTCAGTCTTCCCCTGCGGCTCCGAGCCTCCTCCGCCATTTGCAGAGAGAGACAGAAACAGAGAGAGGCACTTGCGCTTCCCCTCTCTGTCTCTGTCTCTCTCTCATGCAGGGCTCCTGATTGGCCCTGCGCCCGGGTGCCCTGCCTCCTGGGAGCAGTGCGGCCACGAAGTCCCTTTCCCTGGCTGGCCCTGTCCGAGGTGCACGTGGCCAGCCCTCCTGCAAGCCGCGGCCCCGGGTGAGAGCAGCCCCTGCAATCCCCAGCCAGCGGGACCGTTGGCCCAGCTGACCGGGAAGGTGCACCGGAGTCCCGACTGCTTTGTCGGCAAAGGTGAGGTGAGCAGAATATGGGGGGGGAGAGGGGGCCATCCCCGGGCCGCTCCCTGGGCAGCCGAGCCGGCCACACTGTCAAGCCCCCATGGGCTCGACATTCACGGGAAGGGGGGGAAGCATGCTCCAGGCGGCGGCCTACCGGCGGCACGGGAGGCTCCAGCGTTGGTCCTGGCGGGAAGCGGATTGTTGCCCCGGTTCCGACCGAGGACGCCAGCGGCGTGGGAGAATGTTTGGCGACGCACCCGACGGAGGCATTCTGCAGATACCCCGCGGCCCGCGACTTGAGCCTGGGGATGTCGGCAGCGCGAGGGGATGCTTGGCGACGCAGCTGACGGGGGGGCATTCCGCGGATGCCCTGCGACTTGAGCCCAGGAACGCCGGCGGCGCAAGGGGAGGCTTGGTGACGCAGTGGGCCATGGGGCATCTGCAGAACGCCCCACCCGTCGGCTGCATCGCCAAGCCTCCCCTCGCGCTGCCGGCATCCCCGGGCTCAAGCCGCGGCCCACGGGGCATCTGCAGAACGCCCCGCCCATCGGCTGCATCGTCAAGCCTCCCCTCGTGCTGCCGGCGTCCCCGGGCTCAAGTCGCAGGCCGCGGGGCATCCGCGGAACGCCCCCTTCGGCTGCGTCGCCAAACATTCTCCCGTGCCGCCGGCGTCCTCGGTCGGAACCGGGGTAACAATCCGCTTCCCACCAGGACCAACGCTGGAGCCTCCCGTGCCGCCGGTAGGCCGCCGCCTGGAGCATGTTGGGGGAGGGGGGCGATGACAACTTCTTCATTGGCTCAAGGGGGCGATTCGTTCAAAAAGGTTAAGAACCACTGGCTAGACTAGACCTCAAAGGTCCCTTCCAATTCTGTTATTCTCTCTCTCTCTCTCTCTCTCTCTCTCTCTCTCTCTCTCTCTCTCTCTCTCTCTCTCTCTCTGTGTGTCTCTCTCTCTGTGTCTGTCTCTCTGTCTGTCTCTGTCTCTCTCTCTCATTATTTCTTCATGTTTTTTGGTTTGAGCTTACAAGAAGATGCTCCCTCTTTAGTGATCTTACTTCAGCTATAGTTATCCCCCACTCGGTATTTTACATTGACAGGATAATTGTCGGGGTTATTGCTGCCATTTTTTTTAAGTTGTAAAATTTATCCTAAACGATAAAACACCCAACATCTGCAAACGCTTTAACTGTCCTTTTTCAGCAAAAGTGGGAGTTTGGGGCGGCGAGACCCAGTTTCTTTTGACAGTGGGATTAGAAGGGACTCAAAACCCCCGAAGTCGAGAACCCTCCCTCTACACAACCAAACAACTCTTGACTACTTCCAGCTTAATCAAAGAAAATGGCCCAAAATAGCATCGCCGAGCGCAGCCCGTAGTAACTGCTGCTCATTTTGAGTGTGAACGAGCATGTAAGGGAGGAGCAGCTGTGTTTTCCCAAAGCTCTCGAAAGCCAGTTTGACAAGAGTTTATTTGCAAGGCTGTTCCAGACATACCGGGTGGCAAATAAAACGTCTGAGACATTGTTTGGCCATGTTTTAGCCTACGGAGGAATCTTCCCGGCCTTGTATAAACTCCTGGCATTAACAGTGTTTAATGGAAAAAAACTGAGAGATTTTCAGTTATCCAGTCCCACAAAGGGTGGTCAGGACAGCAAGAAAGGACCCCGGCTCTTATCTCTTCTCCTCTCCATGTTCTCCATCTCCAGTTCTCACCTTGACAGGTTGAACTTTCTGTGTTAAACACTGGAGCTTGAAGTGATACCACAGCCATCCCCAGCTGTGTACCGTATTCCTGCCTCAAATGCCGTTCTATCCTGTACTCCCTGATTGCATTTTTATTGAACTTCTTAACGCTTGATCATTGCAGACCAGTTTTCCTTCCCCAGATGTGTCGCTCTTTGACTCCCACGGTTCTTAACCCCAGTGTCCTAAGAAGCATGGGAGTTGAGGTCCCACCATATCTGGAAATGTTTAGGTTAGGGAAGCTGAATCGGATGAAGTTTTTGTTAGAGAGGCAGTGGATAGTAACGATTGAGGTGTTTGACTAGGTTTAAGGAGACCCCAATTCAAGTCCTCATTCAAGGAGACCTCTCACATGTTTGGGGTAAGTCACTCTGTCTCAATCTAATCTTCCTCAGAAGATTTACTTAATTTAATTTAATTTAATCTTTGGTTTAATCTTTAAACCCAAAGATTTAAAAAAAATGGTGGCGGAGAGAACCAGGTATGCTACCTTAAGTTCCTATAGGAGTGGCAGAGTAGAAGTAACACTATTTATTTGTTTGTTCGTTCATTTGTTCATTCATTCACTTGTTTGTTAAAGTTTTATGCTGCCCATCTTCCCTACAAGGTGACTCTGGTCAATGCAATGCAACAACATAAAATGACACAAAATGGTTTAATATTCTTATCACATTTTCTCTGTTTTGTGGTTTAACCAGGGGCCATTTGAACTGGCTTCAGTTGGATCGCCGAGTGCTGGAACATGATTTCCCCAAAAAGTCCGGATTGGTGGTTTTATACTTCTGTGTCAGGTGAGGATGAATTTTGTCAAGTTACCTTTCCAAATGAATCTATTTATCTTATTAGTGGATTTTATTATTTCGTCTCTTGCACCGAGGCCTAATTGAACATCAGATTTTGACTACCAACTAGGATTCAGAAAGTCATCACAAAGGGGGGTCCCTGGGGATGTCGAGATAAAAGCCACAACTTTGAATTTGAACTGCCACACTTTTTATCTGTTTTGTAAAGAAAAGGAGGTGATTTTTATTTATTTTTTTATCCCAACCGTGCTGATACTTTTGCCATCATCATAGCAGTCCCTGGTTTGGAAAGAGTTATTCATTAAATGGATAAGCCCTAGTTCAGTGATGGCGAACCTTTTAGAGACCGAGTGCCCCAAAACCGCCCCCCGCCCCCACTCCGCCTCCCACCCGGCCTGCTCCGCCCCCTGCCCCGTCCGCCCGCAGGGACACGCACCGCCTCCATGGCCCGCAGCAGATCGCCCAGGCAGCCCTGAAGCACCATGGCAGCCATGCCCTCCGCCCACACCCCGCAGCAGCATCTGCACGCTATGGGGCACGAGGGCGGAGACTTGTCCCTGCTGCCCGGCTATGTCCTTGGCTGCGCTGCTCCGTGCGGGCGCACCCGGGGCGACTCTCCTCCAGGGGGGCTGCTGGTGAGGGGGCTGCGGGGGGAGGCGGGGCTGGGGCGACGGCACGCGTGCCCACAGAGAAGGCTCCGAGTGCCGCCTCTGGCACGCGTGCCATAGGTTCGCCACCACTGCCCTAGTTTAACCCCTGGTGCAAAAGTGAGAACAGTCACAACCAGCGAAATGAGTTCTGAGGCACTGTAAACAACACAAAAAAGGAAAGGAACCAACAATGTGTCAAGGTGTCCACATAGTAGGAGATGGAGAAGGAAGGAAGGAAGGAAGGAAGGAGATGGGGAAGGAAGGAAGGAGATGGGGAAGGAAGGAAGGAGATGGGGAAGGACGGAAGGAAGGAAGGAAGGAGATGGGAGGGAAGGAGATGGGAAGGAAAGACGGAAGGAAGGAAGGCAGAACAGGAAGGAGATGGGAAGGAAGGAAAGGAAGGAAGGAAGGAGATGGGAGGGAAGGAGATGGGAAGGAAGGAAGGAAGAATGGGAAGGAGATGGGGAGGGAGGGAGGAAGGAGATGGGAGGGAAGGAGATGGGAAGGAAGGACGGAAGGAAGGAAGGAAGGAAGAACGGGAAGGAGATGGGGAAGGAAGGAAGGAAGGAAGGAAAGGAAGGAAGGAAGGAAGATGGGAAGGGAGGGAGGGAGGGGGGATGGGGAAGAAAGGAAGGAGATGGTGAGGGAAAGAAGGAAGGAGATGGGGAAGGGAAGAGATAGGAAGGGAGGGGGGAGGGGGAAGGAAGGAAGGAGATGGGGAAGGGAGGAGATAGGAAGGGAGGGAGGGACTCAATTACAGTAGTGAGAGCTGAACCATTGTAAGACCTGAAGGTTCGTGATGGGGAGAAGATCTGTGTGGTCCCTAAGAACCGACCATCAAGACGAGGCCACGTAGAGGTGCCCTAATCAAAAGGATAAAGCCCTTGAAGGAAGACCATGTTATTCAAAGTAACATGTTTGCAGGAGACTAACTTTAGCTTCAACCATTATGGCTTGGCTGATAGCCTAGCAGCCCTTTCCGTTCCTTGCGTCTGCTGGGAAATCGATCCGATCGCATTAGGCTTTACAGACTGGAAAGTCATAAGCAATCTCGCTGCAGACACGGCGCAGTTCAAGCCGCACCGAGTTTGTGGCTTATGCGGTCGTAATATTACGGTCACAAAATGGAGAATGCCTCATCAGATGAGTTATCCTGGTCTCCCTTAACTTGGCTTAAGGTATGCACAATAGTTTGATAAGTCACAAGAATCAGCTAGATTGGGCAGAGATTAGTGCGGTTGTCCCTTACGGTCTCTAGGCTGTACAAAGGGCATCTGGTGAGGGAAAGGTATTTTATTTTATTTATTTATTAGATTCTTATCCCGCCTTTATTACTTTATAAGTAAGTCAAGGCGGCAATCATGCATACTCATTCCTCCTTCTATTTTCCCAACAACAAGAACCCTGTAAGGTGGGTTGGGCTGAGAGAGAGAGACAGGCCCAAAGTCACCCAGCCAGTTTTCATGCCTGATGCGGGACTAGAACTCACCGTCTCCTGGTGATTGGACAAAAGTCACCCAGTCGGTTTTCATGGCTAAGGCGGAACTAGAACTCACTGTCTCCTGGTGATTGGCCCAAAGTCACCCAGCCAGCTTTCATGGCTAAGGCAGGACTAGAACTCACCGTCTCCTGGTGATTGGCCTAAAGTCACCCAACCGGCTTTCATGACTAAGGCAGGACTAGAACTCACCATCTCCTGGTGATTGGCCCAAAGTCACCCAGCCAGCTTTCATGGCTAAGGCAGGACTAGAACTCACCGTCTCCTGGTGATTGGCCTAAAGTCACCCAACCGGCTTTCATGGCTAAGGCGGAACTAGAACTCACTGTCTCCTGGTGATTGGCCCAAAGTCACCCAGCCGGCTTTCATGGCTAAGGCAGGACTAGAACTCCCCGTCTCCTGGTGATTGGCCCAAATTCACCCAGCCAGCTTTCATGGCTAAGGAGGGACTAGAACTCACAGTCTCCTGCTGATTGGCCCAATGTCACACAGCTGGCTTGTGTACCTAAAGCAGGTCCAGAATTTCTAGTCTCCTGGTGATTGGCCCAGCCAGCTTTTGTTCCTAAGGAGCAACTAGAACTCACCGTTCTCCTGGTTTCTAGGCGAGCAGCTTCATTATTACACCAAACTGACACTCTTTTTTGCATCAAAAGTGCCGTAAGGCTTAGAGATATTTCTACCAGATTCAGTTTGACTTAACATCCAACATGGCAGCAGCGAGAAACCTTGTCCAAAATTTTTTTGGGAGGGTATCAGATTGCCTAACTTTGGAGAAAACCTGATATTTTGGGGGTTTTTAACCAAATAGTAGAAATCTTCTGCTCAGTAAATCTCCATCATTCAAACTTCGTCCAACATTTTGAACAAAGCTAATGAAAGAGTTGGGGGAAAGGAGAGAGTGTTATACCAATTTCTTTCTTTTTTTGCAGTTAACTTCCTGGTCTTTTATTTCTAGAAATGGGATGGTTTTCAAAAGTCTTAAGAAATTTAAGAAGTGCAATGCTGCCCTCTGGTGTTTCCCAGAAGCATTTTCTTTGTTTCCCTCACATCCATATATTCTCACACACGGAAGAACATTTTACATAGTTGTTTGTTCCTCACTGTTCTAGCCCACCTCATCCAGGCTTCTGCATTCAGACTGGCCAATATTGAACACTGCTGGAAAATCCACAAGCCAGGCAGGAATATCCATCTTTAGTTTGTGCTTCTCTCTATACAGCCTTCCTGGTCATTAACTTCCTTAATTGTTAGCCCCGCCCTGCATAATTTGGGCAAATTCCCTCTTAGTGTAATTATTCCTTTTAGGAAATTGGCATCAGGAGTCTTTCTCAAAGCAAGGGGGGTGGTTCTTTCCGTCCTTGTGTATGGGCCATGTTTTCCGATCTCTCGCTTCTTTGAGTTGTTTGATGCTCTGGCTGAGGTCAGCTTTGATGGTGTCCAGCCGCCATGTTCTTTGGCAGCCTGGTTTCCTTTTACCGCTAACCCTTCTAAACACAATTGCTTTCTCCAGTGAATTCCCCTGTATGACATGGCCAAAATAGGTGAGATGCAGTTTTCTGACTTTGCCTTCCAGTGACATGCCTGGTGCTATGTGCTCCAGTTCTTGTTTGTTGGTCAACTTTGCTGTCAAAGGAATAGGAAGGAGCCTTCTCCAGCACCACAGCTCAAACGAGTTGATTTCCTTCCTGTCTTGCTTTTTAAAGGTCCCATTCTCATAACCATAGGTAGCCACGGGGAACAAAATAGACTCTAGAAAGAGTCCAGAGAAGAGCAACAAAGATGATTAAGGGAATGGAGACTAAAACATATGAAGAACAGTTGATGGAATTGGGTATATCTAGTTTAATGAAGAGAAGGACGAGGGGTGACATGATAGCAGCGTTCCAATATCTCAGGGGCTGCCCCAAAGAAGAGGGAGTCAAGCTATTCTCCAAAGCGCCTGAAGGCAGGACAAGAAGCAACAGATGGAAACTAATCAAGGAGAGAAGCAACTTGGAATGAAGGAGAAACTTCCTGACAGTTAGAACAATTAACCAGTGGAACAACCTGCCTCCAGAAGTTGTGAGTGCTCCAACACTGGAAGTTTTTAAGAAGAGACTGGACAACCATTTGTCTGAAATGGTATAGGCCAGGGTTTCCTGCCTGAGCAGGGGGTTGGACTAGATGACCTCCAAGGTCCCTTCCAACTCTTCTATTATTATTATTATTATTATTATTATTATTATTATTATTATTATTATTATTATTATTATTATTATTATTATTATTATTATTATTATTATTATTATTATTTCCCATATTCGGCTCATGTTCATCATAATTCTTAGATATCCGGACTAAAATCCCTCTGTCCATCCAGGGAGTCATCAAGGCCACTCGATTATTCCAAAAAATTTTCATTTGAATGCCTTTTTTTGCCTTTATTCTTTGGTGAGTGTATTGGTGAGATAAACATTGCAAGGAGTACTTAAGGAACATTTCAGTTTGAGGATGGATATTCAAAAGCCGGGTCACTTTTTTTTCCGTCTTTGTGATGGAAGCGCACAAGGAGATT
This sequence comes from Azemiops feae, assembly GCA_023970755.1. NCBI lineage: Eukaryota > Metazoa > Chordata > Lepidosauria > Squamata > Viperidae > Azemiops > Azemiops feae. Next base: position 264,472 of record JALGBA010001309.1, read on the forward strand.
TTGGGACAGTCCCATTTATTATATAAATTAGCAATTTCCACCGAAGTCCTGCAGTGCGAACCGAACATTACAGAGCACGTACCGTAGAGGTCTTATCGATCGGGTTCTTAATCAATAAAAGGGGAAGGTTAACGACCTACAGTTTGTTAAGAAGATCAAACACACGTTAAAGTAATAAGCATTCTCCGAAGCTTTTAGGAAGAGCCCGAGGTTTAAATCAAACTAAATAACAGAGATGAATCTGATTTTGTGAGAAAGTTCGGTAAGTAGATTAAAGCAGGGCTTTTCAACCTTTTCACCGATTGTACCACTTTTAGGATATGGCAATATTCGAGTACCACCTAGCAAGGTGTCAAAAACTTGGTGACAAAAAAAAAAAAACCATTCAAAGTTGCAATTGCACTGAAATGACTTATGACCATTTTTCACACTTATGCAGCAACAGGGTCATGTGATTTATATTTGGATGCTTGGCAACTGATTCATATTTATGATGGTCACAGTGTCCCAGGGTCATGTGATCCCCTTCTGCAACTTTTTGACAAGCAAAGTCAATGGCAGAGCTGCTGGTGGCCAACTGCTAAGGCGGGACTTCCTTCCCCCTCCCCTTCCCTCCCTGCCTCCCTTTTTCTCATTCCCATCTCCTTCTGAAGGAAGAATTTGAACCCCCCCCCCCCATATTTTCCCTCTTCCATATATTTGTTTGTTTATTTTTTTTGTATAACAAGTTTTATTGAATTTTTTTAATTTTACAGCCAAGTGCTTAAGACTCATCGTGGAGATAGGGCACTCCATAAAACAAAATAGAACATACAATCATACATAAACAATTTACACTTTTTTAAATCTTCCCTCTCTATTTTATCAATCAAAAAAGCAAGAACAAACAAACAAAACCAAACTATCAACGATATTTCCACCCATTTTAAGCTTAATTAACTATTAGCATATTCCAACTAGCATTACATAGACATATAGAATACGGTTCGAGTATCCATATAATAAAGACCATATTATTCCAAATATTCAGTTTATATTTCTCAATTAAGTTCTATCTCTTATTCTATCTCACATACATATTTTATCAGTGAATATAACTTTATGTTTCCAAACCATTTTGGATTAGCTTAGGTTATTTCTAATTATTTCTAAGCTAAACATATATAAGTATATTTTAAAATTTCTCCACTATATTCTATTTCCTATATTCTAAACATTTTTATAAATCAATCCATTCTTCAGTCATTGCATGTAAAGATATCATTAGTATTTCACCAGTCTCAATACAACTCCTAATTTTAACTTTCCCAGTTTTCCATAGTTACCATTCCAAACCATTCCAAATATTCAGTTTATATTTCTCAATTAAGTTCTATCTCTTATTCTATCTCACATACATATTTTATAAGTGAATATAACTTTACGTTTTTAAACCATTTTGGATTAGCTTAAATTATTTCTAAATTATTTCTAAGCTAAACATATATAAGTATATTTTAAAAGTTCTCCACTGTATTCTATTTCCTATTTTCTAAACATTTTTATAAGTCAATCCATTCTTCAATCATTGCATGTAAAAATATCATTAGTATTTCACCAGTCTCAATACAACTCCTGATTTTCGCTTTTCCAGTTTTCCATAGTTACCATTCCAGACCATAATCAAATCCATAATTCAAATCAATATTGGTCAGACTAAAATCTTAAACTTAAAGATCTCAAAAATATTAGCTCACTTAAAGTCTTTAAAAACCATTTTACCCATCAAATAAATTTTTAACACTCATTTTAAACCTAATTCTAGCTTTCTTTTTATGCCAAGCAGGTTTCCACAATACGGCTTTCAGCTCCTCCCATCTTGGTATTTGGTTATACACATTTTCCCACAGTTGCGTCTGATCATAGTCTTCTTCTCTTTTTCCCAATATTGTCTGCACTAAATACTCAGTCTTAGCCAGTGTGGTGATTATTCGTTGTTTATATGTACTATCAGCATTTTTAATGTCTCGTATTAGAGAGTCCATTTCTGTTGTTTTTACATCTATAGATGTTTCAATTAAGTTCTGCTTTTGGTCTTCAGAAGTCTCCATCCTTTGTGTATAAGGTGTAACATCTTCCTCTTCAGTAGATTGTAAATATAGATCCTCCATCTCATTAAATTGTAAATCCAATTGTATATCATGCTCAGTTAGAGTTTGAAATCCAGTTTTTAGCTCTAAACCATCCTCATTTCTATGTGTCCTAAAATGATCTTTTAGTTCTTCTCTTGTTTCCAAAATTTTTGCTAATATCAATCCATAATTGAGCTGTGAATAAGCTTCCATCCTTCTTCTCTCTCCTTTTTTTTTTTCCTATAATAAGAAAACAGCAGTGTCTGGGCGTAGCACCAGGTTCAAAAGTTCAGCTACCATGGCAACGTTACGATAAGACTTTCTGGGCTTCACGCCAGTTTCCAAGATACAATGTAACCCTCCAATCCACATAACTCCACCCGGTAGCCAAGGTAGTTTTTGTTTTTTTTCCTTTTTAAAGTGGATAAAAATGTTCAGAAGGGGGGGGAGGAAGAAAAAACACTCCACCCCCCTCCCTAAAATTTCCACTTAAATTTAAAACAAGCAAACAGAGAGGAAGAGTCACAGTAAGGCTTTTTTCTTCTCTTTTTTTTCAGGATCCTTCGAATTCCAACAGCTCAAATACACAATAGCAAAGTCACTTTTTTCCCCAAGTATTCAAACGCTGCTTTTTTAAGGGAGGGAGTAGTTTCTAAAAGCTTTTCGTAGGGAAGTAAGGAAGGTAACAAGAGGGAAGGAAAGTTCTCACCCGGATCTTCCACGGTGGTTCTTTGTGCTTAGATGTTGCTGTGACTTTCGGCTGGAGCAGCTGAGTGATCGGCCATGTTACTGGCCGATCTTTTCCCCATCGGCCCAAAGGTGATTTTCTCGAACCTCAGAGGGAGCCGCCGCTCCCTCCACAATCAACGAGTGCCCTCCTCTACGGTGGTCGCCCCTACAGGGCAACTTTCGACCCTATCCAGGGTCTACTGGCGGGGGGAAACCGGACGGCCAAGAGAACGAGTTCTCTGCACGTCCGCGGGCGCTGCCACCGGATGCGGAAGCCCCCTCTTCCATATATTGATCAAACAAGGAAAGGCCTCCAGAGACAGAAAAGACAAGCTGCTGAGTGAACTAGCTTAAAAAGGCACTTCCCCTTTAAGAATTAGCTACTGGCTAGAAAGGAAAGTAAGGAGCCCAGCTGGCACTTAAGGAAGAAAAAAAAATGTAAGTACTGGCTGCCGGCTAAGGCAGCCTCCCCAAATGGCTCTATTCATAAGTAAAATCTGCAGCTCCAGAGGACTCTCTCACTGTAAGTCTTTGCCTGTGCTGGCTCTTTCCCTCCCCCACTACACTTGGCTAGGCAGGGCTGCGTACCACCTGCCACTCATTAATGTACCACAGGTTGAAAAGCCCTGGATTAAAGATTGCAAGAGTAAGAAAAAATCAGACAGTATTCAGAGATCCCTTGGAAAAGACTTGTGTGCTTTTAATGCTTTATGTTACTATATTGTAGGCTCACACAGGTAGTCCTTGACTTACAAACATTCATTTAGTGACCGAAGTTACAACAGCACTGGGAAAAGTGACTTATGACCTTTTTCACACTTACGACCGTTGCAGCATCCCCGGGGTCACGTGATCAAAATTCATACGCTTGGCAACTGGCATGTACTGAGGACGGTTGCAGTGTCCCGGGGTCACGTGATCCCTTTTTGTGTCCTTCTGAGAAGCAAAGTCCGTGGAGAAGCCAGAGTCCACTTTAACAACTGTGTTATTACTAACTTAACAATTGCAATGATTCGCTTAACAACTGTGGCAAGAAAGGTTGTAAAATGGGGCGAAACCCATTTAACAACCGTCTTGCTTAGCCACAGAAATTTTGGGCTCAGCTGTGGTCCTAAGTTGGGGACTACCTGTAAGACCTTGGCGGAGGCAGAGTTTGTAGAGAAGACTAAAAGTAAAAGTCCACAAGGTCCTAGTCCACAAGGTCCACCGCTCTTTGATTCTCGAGCTCTGTGAATTCCTTGCTGCTCTCTGAGCTTGGTTGTTTTCCTCCAGATGTTTCATTATCCAACTAAGTAACATGATCAGTACTAAAGGGAGGAGAGGAGGAGGAGGAGGAGAACTGTAGGATCTTTGGTGCTCTCTGAGCTTGGTTGTTTTTCTACAGACGTTTCATGACCCAACTAGGGAATATCATCCGTGCTAGAAGGGAGTGGGGTTTGCTCTCTCTATGTTAAGTTCCTCTGATCCAGGTTCACCCTACATCATTCTACATCATGCAGCCCTCGATCAATTCAGCACCCCACTAAAAAAAAAAAAATTCAAATTATGTCCATTTTAAACCAACATCCAGCTATTGTACATTCTTTGTCCTTTCCCCAAAAAGCTCTTTGAAAAGCAGATATTCTCACCTTAGGATTCATCCCTTGCTTTGAGGCAGCTCAGCAGCGCAAGCATGAAGGACAATGACTGGGAAAAAAATAAACAACCCCCAGCCTAAAATATTTACGGAGCGATAAATCGTTCTGCGAAATAGAACAAGCGTTAATGCCTTTGCTGTTGGCCGGGACATCCCGGTATCGCAATGCTGAGTGATGATGTCCTAAGGGACCCACAAATCTTCCCGACAGTCATAACACAATCACCGAAAGAAAAGGAATTCTCTTCTCTTTTAGCCTTGAAAGCTCCGCGGAACAGGCATTTTTTCACATCAAGATAAAAACAAATTGAATAAAGGCTTCTTTATTTATTTGGCAGCCGGGCTTTCCTTTCTGAGTTGATTTGACTTGTCTGTTTCATTCTCAGGTTCTACATTGAGAGTATATCTTACCTGAAGGATAACGCCACCATCGAGTTGTTTTTCCTGAATGCCAAGTCCTGTATTTACAAGGCAAGTCCCGGATTTTTCCTCTTTGTGTTATTGCAGCGGTTGAGTTCAAACCGGGTCGCCTCTGGCTACGTACTAGATCCTAGCTGCGTTCACACAACCCGTGTACCCAAGTCAAATACAGGCAGTCCTCAACTTATAACAGTTCATTTAGTGACCGTCCAGAGTTACAACGTCGCTGGAAAAAAAAAAGCGACTTAGGAACATTTTTCGCTCTGACGACTGTGGCAGCCTCCCCGTGGTCACGTGATCAAAATGTGGATGCTTGGCAACTGGCATGTACTTAGGACGGTTGCTATGTCCCAAAGTCACGTGATCCCCTTTTGCGACCTTCTGAAAAGCCGAGTCAATGGGGAAGTCAGATTCACTTAACAACAGGGTCGCTAACTTTACAACGGCAGTGATTCACTTAGTAACCGTGGTAAGAAGTGTCATAAAATGGGGCAAAACTCACTTAGCAAGTGTTTCACTTAGCAACATAAATTTTGAGGGTCAGTTGTGGTCGTAAGTCGAGGACTACCTGTACAAACGCAGCTGGGGTATTTACATGATATGTTAAGTTTGATTAATGTCCATCCTGGTTAGATTTTGGGGTCTTAGTATGTTGTGTCAACCTAGCCTCTTAGGTGAACACAACTATGTTGTGACATTGGACTATTTAATTCACAGTTCAGGTAGTCCTCGACTTACAACAGTTCCATTTAGTGACTGACGTTAAAACAGAGCTGAAAAAAGTGACTTAACGGCCGTTTTTCATACTTACGACTGTTGCAGCATCCCTGTGGTCATGTGATCCAAATTCAGACACTGGGCAACTGACTCATATTTATGACGGTTTGCCGTGCCCCGGGGTCACGTGATCCCCTTTTGCGACCTTCTGACAAGGAAAGTCAATGGGGAAACCAGATTCACTTAACAACCGGGTTACTAACTTGACAACTGGGACAAGAAAGGTTGTAAAATGGGGCAAAAATCACTTAACAACAGTCTCACTTAGCAACAGAAATGTTGGGCTCAATTGCGGCCATAATTCGAGGACTACCTGAAACACAATAGAATCATCCAACTAGGTTAATAGACCACCTAGCCCAGGGGTAGGCAATCTTGGCTCTTTTATGACTCGTGGACTTCAATTCCCAGCAAAGCTGGCTGAGGAATTCTGGGACTTGAAGTCCACAAGTCATAAAAGGGCCAGGTTTGAAGACCCCCTGATGTAACCCATTGGCAGATCAAGAGTTTCCTGGATTTCAAGCGGGAATAAGGTACTTCCTAAAGTCTAAAATTCCAGTTCTCTGTTGACTAGTGAGATGACTGGATCCACAAAATATGCCAGCCTTGAAAAAAGAAGCTGTGTCAAGACCAACACCTTGCTGTTTTTATGGCCATAATGATTGACTTGATTGATTTGATTTCGATTTGACTTTGCAATGGCTTAATACCAGAGCATTCCAACATATGTTAAATCAGGAAATGCATTCTCTTGGCTTAATCTAGCAAACTGGCTGAAGCATGTTTTGACACGGCTGCAACAAAGGATAATTTAATTGCCTGTGTAAGTAGCACTAACGCACTGGTGCATTTAATTAGAATTATGAATTGTAGAATCTGAACTCTAGCCATGGATTCATGCTGGTCTCCTCCAACTGTGAAGAGCAGCTAAATTTGGGGAAGTCCAGCAGGTGGCAGCACAGAGCTGATCTTGGCTAGTGATGACTAGAAGCCAACTGCAATCAATCATTGTTAGAACCCGGGATGGTTTGTAGGGCTATTGAACTGGGGTAGTAGAGCTGTTTGGAAGAAGTCAATGATTAGCCAAGGAAACTGCATAAATGCAGTTAATTCAAAAATCAAGTCCTGGCTTTATAAATAAACCTGAAAGACTCTCTTTAAGTTTCAATTAGCATTATGTTCTATCAAGGATCCTGAAGTTGGTAGTCTCCTAAGAATTTAGAATCATAAGCCAGCAATCCCAATTCAAACCACTACAGACCAGAGATGGAAGTTTCCTAGTTTGTTTGGCCACTCCTACAAGAAGAGGAGACAATTTATTCCAGATAAACAAGTATTTTAAAAATTTTCATTTCAACGTTACATCCAGATCAGTATATTTGGATGAGGAGCTCAGGAGACACATAAAAAGACTCATAAGCGAAAGATAAGCATATATTTCTATTTGCAAAAGATAAGTGTATATTTCTACATTACCTTGATACCAAACTGCTTTGAAACTCATTGAATTTGGTACTTAGTGCATTTAGATGTGAACATTTTGTCCCTGTACTCATCGTTTGTTTGGTACTGAATGTATGAGCTAGAACTTGTCGATGTCGGCTACCTTGTGACTCACTACATTATTCCTTATGGGAAAAATTTGTTTGATACTCATCATTTGTTATTACCACTTTGTAAAACCCTAGTAAGACCACACCTGGAATACTGCAGCCAATTTTGGTCACCATATCACAAAAAAAGATGTTGAGAGTTTGGAAAAAAATTCAGAGAAGAGCAACTAAGATGATCAAAGACCTGGAGACTAAAACATACGAAGAACGGCTGAGGGACTTGGGTTTGGCAGCTAGTCTAAAGAAAAGAAGAAATAGGGGAAACATGATAGCAGTGTTCCATTATCTGAGGGGCTGCCACAAGGCAGAGGGGGCCAGGTTGTTCATCAGAGCACCAGAGGGAAGGACGAGAAACATTGGTTGGAAACTGGTCAAGGAGAGAAGCAACCTGGAATTAAGAAGAAACTTCCTGACAGTGAGGACAATCAACCAGTGGAACAGCTTGCCTCCAGGAATCGTGGGCACTCCACCACTGGAGGTTTTTAAGAAGAGGCTAGACAGTCACTTGTCTGAGACGGTATAGGTTCTCCTGCTTGAGCAGAGGGCTGGACTAGAAGACCTCCAAGGTCCCTTTCAGCTCTATTCTATTCTATTCTATTCTATTCTATTCTATTCTATTCTATTCTATTCTATTCTATTCTATTCTATTCTATATTCCAATATCTATTCTATTCTATTCTATATTCCAATATCTATTCTATTCTGTTCTGTTCTGTTCTGTTCTATTCTATTCTATTCTATTCTGTTCTATTCTATATTCCAATATCTATTCTATTCTATTCTATTCTATTCTATTCTATTCTATTCTATTCTATTCTATTCTATTCTATTCTATTCTATTCTATATTCCAATATCTATTCTATTCTATTCTATTCTATTCTATATTCCAATATCTATTCTATTCTATTCTGTTCTATTCTATTCTATTCTATTCTAGGTACTCATTGCACCTCCCGGAACCAATTAACGTTGAGTACCAAGGTACCACTGTATTTTGGCGTATCAGTTCTAGCCTCCTCAATCATTACAACCAGAATTAAAAGCGAGGATGAGATACCCAGAGGCAAGCAAGCTATCCCAGGATATTAAGTTACATGGTGAAGTTGAAAAACATCCAGAAGAAGACAGTGAGAAATAACTTCCAGCTTGCTGCCAAGAAAGCTATGTGTAGATGTCCATCAAAGCACCAGAAGAAGTAGGCATTGCAAATGTAGGGAAGGTCTCTTAGAATTCCTGAAAGACAGATTAAAAAAGTCCTCTTTGAAGATAGTGATTGATCCCCCAGTTAGTCCCTTAACAAATTAATTCTATGGGGGTCCTGTCGGAAGGATCCCCCATTAGGTTCCCTGCAGCTATTACAGCTGAGTGGCCAACCTTATTTGGGCTGCAAAGCTAAGCAGGGTGGGATCTGGTTTGTAGTTGAGTTACCAGGAAGTCTCAGGACTTGTAAGCTAGGTTGAGAATCTGGAAAAACATCTTAGAAGAAGGCAACTTCCAACCACTCACACATACTTGTCAAAAAGTCAAATTTGATGCAGCCATGAAATCACCAGAAACCAAGGTCAACTCACAGCAGCCTTTATCTTTTACTTACGATATAAACTCTTTGCTTGCAAGGTGAATCCAGCTACCTGGTCCAAGAGAACAGTTTTAACAAAATAATAAGAGCTGGAAGGGACCTTGGAGGTCCTCTAGTCCAACCCCCTGCTCAGGCAGGAAACCTTATACCATTTCAGATAAATGGCTGTCCAATCTCTTCTTAAAAACTTCCAGTGTTGGAGCATTCACAGCTTCTGGAGGCAGGTTGTTCCACTGGTTAATTGTTCTAATTGTCAGGAAATTTCTCCTTAGTTCTAGGTTGCTTCTCTCCTTGATTAGTTTCCATCCGTTGCTTCTTGTCCTGCCTTCAGGCGCTTTGGAAAATAGACAGACACCCCCCCCCCTCTTCTTTGTGACAATTCCTCAAATTCCTCAAAGACTGTTATCGTGTCACTCCTAATCCTTCTTTTCATTAGACTAGAACATCCCAATTTCTCCCTGCTACAGAACGGTCTTTCTTAAACGAAATATTTTGTTCCTGAACATTTCTGTGGAATGTGTACGTAGGGAATCTGCTTACAGTTGCAACAGGTCAGCATAGACTAGAGAGACGTTTTACGAAGCGTTGTCATCTACCAGGAGATGGAGGGGGGGTGGGGGTGGGGGCTCAGCTGAAGTGGATTCCCTACTTGAAGCCTTGCCCCCCCAAGCAAGTCTGCGGGGGTGGAAGTGGGGGTTAATTTACTCCATGCCATGACTATACTGTGGGAACGGCCCAGTTTTCCTTCTCCCAAGATGCCTCTTGAATAGAGGGTCTTGTTTTACGTTCATTAGTTCTGCCTCCAGTGCTAATTAATAACATGAGCTATTTTTCCCCCCCTTATCAGCCTGAATTTAGGCCTTCGGGCAACACAACTCACAATTCTGTTGCTGCTTTGAGGCAGAAAGAAATGGGAACAGAAAGAGAGGGGGGTTTTCCTAAAGAGTTAATGCAAAATTCTCAGCTTCAAATCTGATAATTCTCATGGACTCACTGCCTCGCCTGAGGGAAGCTGTTTTTGGATGCAACTCTTAGCAAGAAGGGGAGATTAAATTGACCTCTCTTTATAGGGTCATTTTTGGGAATTATTAATAGAATGCATTCGTTGGTTTGAACTCTCTTAACCAGGATATAAAGGCTTATTATTATTATCCCTTCACTCATATATATTGCAGAGAGAATTTTGCTTTCAGGACTGGAGATAGAATATATATTGGAATGTAATATACTTGGAATTTGATCAGAATTCGAAGTTCAAAGCTCATAAAGCACTTTAAATGTCATGATTCAGCGTGAGCCCCAAAATGCAGACAGGTATTTCAGTGCTTAAATGTCCATTCTGGACATTGATGAAAGAAAAGTGGTTTGTAAATGACATGGCAAGTGATTGCAGGGTGAAATCCTTTTTCTCTTTTAAGTAAATGTTGGCGCACCATCAACCAAATATGTGTTTTTTATTTTTATTGTTTTATTTTATTTTATTTTACTTATCTCATAACAAAACGACTCTGGGTGCCATTGCATTGGGACACTTGGTTTTGTGGATCATCCTTAACCAGCATGGTGCCATCCCTGTTTTAAAGATAGAGAAGTTAAGGGAGATATCTGTTCATTTACCTGAACTCTGCTATTATTTGCTTTGAGTTAATTTTGACCATTAGATCATCCATCTACTGAACTACAGGGTCCCCCACCCACAAAATATAGAAATACAAAATAACAGAGTTGGAAGGGACTTTGAAGGTCTTCTAGTCCCATCCACTACTCAGGTACGAGGCCTTATAGTACCCTTTCAGACAAATGGCTGTCCCATCTCTTCTTAAAAATCTCCAGTGATGGAGCACCCACACAGATTAATTGTTCTCATTGTCAGGAAATTTCTCCTTAGTTCTAGGTTGCTTCTCTCCTTGATTAGTTTCCATCCATTGCTTCTTGTCTTGCCCTGCCTTCAAGTGCTTTGGAGAACAAGTGGACCCCCTCTTTGTGGCAGCCTCTCAAATATTGGATCCCTGCTATCATGTCACCTTCTTTTCCCTAGACTAGACATACCCAGTTCCTGCAATCATTCTTCGTATGTTTTAGGCTCCAGTCCCCTTTGTTGTAGAACAGTGGTGGCGAACCTATGGCACGCGTGCCAGAGGCGGCACTCAGAGCCCTCTCTGTGGGCACGTGCACCATGCCCTGGAGATGGCAACTATCCCTCTTCAACCAGCCGCCTGCTAACTCGCTGAGGTCCCGCGTGGCCAGATGCATCCCGGCACAGCTGGTTTCCCTCCTCCCCGTCCCGTCCCTCCTGCCTTCGCATGCTCTCCTTTTCCCGGGCACGACCCACTGCATCGCCTCCTCAGCTGTCGGCCAGCCATCCAGCTCAGAGGCGGCTTCTTTGAACTGCTGGTGGCGGGCTGCGGAGCCCCAGAGTGCACCGGTTGAGGGGCCAGCAGGCTGTGGCTGCCGACAGACACCGTTGGCCCCCATGCACTCGCTGGCCTCTGTATGCGGGGGCCGATGGTGTCAGGCAGCAGCCGCCCCGGCCCTTGCCTTGCCCCATGGCAATGGCACCCCCGCCCTGCCTCGCCTCACCCCGCAGGACGAGCCTCCTGCCTACAGCTCCACCTGCCAGAGACCCCCTGGATCTCCCCCAACCGTGCCCACCCCCCACAGGCATCCCTCCCCACGAGCAACATTGAGGTGACCATGCCCACCTTGGCCACACCCACCCAATCTGCCATGACCACCACAGCCACGCCCACCCAGTGGGCCACGCCCACCTGGCACCCGGCGATAAATAAGTGGGCTTTGGGTTGCAGTTTGGGCACTCGGTCTCTAAAAGGTTCGCCATCACTCTTGCAGGACAATATGGGACTAGATTTAGCTTACCCTTCAGTTTCTCTCAACGTATCACTGAGATTCATCCTTGTTTCAAGCATGCAAGTAGGAATGTTGATTATCCAGAAAGAAACCCATCTCTCTTGCTTTGCTCATCAGCCACCACACTCACCTCAGAAGAATATAGATAGATGAGAGGCAGAGCAAGATGGTTGGATGTTTAAGTGAAGAGCATAGTAAGTAAAGACCCAATCAAACTACTTCCAAAAGCTAGGGAGGGGTGAGGAAGCCAAGGGCACATCCTTCCTCATAAGAAAGGTCGTAAAATCAGGCAAAACTCACTTAACAAATGTCTCACTTAGCAACATAAATTTGGGGGTGCCATTGTTGTTGTAAGAAGAGGACCATGAAAAAGCTTAGGCTGCATTCCATTTCTAGTTTTGAAGGAGGAAATAGGATGGGCTCATGGGAAGCCACGAAGATGCTGGTGCAGGGGTGGGGAACCTTGGCTCTTTTATGACTTGTGGACTTCAACTCCCAGAATTCCTGAGCCAACCATGCTGAGGGGAAAGGGAGAGGTTTCCAAGCTGAGCTATGCTGGCTCAGGAATTCTGGGAGTTGAAGTCCACAAGTCATAAAACAGCCAAGGTTCCCTACCCCTGTGCTGGTGCATGCTTTTGCTTCGGTGGTAGCCGCCATGGGGTTGAGTTTCTCAACCTCAGCAACTTGAAGATGAGTGGACTTCAGCTCCCAGAAATCCCCAGTCAGCATGCTTTGTTAGTAGCACCGTTACTTAAGTCTTGGGACATTATTAAGGCCTTGGGACATAATAGGATTAACCCACCACCATCAAGAATACCAGAAAGGCACACCCAGACTCAGGTCAGAATACGTGACACAGGAAATACAAAGCCTGAAACAGGAACAGGAAACTACTTCAAACAAAAGGCTCGAGAGGGTATAAAAACCCACTCCTCACATGTGCTCAGCCCTTTTTCTCTCCTCTTTCCTGCCAGAAGCATCTTTCTATCTGGCTCTTCAATAAACTGCAACCTTCTTTCTAAAGCAGTCGCCATGTTGTTTATCCCCGGCTTGGATGAACCAGGATGAAGACTTTTCTTTCAACAATTTGGGACATCAACAAGTCTTGGGACATTATTAAGGCCTGGAGGAACGTTGTCCATGGGGTCGCGATGGGTCGGACACGACTTCGCAACTAACAACAACAACAACAACTTATAGTAGTTTTGGACAAAGAAGTCCCAACCTTCCTTTCTGAATATTTTTTTTTCCTTTCTAACTAACCATTTCTTTAAATAATGAAATCTCAAGTCACGTTTCAGGAGATCTGTTATTCTCTCCTCCTCTTGTTCTCCACGGAAAACAGGCTTTCTTTAATCTGCACCTTCTTGAATTTTATTATACACCCCGGGTGTACCTCCCGAGTAAGAAATATTTCAGGTAGAAGAATCGTACTAATAAATAAATAAAGGAACACCCTCCTTGGGGTAGGGAGGGGCGTAACACAGACCAGCTTAACGGCAGTGAACAAGGATCGAAGACTTGAGGTAGAGCTTCATTTTAATCGGGCGGCTTTAATTACAGCAGGAAACTCTTTAACAGGACAAAGTAAGTTTGTTCTCCTTTGCAAAGAGCAAACTTAGGCTTGTGAATTGAGGTGTGTCCTTCATTGTTAATGACATGTGACCCCATGGGAGGGTCACAAAGGCAAGAGGGCAGCTGCAACACACACAACTTTTTAAATGTGTTTCGGTTGTGCAACACGTGTTTAAAAAAAAATGCAAGCTTTCAACTCTAGATTCACAACCAGTACTGTTGCTTTTTGACCCTCCATGCAAACTTCTCCAGTTGCGGTTGTTTAAACTTTGATTTCATGTTTTATGTCCATTTTTCCCCTTTCTGTATAAATTTAAAGTTTCAATAGGAAAGGTTAGCAAAGTGTTTAAGGGAAGTTCTTTTCCTGAGTTAATTGGAAAATGTTCCGCCCAGTTATGTAAGTCATGAAGGAGAAAAGACATTTTTTTTAAAAAAAAAAATTCAATTACAGGGAGTCCTCGACTTACAACCACAATTGAGCCCAAAATTTATGTTGTTTAAGTGAGTCAGTTGTTAAGTAAATTTTACGACCTTTCTTGCCACGGTTGTTAAGTGAATCACTGCAGTTGTTAAGTTAGTAGCCCGGTTGTTAAGTGAATCTAGCTTCCCCCCGTTGACTTTGCTTGTCAGAAGGTCGCAAAAGGGGATCACATGACCCTGGGACATTGCGACCATCATAAGTATGAGTCGGTTGCCAAGTATCTGAATTTTGATCACGTGACCATGGGGATGGTGCAACGGTCGTAAGTGTGAAAAATGCTCATAAGTCACTTTTTTCAGCGACGTTGTAAATTCGAACGGTCCTTAAATGAACTGTTGTAAGTTGAAAACTGCCTCTGTTCTCTAAAAAAAGAGCTATGCTATACTATTGGAAGAAGAGAAGATCAAGGAAATATATTGTTAATTAATATATTGATTATGAAATTATGGGAATTAATCACTATTGATTGTTTTTAAATATATGAACTCAGACAACACGCTGTTTACTAAGCACTAAAGATTGTTATTGTAAAAAAAACCCAATAAAATATATTTTAAAAAAAAGAAAGAAAGAGCTATGCTTACAAACATAAATTACCTTTAATTGTGAGGTAATAATTAATAGATAATGTACTTAGTAGGACTTAGTGATGAGAATCATAAGAAGGGAACTTTTGCTATTAAATGTCCCAGCGGCTCAGAAAGGAGGGAAAAAACATGGAGGCCCCACTGGTTTTTGTTGGTTAAACTGGAAATGTTTTGGGGAGAAGAGAAAAAGAACAAAGGCAAAAAGACCTGGGAGTTGTGAACAGTGTAGTAAATGTGAGAAGGCCCTTGATGGAATGTTGTGATGCAACCCAACCCATCTTGAATGGAATATTATTGTGTGGGCTGGGGCTTTCATTGTGACATACCATCCGCCCTTTTGACAAGATGGACACACATCCCCTCTGGATGTTTCTTAAAAAGCATCTATCATAACCGAATGGCGCAACCATTGTGAAGTCACTGCCCTAAATTACGACTGGTGTCTCAGTCCCTGATGCACACACATCCGCCATGTCATTGGCTTCATGTTACATGTCACCCTTTGTCCTGCCTTGTCCCCTCGCTAACACCCATGTCTTCCCTCCGTTAATCTGGAGAGGGACCAAACTACCCTTCAAACAGGGAAACGATGTTGTATAGAAGACTATATTCTAAAGATAGGAGACATAACTACCTCACTGGAGAGGTGAACATATTTTCTGGGATTTAATACATGCATTGGCTTCTGCTGAGGTATCCAGTCATAATAAAGGCTGTTGTCTGTGGTAAATAATGATTGGATCTCATAGAAGATGACCAGCTGCCTGAATGTTGTCAGTGGAGTATATCGTCTTGGACAAAACCCAAATCTTAAATCAGAGTTTCTGGAGCTTGTCATGCTTACTATGGAAAGATTTACTAGTTGCCAGGAGAATGATCTCAGCCAGGGGTGTCCAAGCTTGGCAACTTTAGGATTTGTGGACTTCAACTTCCAGAATTCCCCAACCTGCATAGTTGGCTAGGGAATTGTGGGAGTTGAAGTCCAGAAGTCTTAAAGGTGCCAAGCTTGGACACCCCTGGCCTAAGCCTCTAAAGAGGAAAAATAGCCAACTCTTCATCTGTAAGTCATCTTCTCAGCTATGAGGATAATTGCTTCCAAACTCATGGAACAGAATCCAAGTCCATAAACTACAATCCTTGTATAGTTCATAAAGAATAAGATACTTGTAATCCATAAGTATGTCATGGCTACCCCTGTTATCTTAGGTGGTTATTCTTAGCGGTGGATTGCTGGAGTTGAAAATGGGATGTATGGGATGTATTTGCACTCACCTCCTTATTTGTTTGGCCACTGTAGGAGTAGAACAGGTAGTTTTGCTCTCCCTGTATCTTTGGGTTAGTTCATTCCTAATTTTGTACACTCTCATTCCATTTTTGTATATTTATTTGATGCAAAGGGGCTTTCAGTTCTAACTATTAATGGAGAGTAGGTATCCTCTCTTTGTGGAACTTTTATAATTAAAGTAAGCAGAAGTGGTCGGAAACCACGAAAGAGATGCAAATGGGTTTGTGCATCTCTCTGATAAATTTATAAAAAATGAATCTGGGAGATCTTACCCGGAAATGTTATTTTGATTTAATTTGATCTCTGCTTTTATTTGTCTCCATATTTTATTGGGGCAGAGCTGAGCTGTCCTTAACTCAATGCTTCCTTACAGCAAAAGTGTCTCCAATGGAAGATTTCAAATGGTGCCTGCACACACACACACTGGATAACATAAGAAAAATCCCCTTGTAATAATTGCATAGTATGCGACTCATTGAAATGAACTGGAGTTGGGTGGCTTAGCTTTTGACAGGCAGAACTTCCTGTAGGGGAATGCGGAGATAACGTTGGCCAAGGAGTTTTGCTTGAACTATTAAGAGATAATAAAAGAGAACATAAACAACGGTTCAGCCTTAGGAGAGGAAAGCGTGTGAGAAAGAGACTCAAGAGAACTCTGCCTTGATTCTCTTTGGTATGAAACGGAGTGAAGGGAAATCTTGGCAGATTTTCAAGAATGTGTTATTATACCACACGGTAGACCTTTACTAGGACTTGCAGTGTCTGTTTGCTTATTTATTTTATGTAGTGTATGGCATCTAGAGAGGTCATGCAATCACTGGAATACAAATTTAATTTAAATAAAGTGTCAGCAAATATAAGATAAAATGACATGAGGTGAGATAAATAAGACAAGACACGATAAGATAAGCCTTTGTTGTCACTTTTTTCTATGAGCACACTGGCACAAATTAAAAAATGAAAATAAGATATAAGATAATTATATATATATATATATATATATATATATATATGTAAGATATGTGGACAATACAATATAGGAGATAAAATATTAAATTAAGATAAAACCATAATAAAATCACCATAATATGGAGCCATAGAGTTGCAATGGGATGGATGCTATAATTCGATATCTGTTTGCTGACAGACCTTATCTTGAAGGGCTAATCCTTCCAGACAGATTTATTTTTTTTGTGGACTGTATCTATCCTTTCCCTTGATCTCCACCTAAAAGGTAAAAATGACATTGAGTTGACCTAAACTCCTGGTAAATATTTGGACCTGCCCATAATATTTTCTTGGCAAATAAAATGGAAGTGGTTCACCATCATTTTGTTCCTGGATATTTTTTGAATTTTCAGTCTACACTATAGACCTGGTGATCACCCATCCCACAATAACCAGGCTTGACCCTGATTCATTTTTGAGATCAGCCAGCTTCAGCTAGAGTCCTTAGCAACTTCTAAGACTGATTCTTCACTATAGTATAACAGAATAACAGAGCTGGAAGGGACCTTGGAGATCTTCTAGCCCAGCCCCCTGCTCAAGCAGGAGACCCTATGCCATTCTGAACAAATGGCTGTCCCATCTCTTCTGAAAAACCTCCGGTGTTGGAGCACCCACAACTTCTGGAGGCAAACTATTCCATTAGTTAATTGTTCTCACTGTCAGGAAATTTCTCCTTAGTTCTAGGTTGCTTCTCTCCTTGATTAGTTTCCATCCATTGCTTCTTGTCCAGCCTTCCAGTGCTTTGGAGAATAGGTTGACCCCCTCTTGTTTGTTGTAGCCCCTCAAATATTGGAACTCTGCTATCAGGTCAACCCTAGTTCTTCTTTTCAGTA
Organism: Azemiops feae; assembly: GCA_023970755.1. NCBI lineage: Eukaryota > Metazoa > Chordata > Lepidosauria > Squamata > Viperidae > Azemiops > Azemiops feae. The sequence continues at coordinate 281,975 of JALGBA010001309.1, forward strand.
GGCTAGACATATTCCCACTTTCTGCAATTGGTATTATGGTGTTAGTATTATGGTATTAGCATTATGGTGCAACCAGTACTTTTGAACTACTAATTAACGTGAACAAAAATTGGCCACATTTTTTTCTTCACCTGCCATTCCATTTTCTTTTTTAATAATTCTGTGAAAAGCAGAAATCCAACAGAAATCCTTGACTTTCTATCGTAGTGCCTGAACATACTTCTTCTAACTTTCTACATGTCATGTCCTGGAGCTATTGTTAGAAATCCACGAGGAAAAAAAGATGGTGAACCACAGGAAACCTCCAGGATGATAAACTACAGTCAACGCAGTTCCAAAAATAGCACAGCAAATATTTAAAAGAATCAGGAGAAAATCTGTACTTCCCCCGTACTACAGTTTTGTTCCACAAATGTTTTGTATGCCAGAAATCCTTGGTGGGAACCCAAGCTAGATAAATTAATGAAATATGTCCGTTGGTTTCATGTTACTATACAGTACTTTGGAGACTTTATTGTAGGATATTAAATAAATAGATGTAGTCATTTTCCCATTCCTCTTTTCCCAAAAGGAGCTGATTGAGGTTGACAGTGAAGTTGTGTTTGAGTTGGCTGCGTACATCCTACAGGTAAGTTGTGTGGCTTTTGTGGTGTGCGTTTCAAGGTTTTTCCAAATAGGAAATTGTGGTTGCTGTTGTTTCGTTGAAACAAAGAAACATGTACGTTGATCCTCTGTGACAGTGTTTCTTAACTTTAGCATCTCTAAGATGGGTGAATTTCAACTCCCAGAATTGAATTGGGGAATTCTGGGAGTTGAAGTCCACCCATCTTAAAGTTTCAACAGATTGAGATTCAATAGATCTCTGACTATCCTAATTTTGGTAGTATTCCCATGTGCATTTAGTCTTATCTTTTTAAACAGAGGAAATATACATGAACTGAGAATTTTCCAGCATCTTCTATCCCTTTTATAGCCAATAGATCAATGAGCAGATAGCATAATCAATTCTATTTCATTTTATGCTGTTGTTGAGATCTCCATTATAAAATCAAATGCAGGGAGATATTCCTTCCTTCCTTCCACTGACTCTCATAAATATATATTTTGTTCTAGCAAGTTAATAATCAACCTCATAATATAATTAGCAGGAAGGAAGATGGTTAGCCCCAAGGGGACCATAAAATAACTGGGTTTTTCCCTCCCATTATACTGCTGGTGTAATTGATTGCCAATTAACTGGAATTAACAAACACAATTGTAAATTCTACTCCAGACATCCACAAACATATCCTCTGAGCATAGCAATCAATTAATTCAAAATACAGCAACAGTACTTAACTCTTCTCCAAAGCATAACTGCTGAAGCAGTGAAGACAACGAAGGAAAGAGGACAGGATTTGGCCCTCTGCATTAAAATTTGATATTTTATTTCCTGGCCATTCCTAACTAGGCAGTGTTGGTACCAAAGTTATTGCAAGAGAATGAAATTAAACATGTTTGTATTCAACTGGTTATAATTTCAATCAGGTCTTTGGTGCTCTCTGAGCTTGGTGATTTTCTTGCAGACATTTCATTACCAAACTAGGTAACATCATCCATGCTCAGAGAGCACCAAGCACCCCACAGCTGAACCCTGAGCTACAGATATTCTCTTCAATTGATTATAACTTCATTTAGTTAATAAATATATGAATTAATACAACTCATGAAATTGTACTTAATACAATTCCGGATGGAAATAATTATCCCATGAGTGAATGGGATGGCCTTGGGTGAAACAGACTTGAACAGCTGGTTACTCAACCCAACCAGCCTTGATTTGAGGCCAGGCAGGTCCTGGAAAGTCCTCCTTTCCAACATTGTAATCTTGCATGCCTGAGATCTAATAGATCTACTTCAAAACGGATGTTTTCAAAGTAGAAAATGAGGGATCCTTGATGCTCTCACAGTGCAGCACTGTGTTAACACTGTGAAACGTCTGCAAGAAAACCGCCAAGCTCAGAGAGCACCAAGGACCCCACAGTCGTCGTCGTCGTCCTCCTCCTCCTCCTCCTCCTCCTCCCTGCAAACCACATCCCCTTCTGGCACTGATGATGTTCCCTAGTTGGGTCATGAAACATCTGCAAGAAAACTATCAAGCTCAGAGAGCACCAAGGAACTCCACAGTCCTCCTCCCCTCCTCCTCCTCCTCCTCCCCTCCTCCTCCTCCTCCTCCTCCTCCTCCTCCTCCCTGCAAACCACATTCCCTTCTGGCACTGATGATGTTCTCTAGTTGGGTCATGAAACTCTGCAAGAAAACTATCAAGCTCAGAGAGCACCAAGGAACTCCACAGTCCTCTTCCTCCTCCTCCTCCTCCTCCTCCTCCTCCTCCTCCTCCTGCAAACCACATTCCCTTCTGGCACTGATGATCTTCCCTAGTTGGGTCATGAAATGTCTGCAAGAAAACCACCAAGCTCAGAGAGCACCAAGGACCCCTCATGTCAACCCTGAGCCCCAAATATTCTCCTATAAAGTAGAAAATCAAGCTATCGTTGACCAGACATCAGTCACTTTGATTTTGTAATATTCTGGACTGATCCGCCCAAGTATTCTTAAAGGTTAGCAGAAGTTCTCATTAAGATGGTTTGAGCCTAGGATGAAAAACTCCATTCTGTAGTTAATGTGCTTTACTGAACTGTAATTAATGTGCTTTACTGAATTTGCAAGATGTATTGTTCTTTCTGAAAAGAAAGCCACTGGTAGACTTTACACAGAATGTTTTCCAACACCTTAAAACAATCTCACCCTTTCCAGGATCAAATGGCTGTGTGTGACAGCTGCAATGTTATCAAAACCTCTCTGCACTTTTTAATCGATTCTCCTTATTAATGAGAAGGCTAATAAATATATTTCCAATACGGTGTTTAATTAATTAATTAAATTGGCAGGGTCCTATGATGTTGTTACATGATATGGTAGAAATCTCATTTCCTTCCTTGAGATATGGTCCTTTTATTTTTTATTTAAAAAAAATACAATAAAAAAAATAGAGAGAAATCAACAGGACATGTAAAGAAAGGATCTGCAAACTGTTAGGTATGGAGTGGTATTTCAGCCCCCTGCAGTCTGTAAGACTTAAGTTAATTATTCCTGTTGATTGCAATGAGGCTTCTCTTAAGTATGATTAAATCTGGAACTCTTGAGGTGATGTCGTATCTTGACCTTAGAATCGTTTTGTAATAAAGCTATAAAACATTTTATGATACTTGAAGATGGAAATGTGCATTTTCTTCCTAATGCACATAGGTTTATTATAAGTAACCATTGCATCCTCTCTCTTTTTTTTGTTTCTTTATAATTTTACAGGAAGCAAAAGGGGATTTTTCAAGGTGAGTTTTGCATGCGTATTTTTCATGTACCGTACATACTTTTTATACAAGATAGGATTGCTGTTCAGTTAAAAAATGTGTCTGTCATACAGACAAACATACGCACTTGTGGGGGAAAGACTCAAAATCTGTAAATATGGGGAATGTCATGGGTCAGATCCGGGTCATCTTCCAGAAAACGTTGCAGACTACAGAAACCATTTGCGCTCCAGTTTGAGATGCGGACGACACAGACTCATCCCCAACAGCCTGGGCCTGTCTTCAACAGTGAAGAGACACAGGGTGGAAAACATCCTGCAGCCCAGAAGACTCCACAAACATTTGCACTACACAGGTGACCCCCCCCCCCAAGTGGCCTCAATGACTTTCTAAAAGAATGCAAATGGCCAGCTGCCTGCAAAGAATATAAATCCTTCCATTCCCCACCATCCAGTCAGAGCTGAAGAAGCTTCTTGGATGAGAAGCGAAACGTCTTCAAAGTATTAATACCACTTTACAATGCCTTGGTAAGGCCACACCTGGAATACTGCATCCAGTTTTGATCACCACAAGGTAAAAAAGATGTTGAGACTCTAGAAAGAGTACAGAGAAGAGCAACAAAGATGATTAGGGGACTGGAGGCTAAAACATATAAGGAACGGTTGCTGGAATTGGGTATGTCTAGTTTAATGAAGAGAAGGACGAGGGGGGACATGATAGCAGTCTTCCAATATCTCAGGGGTTGCCACAAAGAAGAGGGAGTCAAGCTATCCTCCAAAAGCGCCAGAAGGCAGGACAAGAAGCAACGGGTGGAAACTAATCAAGGAGAGAAGCAACCTAGAACTAAGGAGAAACTTCCTGACAGTTAGAACAATTAACCAGTGGAACAACCTGCCTCCAGAAGCGGTGAATGCTCCAACACTGGAAGTTTTTAAGAAGAGACTGGACAGCCGTTTGTCCGAAATGGTATAGGGTTTCCTGCCTGAGCAGGGGGTTGGACTAGATGACCTCCAAGGTCCCTTCCAACTTTATTATTATTATTATTAAAAACAAGGAAGTCCATTTGCCTCTTGAAAAAGCACCTTTGGGACAACCATGACCTGGATGACTGAGAATCTCCACAGACATGAGTCCAGACCTTGTTTGATGGTAGAGCCATCACTGGAGAACAGTAAAACTATTCAAATTTAGGAAAGTGACAAAGATATATGAGGGCTATTCTGTTAGCCTATTATTGCTATTCTTTTTTTAAGTATCCTTCTTAAATGTATTGGTATTCTTAGAGTACTACTTAATTCATATCAGGGTTGATTATGTGCTTTTCATTGATTGCAGAAGTTTGTTTTTTTTATGAACTAAGGGAGCTATCCAAATTCTTGGGGGCGGGGGCTGGATATAAATAATGCAATAAATAAATAAAACGACATTACAGTCTGCTCCCACAGACCAGAAAGGTATTTTGAAACAAATGGCTCCTCTCACTAGGCGTGGCAGTTCAGACTGTTGTTTCAAAATCGCGGCCAACCCGTGACTACTTTAGGCTTAAAGTTATTTTTGGCATTTGGATGTAAAAAAATTAATTACGAGAAAAGAACGAGCGTGCGGATGAAATGAGTGTGCTATTCATTCACCCCTGGCTCCATTCATCCCTGGAAAAAGCTGGCGCTTGCTCAGTTAAATAATAAGGGCTTTGGAACCCCTTGATTAGTATCAGGCACCAAAGATCAGGTCCACATGTGAAGTCCCAATTAAACTGATTTATTGCAACTCATGCCTATGCATGGAAATCTTCTCAGCTAATGCTTAGGACCTGCTAGGAGTTGCATAAGGATCAGGAGAATTCAAGGAACTTTGGATTTAATCCACTTGTGGCCACATAGAGATTCTAGGCTGATTCCACTTTTGACTCCACCTCCAGGTTGTTCCACTCTTTCCCCTACAATTAGTTAAGAAAATTTAAAGTTGCCTTCAAATCAACTTCAGCTCCTGAAGACCTCCTGGAGATCTTCAGGCAGTTTTCTTGGTGTATGGAAGTGATCAGCCATGGCCTTCTCCCAGGTTGTTTATTGATATCCCAATTAAGCCTACTGCCCTGGGATCCTCAGGTAGTCTCCCATACAACTACTGACAGGGGCTTCCCCTGCTTAGCTTTTGAGATTAGCCCAAGTCAACTTGGTGACTAGGCTACAAGCAAAGGCTACAAAAAACTGGTTGCATGGCAACAATGCCAGAGATGATGTTCTGGGATGGAGACATCACAGATGTAGCAACAAGGTGGTGTGTGCACCTGTTTTTTTCTAGACATTTGTGCAAATTGGGGGGCGGAGAATAGATAGGTCAGTCGCCACGGCTTCCGATGTTACGCTTCGGAATGAATTTCATTGGGGAAAAAATAAAGGTGCGAAACAAAACACAGGTAATCCTTGACTTAACGACCACAAGTGAGCCCCAAACTTTCTGTTGCTAAGTGAGACATTTGCTAAGTGAGAGTTGCCCCATTTTTACGACCTTTCTCGCCACAGCTGTTAAGTGAATCGCTGCAGTTGTGAAGTCAGTAAGCACCGTTGCTAAGCGAATCTGGCTTCCCCAGCGACTGCTTGTCAGAAGCAGTCATAAAAGGGGATCACATGAGCCCGGGACACTGCTGCCGTCATAAATACGAGTCAGTTGCCAAGCGTCTGGATTTTGATCACATGATCATGGGGACGCGGCAATGGTTGTAAGTGTGAAAAACCAGTCATACCCCACTTTTTTCCAGTGCTGTTGTGACTCTGAACGGTCAGTAAACAAACTGTCGTTAAGTCGAGGACTAGCTGTGTAATAAGGATTTGCTTCAGTGTAGGAAGTGCAGAGTTTTCCTGACGCATCGCTTTTAAAGTCTTACACAATTTGTGTAACCCTAACCTGTCTTGGACAAGCCTGTTCTTGCTTCCGTTTCCCAACACAAACCCTCAAGGCTTTTGCTTAGTCATTAATAACAGCGTTTGATTGAAAACCCAGAAGAAATAACTCCCTAACCATCGGCCTGCAAATTTGATTTATGGCAGCTGCCGGATTATTGCTGATCTGTCTCTGTTTTCGAGAAGGCTAATAGCCTTGTGCAAGAGAATTAATTTCTGGCTTGGCTGAACGTAACACGAACCTGCAGGGAAACTTACTTAAGAGAGAGAAAAAAGAGAGATACCTGTAGTACAGGTAGTCCTCAACTTACGACCACAATTGAGCCCCAAATTTATGTGGCTACATACGCGAGACGTTTCTTAAGTGGGTTTTGCCCCATTGTACGACTTTTCTTCTCACGGTTGTCAAGGGAATCACTTCAGGTGTTAAATTAGCAACACGGTTGTTAAGTGAATCTGGGTTTGCTTGCCAGAAGATCGCAAAACGGGATCACTGCGACCGTCATAAATACAAATCACTTGCCAAGCGTCTGAATTTTGATCACCTGACCGCGGGGATGCTGCAATGGTTGTAAGCGTGAAAAGCGGTTATAAGTCAGTGCCGTTTTTTTCAGTGCCGTTGTAACTTTGAGCAGTCACTAAATGAACTGTCATTCCATGGAACTTGAAGACAACCCATTTCCCAATCCGCAAAGGGCTCCTTCCACCCCACACCTCCCACCTCCTGGGCTTCTGGTCTTCCAAGTGGAAAGATGGCTTTGACCGTTCTGCAGTCTCCTTCATAAAGGAACGGCGGAGATTTCTTTCTGCCTTTGTGCAGCCACCAGACAAACGCACCGCAACCTGGAGTGAAGACAATGCAAATGAGAAATGGGTGCAATTATTTCCTGGAATGGGCATGAAGGATGTTTGTTACTGTGATTCCTGCAGTAGTTTGGGGGGGTGGGAAATGAGTGATTTGTCAACTTTGTGGTCGGCACTTTGAAGCTGGCAGAGCTTTTGGTGGTTTTTAAACTGCTATTGTGAGATTAGGGTGTGGAACTGCTGACACTGTAGAAGTAGCTTTAGATGCACACGCTAGTTATTCTCACTATTTGCCTCCTGTATGAAACTCTTTTTTTTTTTTTAGAAAAACTCTGATCAATAAAGCCTTTTCCTGAGTTTTTTTTCCAGATCCCTAGCTCTGTCTTTATCAACTTGCAAAACTTCCCAGTCGTTAAAACATACATACACACTCAAGAACATCTCCATTGCCCTCGGAGGATTAATTTTAAGGCAAGGTTTCCCAAACTTGGTGATTTCCAGATGTTCTGAGAGCTGAAGACCATACACCTGGAAGTTGTTAAGGTTAGAAATGAACTGATTTAAGGCAACTGGGACAAAAGATCTTGAATTAAAGCCAGCGCCCCCTTTTAAAGAATCCTCCCTGATCAGGATCCTTCTGATCTGTCCTTCCATGCATTGATGGACTTCTCTGGAAGCAAAGATCAAAGCGGCGATCAGCCCCTTGAGTTTCCCACAATGCCACGGGGCGTCAGCACATGAGGAACGTTGTTGGGAATTGCTTCTCATTTATGTTAATATTTTTACTATTTTACTGTATGTTTATATATTCAATCTGCTGGCCAATATACGTTTACAGGAAAAGTAGGAACATCAAATAAATCTCTTCAGCTCGCTCAAAATACACCCTGTTGAAACTGAACAGGTGGCTGGAGTAGGATCTACGTACAAGTAGTCCTATATACAAGTAGACTTATACAACAGTTCATTTAGTTATAATGACACTGGGGGAAAAAATGACTTATGACCAGTGGTGGGATTCAAATAGGTGAACAACCGGTTCTCTGTGTGGATGCCGCTTCCAGAAGTCCATTCTGGGCCTGGGCAACAAAAAATTAGCTACCGGTTCTGCCGAAGTGATGTGAACTGGCTGAATCCCACCACTGCTTATGACCATTTTTCACACTGATGACCGTTGCAGCATCCCCATGGCCACGTAATTTACATTCAGATGCTCGACAACTGACTCACATTTATGACGGTTGCAGTGTCCTGGGGTCACGTGATCCCCTTTGCTTCTGACAAGCAAAATCAATTAACAACCATGTTACTAACTCAATAATTGCAGTGATTCACTTAACAACCATCGCAAGAAAGGTTGTAAAATGGGGCAAAACTCATTTGACAAATGTCTCACTTAGCGACAGAAATTTTGGGCTCAATTATAGTTGTACATCAAGAGCTGCCTGCATACGTTTACAGGAAAAGTAGAATCCTGAAGAAATCTCTTCGGCTCACTCAAAACACACCCTCTTGAAACTGAACAGATGGCTGGAGTAGGATCTGTATAACTGAATGAGAAATTCCGGGATTCCAATCTGAGTTGCCTCTAAAAATTTGTCGTTGTTTAGTTGCTAAGCGATACCCAACTCTTTGCAACCCCATGGACCATAGCATGCCAGCCACCACCACCACCACCCCCGTTCTTCACTATGTTCTGGAGTTTGCAAATTCACGTTCATTGCATGGATGACCCTATCTAACCATCTCCTCCTCTGCCGTCCCCTTCTCCTTTGGCCTTCCATCCTTCCCAACATCAGGGACTTCTCCAAGTTCTCTCTTCTCCTTTGGTGGCCAAAGTCTTTGGGCTTCAGGTTCAGGATCTGCCCTTCCCAAGAACAGGCAGGGTTGATTTCCTCATCTCTAAAATTAGCAAAACCAAAAAAAAAAAGAGAGAAAAGAAAAGGTTGTGATGAAATGTGTTTTCATTCCATGGATTCCAAAGAACACCGTACACCTATGATTAGCCACTCCAATTTCAGAGAAAGCACAATTGGGTAACTTTGCTCAATAGCAAATTTTTTACTCAAAGAATGTGTCTTGCGACATGTTTTCCAGTGAAGAAACATCATCTTAGGCAGATGGTAGCGATCTAGGTCTTGTTGCAATGTACATTTTTCAGTAATTTGGGCTCGCTTTGCTTTAAAAAGGAAAAACAAATCCCTTTTTTTTTTTTCTGAAGGAGTGTATAAATACTCTCTGGTAATTTCTCTTCTTGTTTGCAAAGTTTAATCATTGTATGCTTTTTATTTTAAATCTTTTCATTTCTTAAGCATTTACCATTTAAAGGGAGGGCAGAGTGAGAGAGTTAAAACAAAAGGAAATCAGTAACTGTCTTCCTAGTTAAATACTGATAAGAAATATTAATTTATAAACAATTTCTAGATCCCTCTAGTTAAATACCGATTAGAAATATCATTAGCTGATCAACAATTTCACAGCCTTAAACATTATAAGGTAATTCAGTATTAGAGCTTTGCAAGGTATCGGAAAGAAGCATTTTGGAAAATGAAGTACTTTTTGATGACTGCTTAAAGCAGCTGCCTCCTTTGTCTTGAAGTTCAGCTGCTTTAAGAGCTCTCGACAATTGTCTGCACACACATCCATTGATAAGACTACCTCTTGTGAAGCAAAGTGGTTGTGCACGTTGAAACAGCCAGACAAGCTTTTGAAGCAGCTGTACGAACTTTGTAAAAGATATAGCTGCTTTAACAAGGTCTTACTTTTCAGCCCTACTAAAACAGTTTTTTTTCCTCCAGTAAACAGCAGATTCAGGAGAAGGTGGTTTAAATAGAAAAAAATATTGGCATCTCTCCAGTGTCATAGCTCCAGCAGGAACCAGGCTTGTACAATAGCTTTCATGTTTATTTTTTTCAGCAAGTGGATCAGCGTTTCGTAGATATCCACATCCCTAAAAACAAGCCATCAAGCATGAAAATGGATAAGCTATCCATCTATATCAAGAGCATTACGTGCCACCAAACATCTGCTAGGAGATATTATAAATATAATATAATATATAATATATAATATAATATAATATAATATAATATAATATAATATAATATAATATAATATAATATAATAATACAATACAATATATTCATATTCATATACATACATACATACATACATACATACATATATATATATATATATATATACTGTCCTTGATTATGCTAAAAATGCGAATCCTGGGTATACTCATACTTAAAAGAAACAATCGAACACCAGGATAAAATGCAAACAAAACTGTTTAATACACTTAGCTTTCGTCGGCTAACTGCCGACCTCGTCAGAGTAAAATGTCGGCGTTTTGGGAGCTTGCTTATAAGGCAATATTTTATCCTGGTGTTCGATTGTTTCTTTTATACACACACATACACACACACACACACACACACACAAACCAGAGTGACAAAGGAGATCCCCAAAACAAGAACCACAAAATTTAACAATTTATCAATCAATCAATATCAATCAATCAGAATAGAGTTGGAAGGGACCTTGGAGGTCTTCTAGTTCAATCCCTTGCTCAAGCAGCAGGCCCTATACCATTTCAGATAAATGACTGTCCCATCTCTTCTTAAAAACCTCCAGTGATGAAGCACCCACAACTTCTGAAGGCAAGTTGTTCCATTAATTGTTCTCGCTGTTAGGAAATTTCTCCTTAATTCCAGGTTGCTTCCCTCCTTGATTAGTTTCCATCCATTCTTTCTTGTCTTGCCTTCAGGTGCTTTGGAAAATAAGTTGCCCCCCTCTTCTTTGTGGCAGCCCCTCAAATACTGGAATACTGCTAACCTGTCATCCCTTGTCCTTATTTTCTCTAGACTAGCCATACCCAGTTCTTGCAACCGTTCTTCATATATTTTAGTCTCCAGACTTTTAATCATCTTAGAGTACTTGGTCTTCTCTGCACTTTTTCCAAAGTCTCAACCTCCTTTTACTAATGTGGTAATCAAAACTGGATGCAGTATTCCAGGTGTGCTCTTACTAACCTTCTTGGTTAGGGAATACTATAGAAGGAGAATCTTACTAAGCAATGGTGACATCCAGACCGGAAGAAAAAATCAGAAGAGATATTTTGTTATTAAGCAATATTTTTTTTTACATAAGGAAAATCTAAACGTAATAATTTTCTGAAGTTCCAGCTTAAAAATTAGTGCTTGTTGTTGAATTAAGGGTGCCAAACCATAACCTCTCTTAGTGCAGCATAATAGCAATGACGAATATTACATTTCTGTTCATGGACAGAAAAGCCACGATATCAGATAAATGATGATGTCACTGCTAATTACACAAGCCATGGGATGTCATTGTGTCATGGGCTGGTTGTCTCTGTTTTTGCAAGCTTCTAACCCTCCCCAGGATTTGGGAGGCTGTCTTCATTTCTTCTTTTAATTTCAACATGAAACAATCCTGCCTTATCCAACTTGGTGGCCACCAGAGTTAGATCTCAATCTACTTCATTCTCTCGGAATGAAATCCCAAACATCTGAAGAGTGTCAGGTTGAGGAAAGGTGATGCATGAGAACTCAGTCGATTTTCCTAAATCATCGTGTTTTGCTGTCTTTTAGTTCTTCCTCGACAGATCTAACAAGCTTTTTTTTTTTTTTGGTCTTGGTGATCATAAATACATGTTCAGAAGACCCCGTAGGTCTAATCTGCATTTAAACCTTTCCTAAACCGATACCTTCTGGGTATCTTGGGTGCTCAACCCCCAGAATTGTACATCATTGGCAAACTCCTCCTGACCACAAGAGGCATCTGGGAGGAAGATGAGCTGACCCATTGTCAATGATATCCCATCCAGAAGTGTGCAGTTGTGAGAAGCAGCAATTCTCAGCAATAAACAGAGCGCAAACTCCACTCCCTTCCAGCACTGAGGATGTTACTTCACTGGGTCATGAAACATCTGCAAGAAAATGAAATGAAAACATCCTGCAGAAAGCACAGCTCTAGCACAACACACTCCTTTCAGCAGAAGGCTCCACACCCATTTGAACTAATCAGGTGGCCCTGAAGATACAGGTAAACCTCCAAGGGACCTCAACGACTCTCTAAAACAGGGGTAGGCAACCTTGGCTCTTTTATGACTCGTGGACTTCAACTCCCAGAATTCCTGAGCCAGCATGGCTCAGCTTGGAAACCTCTCCCTTTCCCCTCAGCATGGCTGGCTCAGGAATTCTGGGAGTTGAAGTCCACCAGTCATCAAAGAGCCGAGGTGGCCTACCTCTGGCCTAGGCCTAGGCCGCTTTATGACTCGTGGACTTCAACTCCCAGAATTCCTGAGCCAGCATGGCTCAGCTTGGAAACCTCTCCCTTTCCCTCAGCATGCTGGCTCAGGAATTCTGGGAGTTGAAGTCCACCAGTCATCAAAGAGCCGAGGTGGCCTACCTCTGGCCTAGGCCTAGGCCGCTTTATGACTCGTGGACTTCAACTCCCAGAATTCCTGAGCCAGCATGGCTCAGCTTGGAAACCTCTCCCTTTCCCCTCAGCGTGGCTGGCTCAGGAATTCTGGGAGTTGAAGTCCACGAGTCATAAAAGAGCCAAGGTTGCCTACCCCTGCTCTAAAAGAATGCAAATGACCAGCTGTCTGCAAGGAATATAAATCCTTCCACTCCCCACCATCCAGTCAGAGCTGAAGAAGCTTCTTGGATGAGAAGCGAAATGTCTTTAAAGAAAAGAAAGTCTAGTTGCCTCTTGAAAAAAGCACTTTTGGGACAGCCACGACCTGGATAGACTGAGAATCTCATGGATATCTGCAAGAAAACAACCCAGCTCAGAGACCACCAAAGATTCCACAAATAGCAGTTTATTCCCATCATTGTGCATTCCTATTTTAAGAGAGAAAAAGGAAACCCAACTACAAAGGAGAGAAATAGAGATTCTGTCAGTTTCACCTAACTCCCTTGCCCCAGCCTCTGTGCAACAAGTTGCAAGGACCTATTGGCATTTAAGACAGTCTAGTCTAGCTCATTCAGAGTAGAAGAATCAGCCAATCAAGATTTAGCTGAATCTGGCTTTATGGAATCAAGCTACCCGTGTTTGTCAGCCATGTTCGTTGGGAATTTGGGGCAATAATGTCCTAACATACATGGGGGGTATCAGGCTAAGGAAGTTCCCCAATGCCTTCTCTGGACTGAACTGTTTAAAAGGTAAAGGTTTCTCCTGTCCAGTCATATCCAACTCTGGGTGTGGTGGTCATCTCCGTTTCTTGGCCAAGAGAGCCAGCGTTGTCCAAAAACACTTCTGTGATCATGTGGCCAGCATGACTATATGCCAAAGGTACACGGAATGCTGTTACCTTCCCATCAAAGTGGTACCTATTTATCTACTTGCATTTGCATGCTTTCGAACTGCTTAGGTGGGCAGGAGCTGAGGCAAGGAACAGGTGCTCACCCATCGCACGACGCTCAGGTCTCAAACCGGGGCTGTCAGCTTTCCAGCTGAAAAGCTCAGCATCCAGGAACATCTGAAGCGGAACACCCAGGTTCAGTCCCAGTTTTGTTCCATATAGCATCAACCTTGTGAACTCTCAAGCTTCCTCTTTCCGCTATGTATTCAAGGTGGACAGTGATTAATATTTATATGTGTTTATATGTAAGGGTGCAGGTATATATATGTGTATGTATATAGCATATATATGTGTGTGTGTGTTGTGTATGTGTACACTTTTGAGAGCAGGCAACAGAATTTCATTTTTAATGTGTGCCAGTGTGCCCACAGTAAAAAATGACAATCAAGGTTATCTTATCTTATCTTGTCCTGTCCTGTCCTATCCTATCCTATCCTATCCTATCTTATCTTATCTTATCTTATCTCATCTTATCTCATCTTATCTCATTTTATCTCGTCTCGTCTCGTCTCGCCTCGCCTCGCCTCGCCTCACCTTATCTTATCTTATCTCATCTTATCTCATTTTATCTCGTCTCGTCTCGTCTCGCCTCGCCTCGCCTCACCTTATCTTATCTTATCCTATCTTACCTTACCTTACCTTACCTTACCTTATCTTATCTTACTTATCCTTACCCACTGAGCCATTGTGCCTCCTTGGACTGAACTATAGCATGGGTCAAAACACGATGGCCTTCGAAAGTGCTTCATAATCTGTGACAATTGCCCTATCCTTTTGATTCCTCTAGAGCAGGGCTTTTCAACCTTTTCACCGATTGTACTACTTTTAGGATATGGCAATATTCGAGTACCACCTAGCAAGGTATCAAAAACTTGATGACCAAAAAAAAAAACCTGTTCAAAGTTGCAATTGCACTGAAATGACTTATGACCATTTTCACACTTATGACCATTGCAGCATGCCCAGGGTCATGTGATTTATATTTGGATACTTGGCAACTGATTCATATTTATGATGGTCACAGTGTCCCAGGGTCATGTGATCCCCTTTTGCAACCTTTTGACAAGTAAAGTCAATGGCAGGGCTGCTGGTGGCCAAGTGCTAAGGCAGGAGTTCCCTCCCTCCCTCCTTCCCTGCCTCCCTCTTTCTCATGCCCACCTCCTTCTGAAGGAAGAATTTGAAAAAAAACCCATATTTTTTCTCTTCCATATATTCATCAAACAAGGAAAAGCCTCCAGAAACAGAAAAGACAAACTGCTGAGTGAACTAGCTTAAAAAGGCACATTCCCCTTTAAGAATTAGCTACTGGCTAGAAAGGAAAGTAAGGAAGAAAAAAAATGTAGTAAGTATTGGCTGCCGGCTAAGGCAGCCTCCCCAAATGGCTCCATTCATAAGTAAAGGAATCTACAGGAAAAATCCATCCAGGAGAAAAATACTTCAAAATCCCTTGCAGCAAAACTTACAGCTAACAATAGCAGAGCAATAGAAGCTAATACGAGACATCAGCCAAATAGAAATTGCCAAACACTCCTTAAGAACACAAAGCCCACATTGCACAAATCCCAGAACTTCAAAGTCACAAAAGGACATAAGAATCCTTCCATTCTCCATCTCCCTTCCTCCCTCCTTCTCTCCTCCGTGCCTCTGCAGCTCCAGAGGACTCTCTCACTGTAAGTCCTTGCCTGTGCTGGCTCTTTCCCTCCCCCACTACACTTGGCTAGGCAGGGCTGCGTACCACCTGCCACTCGTTAATGTACCACAAGTGGTACGCGTACCACAGGTTGAAAAGCCCTGCTCTAGAGCAATGTTTCTCAACCTGCTCTCGAGTTTAAGTGTGGGTGAACTCATCAAGGTTAAGATGAGAAGAGGTTCAAAGCACCGCTTGATCCTTTGAATGCTTGCAAGTTGCCTAGAGCTTCAAAAGTTGCAGGTGTCAACTCCAACAGCTTCTTTGGGAAATAAATATATATGTATACAGTATATATTGTTAACACAAAAGAGAGAAACAAAGTTTTTGAAACCAAAAGGCTGAGAGTGAAGGGGACAATTCCTCTTCTCATGCCTAATGGCTTCACCCCTATAGTCCAAATACAGCTGTACTCTACGTCTTCATTTATTTTGTAGCCGCTATGCCAGCTTAATCCCGGCTCAGTCACAGTTCAGCCAAAAATGCTGTGAATCCTGTTTTCCTTCTCCCCCAAAGGTTTTAGCAAGAATGGTGTGTAACCGAGATCCGGGAGCGACACTATTTACTACTGAAAATTTCTTCAGGGAAACGTGTTAGTCAGAGGACATTTTTCTCTGGAAATATTTACTCTGGGAAAGCCCGCATCCAGATTCCCAGGCATTTTCCTATTGTCTCTGGGCAAATCACCAAGGAATCCTGCCCTTGGCAACGAAGACTAAAAGCTGAATTTTTCTATATGAGAAACAAAGAACGGTTTGTCTGCCAGATGCTTTATGTTCTCCTTAAAAGAGCCATAGCCAAGAAAAGCTATTGCTACAGATCCCGGGTGAAGCGAAGCAAGTAACAGCAAGCAAAATTGTGCAATATAATGGACACTGCCCCTTTTAAACAGGGAGTCTTCGTGGCTGGATCAGTTGGGTTCCTGGCCAATAATAACCAATAAATTAATCAATTTGGATTAGCCTCCCAGAGTCTCTTGAGTGGGCGGCCATATAAATTCTCATAAATAAATAAATAAATAAATAAATAAATAAATAAATAAATAAATAAATAAATAAATAAATAAATAAATAAATAAATAAATAAATAAATAAATAAATAAATAAATAAATAAATAAACAAGCCTCAGTTCTTCATTTAGTGCTCAATAAGGGCGTAACGTGTTTGCAGACTCAAAGAATACAGATAGTCCTCGACTTACGTCCACAATTGAGGCCAAAAATTCTGCTGCTAAGCAAGAGAGTTGTTAAGTGAATTTTTCCCCGTTTTACTTTTCTGTGACTTTTCCTGCCACAGTTGTTAAGTGAATCATTGCAGTGGTTAAGTTAGTCACACGGTCATTAAGTGAATCCGGCTTTCCCCCATTGACTCTGCTTGTCAGAAGGTCGCCAAAGGGGATCACCTGACCTCTGGGACACTGCGACCATCATAAATGTGAGTCCGTTGCCAAGTGTCCAAATTTTGATCACGTGACTGTGGGGATGCTGCAACGGTCGTAAGTGTGAAAAATGGTCGTAACTCACTTTTTTCAGCGCCATTGTAACTTTGAACGGTCGCTAAATGAACTGTGGTAAGTTGAGAACTACCTGTAATGGTTTATACCTGGTTTATGAACCTGGCAGATGGGGTGAAATACAAGGAGTTTATGGAAAGTTTTTAGCAGTGGGTCCCTATGGCTATGGACAGACTCTACATTAAGTTAAACCTGTAGCATCCATAAGTGAGAAAAACATAACGTCAGATTAAGGGTCTTGGAGGGAAGGTTACCTAAAGCTAACTTAAGCAAAATTCGTTCTTCCGGATATTCACCATAAAATCAAAAGTCCTGCTACTCTCTTGAGCCCTTCTATCAAAAAAATCTTCCTTTGGTTCGGCTCTCGGATAATAGCAGGGAAAAAGCAAATTCAATATCAAGGCTCAGAATAAGGACAGAGTAACCTCAGAAGATTTTAATTCCATTTTAATTTCACAGGACATCCAGTTACAGATTCCGGAGTTGCCTTGCAGTTCACGAAACTCACATACATCAAAAGGTCTTAGGATGTCTCACAACGTTTTAACAACCAGCAGGAATTGTTAACACGTGATAGGTGCTAATTGTTGAAGTGCTGTGTAATCTGTCCGGCATATAATCTGTATCTGCATAGCTGGGTTTTCTCCTCTTCTGCTGCTTGATCCCCTTTTCAAATCCTAACATTTTAATTTAACAATGCCGTGCATCTGATGAAATTAGCTATGGTTCGCCAAAGCTTCTGCCTTCAAAACTGATTACTTGCAAAAAGGGGCTACCAGACTCCTTTGGATTAATAGTGTGTATACTTCTTGATTTCTGGTATTTTATTTTATTTTATTTTATTATTTTAATTTTATTTTATTATTTATTTCTTTTTATTTCTTTTATTATTTATTTCATTTCATTTCATTTTATTTTTATTATTTTTATTTCTATTTCATTTATTTACCAGTGGAACAACCTGCCTCCAGAAGCGTTGAATGCTCCAACACTGGAAGTTTTTAAGCAGAGACTGGACAGCCATTTGTCCGAAATGGTATAGGGTTTCCTGCCTGAGCAGGGGGTTGGACTAGATGACCTCCAAGGTCCCTTCCAACTTTATTATTATTATTAAGGAGGAAGGACACATACAGGCACCACTAATTCTGTAAGGGTGCAGCAGTTGTAAATGTAAGGGCAACATGGAAATCTGGGTTTGTTACGGGCCTAGTTCCCACATTAGCATCTTTGTTCTGTTGTTTCTGGTGCTTGTGAGAATGTGTTTCAGGTTGGGTAGTTGAGTCCATCACCTAGTGGCTAAGAAAATGCCTCCAGAATGGGTTGTAGAAGAATGTGTGAGTGGTTGTGATGATCTGTTTTGTAGTTTATCTTCTGTTTTGTAGTTCTTCCTGGGAACCAATCTGGCTCCACTGATTTGTCTTGTTGGGTGTGTTAACACAATGCTCCCATCTTCCTGTATTTTTTTTTTTTTTTTTACGTTTTACTGACAAGACACCCGTTTTGAGGACAGTTGAAAATTTTAGATTGCATGTCCCAATGTTTATATCTAATTTCTGCCTGGGGGGAAGGGACAGGTATGGTTCAATTAAACTGATTTAGATGTTAATAATGGGATTGCGTAATGTGTTATGGAGAGCCAATTTGGTGTAGTGGTTAAGGCACCTGGTCAGAAACTGGGAGACCATGAGTTCTAGTCCTACCTTAGGCACAAAGCCAGTTGGGTGACTTGAGCCGGTCGCTTTTTCTCAGCCCTGGGAATGAGGCAATGGCAAACCATTTCTGTAAAAATCTCGCCAAGAAATCTGCAGGGACCCGTCCAGGGAGTGTCTGAGAATCAGACATGATTGAACGGGAAGGAGAAAAAAAAGTGGCATGACTTAAATAAAAATGAACGTTTGATCTTGTACAGCGCATCAGAGATCCCTTTTTTCTGGGCTTCTGTTTGCTGTTTTTTTTTTAAAAAAAAAAACCGATCTGTATTCCAAAATAAACGCACACAAATGCAAAAACCAAGTCACCGTTCCTTTCATTTGGGCAAGTCAGAATCTCAACAGTTTTCTCCATCCAGAAATTTTGCTCTCTTTTTTTTTTAATGGTGTTTTTGCCAAGTTTCTCAGCCTTGCAGGAAAGCATCAGCCAGCCCCTTCCCACAGGAAACTGCAATCCCCACCCACCCTCCAAGCAGGCCGAGGAGGTGGGTGAACAAAGGACTTGTCAAGGCAGGAAAAGCCACTCCGGCTGGAGATCTCTGATCGGCAATTGCTCCTTGGAGCATTTTTGGAAGTCATTAAAATCTGGAGAGAGAAGGGGCTTCCTTACCAAACTTTCTCTTTCCTTCCTGCACATGTGGCTTTCCATTTTTTTTAATTTGTTTTCCAAAATACAGAAATATGAAGGAAAGAGGAAAATAATGGGAAAATAGGGGGAGGAAAGGGGGATCAGGAAAAAATGTAGGGGAAAGGGAAAAAAAGAAAAGCATTGACTTCTGACTTTTTTTGGCGGAGTAAAATAAGGTCCCGTAACAACACCCGCCCTCATTTTTTTTTACTTTTACCTAGTAATATAAACTACAAACCTATCTAATCAGCCAAACCCCAAAATCAAAGTTTCTTTTTTTTTTTGTCCACCTCAAGCACAAAGTCCAGAATCGGTTTCCAAGTAGAAAAAAAATTAATTGTGTCCTTTTCTTTAATCGAAGCAGTTCATTTAGCCATCTCTGCAAACTCTCATCAACTTTTGCAGCCCTTCGGCCATCGAAGGAGAATCATGTGGGAATCAAAGTATTCTCCCACGTTTGTGCACATTCTTCCTGCTATTGAAAACAGTGATGTTGTGGCGATCTTCAGAAATTCAAATGAAATGGAGGAAGCCACATCTGGAGTAGCTGTGTCCAGATGGAGGTGATGCTAGGGGCCAAAGGTCCCTGATTCCCTAATGCAAAATAAAGAAATAAAGAAATGGTGAAGGGACCACTCTACAGTGTTTCATTATGCAAGAATTGAGTTTGAGACTTTCAGTCTTATCTCTGGGTTAACATGCTTAAAATTGGATTTCTTTCTCTCCCCCCCCCCTTCTCTTTTTCAGCAATGAAACTGTAAGGACGGACTTGAAGAAGCTGCCGGCGCTTCCAACTCAAGCCCTTAAGGAGCACCCATCTCTGGCTTATTGGTAAATATTTGACATCTTTAATAAGATCTGCCCTCCGACTTTCTCTACTGAACACCGCACTGATGGTGGTTTCTCTGAAAAATCGATTTGCCTTATGAGACAAGGGTTTGCTAATTGATTGAGATTGGTACGAAATTTGTCTCCGCAGCGTTCGACAAAAGCAGCTTCGACGTCAACCCTTCACTTACCATAGCAATTGAAACAGAGACGTATCGTTCATAATTAAAATGAACAGTTAAAACCCGCCGTTACAACCCACTACAAAACAAATGGGTTTGAAGGGCCTTTTCGAAAGCTAAGATAGCCTTCCAGCTAGAAGTTACAAGCCAGGTGGGCCAAGAATCCAGGTGACCCAAGTGTTGGATCGTCCACTTCAAGAACCTCAGTCTTCAAAATAACACCTTGAGATTGGTCTAGCTCAGGGATAGGCAACCTTGGCTCTTTTATGACTCATGGACTTCAACTCCCAGAATTCCTGAGCCAGCTGTGCTGGCTCAGGAATCCTGGGAGTTGAAGTCCACGAGTCATAAAAGAGCCAAGGTTGCCTACCCCTGGTCTAGCTAATCAGGAGGAAGGACTGAACACTCCCATAGTTGATTCTATAGCAGAGAAGACATGCAAATCAACCCAAAAATGAGCTTTCATCTGGGGAAAAAAAACCTACTAAAAGTTTCATAACAAGCTTCTGAGGGTTCAGTAATGGAAGAGGGAATGGAAATATACAGCAACCTCCTCACAAACTGAAGCAGCTCTGGGCCTGCAGAGACAAGATGTGCAATAGGTTCTTTGCTGCACCTATCATAAATTTTCTAATGGCTTCCCTTCTGTGGCTTATCAAAATCAAGTTTGGCCTTCGCTTGTCCTCTAGGCTTCTCCCTTGCTTCTTCAGCTTCCATACTTCATCTGTATATCACAGGAACACTGTTGAAGCATGTTGGAGAGATACCTCATGTCATTGAGTCAACCCTCCACAAACTCCCCTTGTGATGACCTCCAGCCGATTAATGCCCCTTCTATTCCTTGTCACGACTGTAATGGCCACCCCAAGTCTCACAGATGTACACGCTAATAATTAACTACTTAAAAATCCTTGGGGACACCCCCTTTAGAGTTCCCTCTGCCAAGGACATCCCTACGGAGCCAGCCAGCCCTTCGGGAGAGACAGCCCAAACTCTCCTTGAGATGGAAAGATCTCAGCTACTTCTCGGTTGTGAGCCACAAGACCAAGGTTGGGCATTGGGTAGAGAAAACCAGGAGTTGATGTAATGCAGGGGTCTTCAAACTTGGCCCTTTTATGACTTGTGGACTTCAACTCCCAGAATTCCTCAGCCAGGTACGCTGAGGTAATGTCCACAAGTCATAAAAGGGCCAAGTTTGAAGACCCCTGAGGTAATGTCTCAGAAGAAGTTCCCTCAGCTTCTTCTCTGGAATTTTGGCAAGGTCAGGAGCCTTAATTAATCCAAGGGCTGAGTTCACTCTACTCCCTATGCCACAAGGGAACTAGCCAAGTTTTAAAGGGCAGGGCTAACACAAATGCTACGGTGTTGTAGAGAGCCATGTCCACCTTTTCCCCTGATGTATCTCCATGGAGGAATTTGGTATCCCAGGTGCTGTTATATCTTTCCTAACATCTAAACAAGTGATTTCAAGTAGTCCTCAAGTTATGACCGTAATGGAACCTGTCCCTTACAGTTGTGGTAAATGTGTGTGGAGCACAGATAAGACCCCAAGTGGCCTCAACGACTCTCGGAGAGAGGGTGCTAACGACCAGATGACTGCAAGGGATATAAATCCTTCCATCCTCCACCATTCAGTCAGAACTGAAGAAGCTTCTTGGATGAGAAGCGAAACGTCTTCAGGGAAAAAACAAAGTCCAGTTGCCTCTTGAAAAAGCACCTTTGGGACAGTTGTGGTAGTTTTAAAGTGAGTTGGTCACTTGACTGATCCAATTTTATGATCTTTTTCCAGCACCTGTTGAATGACTGCCACGGTCTCTAAGTGAACCGGTGGTTCACTGTGGTGCTGGTTTTGCTGAATATTGGAAGGAACTGCCAGTTTTCTGCAAAACCATCATAAAACACGGTCATGTGACCACGGGAGGCTGCAAACAGGATCAATGCAGCCTTGTTGCCAAGGGCCCCAAAACACAGTCACATGACTGCAGGGAAGGGGGAGGCCAACCATCAGAACTTTGAAACTGGTCATAAGTAGCCCCGGAATAGGTCCATTGGAAATTTGGTCACTAAGCTACTGATTGTGTCAAGGACTATCTGTAAACCCTTCCCAGATTATTCACCAAGGATAGGATAGGATATTGGAAAGAATAGAATAGAATAGAATAGAATAGAATAGAATAGAATAGAATAGAATAGAATAGAATAGAATAGAATAGAATAGAATAGAATAGAATAGAATAGAATAGAATAGAATAGAATAGAATAGAATAGAATAGAATAGATATTGGAATGAATTAGAATAGAATAGAATAGAATAGAATAGAATAGAATAGAATAGAATAGAATAGAATAGAATAGAATAGAATAGAATAGAATAGAATAGATATTGGAATGAATTAGAATAGAACAGAACAGAATAGAATAGATATTGGAATGAATTAGAATAGAATAGAATAGAATAGAATAGAATAGAATAGAATAGAATAGAATAGAATAGAATAGAATAGAATAGAATAGAATAGAATAGAATAGAATAGAATAGATTTCCATCCATTGCTTCTTGTCCTGCCTTCAGGTGCTTTGGAGAATAGCTTGACTCCTTCTTCTTTGTGGCAGCCCCTGATATATTGGAATGCTGCTATCCTGTCACCCCTGTCATGTTGCTTCATCCTATGTCTGTAACCAGAGCGAGGGCCGTTCTACCCCCTCGCCTGCTGGGCCTTGTGCACATACTACCCACGTTCTCCAGGACAAGAGCCGGGAGGTTGATGTACTGTTTTGCAAATGCTCTGCCCTATGAATAATCTCCGGGCTTTCCCCCTTTCCTCCTCCTGCTAGGCTGAGCATTAAATCCACTGGCACATTGGAAGAGAGGGAGGCATCCGATTTAAAATGAATGGGGAGTCCTAAGGAAATGCCTCTCAACCGCCTCTTTCATCAGTCCAAATATGAATCTGCTCAGGAAGCCGAGGGAGGCTTTTGCTTTCCACGGTTCGCTTCGAGTCTTTCATGTCTTTCTGGGGTTTTTTTTGAAGGCTCTTGGCTTCCAGCCCTCTTATCTGCTTCCCCTTTAACTTCTCCAGCGTTGTAATTTGATGACAGCGAGGGAATGTGATTTTCATTTTGTGGCTGGGTGATCTTTTATTTATTCTCTCTCTCTGGCCACCCACTCATTTGGAACTGACTGACCCCTTTTCTCTGCAAAACGCGCCAGGACAAAAGTCTGGAGAAAGTTCTCTGTGTTTACTCTGTGAAATTCTAGGACGGTCCTTGGGAAAGTTCTCAAAGTCTACAATAGCTTCTGACTTACAGGGCTACTATTCTTTTCTACATTCTTATTCTTGATGCATTTTCCCCCCGTCTTTTCTCTGAAAGCTCAGGGCAACTTCTAGAACCATTTTTTCTTCAACCTTGGCAGCTTGACGAGGGATGGACTCCCAACTCCCAGAATTCCCTAACCACAGGCTGGACATCCACAAATCTTCAGGTTGCCAAGGTTTAGAAACACGACTCTAGAGGATGGAATCCTCCCCAACATTATTCCCATAACTGTGCTCTGAAGCAGCTGGAAAAGAGTGGCTGATCCATAGTCGCTCAGTCATCTCCTTGATCAAGTGGGATTTGATCCAGGTCTCTGCAATCCAAGACCCGATGCAAATGCATTCAAATGTGCTCACACCTTCATTCTCACAAGGGACTGAAATGTGCAGGGAGGGAGGGAGGGAAGAAAAAGGGAAAGGGAATGGGGAAGGGAGGGAGGGAGGAAAGAAGGGGAAGGAAAGGAAAGGAAGGGGAAGGAAAGGAAGAAGGGGAAGGAAAGGAAAGGAAAGGAAAGACACAATGCTGGCTATAATCGTGAGTTATTGATTGAGGATACCTGGGAAATAAAGTAATCCTTTTTTATCTGTTCGTCGAGTAAATTACTACTTGTCTCACGTGGAAATTCAACCATCCTATCTGCGTGGGCCAAGGACACTGAGTACAGAATTCAAGGGTAGGCAACCTTGGCTCTTTTATGACTCGTGGACTTCAACTCCCAGAATTCCTGAGCCAGCCATGCTGAGGGGGAGAGATTTCCAAGCTGAGCCATGCTGGCTCAGGAATTCTGGGAGTTGAAGTCCACGAGTCATAAAAGAGCCAAGGTTGCCTACCTCTGGCCTAGGCCTAGGCCGCTTTATGACTCGTGGATTTCAACTCCCAGAATTCCTGAGCCAGCATGGCTCAGCTTGGAAACCTCTCCCTTTCCCCTCAGCGTGGCTGGCTCAGGAATTCTGGGAATTGAAGTCCATGAGTCATAAAAGAGCCAAGGTTGCCTACCCCTGGTATAGATAAAGCCAGTGGATAACGTGAAAGGGATGGGAAAAAAGCAGAGAAGAGCAAGAATATGGGAGCATTGGAGATGGGCAGTGAACAGAAAGGGATTAGCATAGACAGTGAAGAGCAGGAAAATAGCAGAAAATAGCAACAATTCTGGAACCTGCTTAGAGTTTGCTTGCTTGAACCTGATTTCTATGAGAGTATCCAGTCCTTGAACTGAAGATTTGCAATATGGCTCCCAGTTTATCCTTCTGTGTGAGCCATCTTTGTGTAAATCTGAATTGTATCTGGGGCCTTTCCCAGTCATAAAAAAAGCGAACAAACAGCATCCTATTTATATTCAATTACATAACCACGCTCACGCTAAGATACTTTGTATGATCCATAAGACTTACGCGGTACGAGGATCTTTTTCTTAACTTAATAATAGTACATGGTGCTTCCTCACCATTTTTGGCAAGAGAGTGGCACAGGAGAAAATGCAAAGTAAACTTCAAACCTTTTTAAGTATTACCTGACCTGGAGCTCACCTCCTCCTTAATTTCTACTTCCCTGTAGCTAACGTTTTTATTTTATAAAAGGAAAGCCCTTTTTTATTGGAAGAATATATTATAGGACAGCTAGCGTTGTTTCTCCTGCTTTCCATTTTGCTATCTATACAGAGATCTTTGTGATTTATTGACTTGATCACTGAGGAGATGGTTCTCCTACTCTGGAACGCCATCATACTTTTTCAACTCTGCCTGCTAAATTAATTCCTGTTTCTCTTTTTTCCAAGTGAGGATCGAGTGATTGAGCATTACAAGAAGCTGAATGGACAGACAAGAGGCCAAGCTATTGTCAAGTAAGTCAAAAACAGGAGTTCTAGACACAGAAAATTTTGGCCAGTGTGCATTCAAAATCTCGTTGTGACCTCAGTCTCTTTTGTAACATATTTGGCTTCAAAGCAGTGATGTCCAAAGTAGGATCCAGGAAACTGTGCTCCTTCCTTAAAATGAATATCAGTAACAATGGAGACCCTCTTAAAATAATGATCCTCTTAAAATCTGGCATTCCAGATTTTTAGGTCCAAATCAGGTTTTCAGGTGGATATGGGTTATATCCCAAAGTGTATATATATCCCACAAGCACTTAATTTCTTCCCTAAAATTTAACTCTTGGCAGTATACAATTATGAAAAGGTTCATCATAGCTTGTAGAAAGAATTCCATGAAGGCAGAAACGACTTCAAATCTGCTTTAAGGGTTGTTGTTGTTTTTTCCAGGCTCTTTCATTTTCCATGCAGGTAGTCCTCGACTTACGACCACAATTGAGCCCAAAATTTCTGTTGCTAAGTGAAACATTTTTAAAGTGAATTTTGCCCCATTTTACGACTTTTCCTAAGTGAATCACTGCAGTTGATAAGTTAGTAACACGGTTGTTAAGTGAATCTGGCTTCCCCATTGACTTGGCTTGTCAGAGGGTCGCAAAAATATGACCCAGGGACAATGCAAACCGTCATAAATATGAGTCAGTTGCCAAGCATCTGAATTTTGATCACATGACCGTGGAAATAAGACACTTTTTTCAGTGCCGTTGTAACTTCGAACGGTCACTGAATGAACTATTGTAAGTCAAGGACTCTGTATTTACTTCCTCTGGATGAGGTGGGCCAAAATAAATAGGCCAGTAAAAAAAGATATGAAGGGAAGAACTGGGGGTCTCACTTCCTTTATTGAAGTTTGAAGCCCCCCCCCCCCCAAAGCCTCAGAGACCCTGATCTTATGTTATCAACTACAAGCTAAGATGATAAAAACAATAAAGCACTGCTCTAGCCATTCATATTTACGTCCCAACATCAGACTGAAGCCCCTATAATTTTAGGGGTAGGCAACCTTGGCTCTTTTATGACTCGTGGACTTCAACTCACAGAATTCCTGAGCCAGCCATGCTGAGCGGAAAGGGAGAGGTTTCCAAGCTGAGCCATGCTGGCTCAGGAATTCTGGGAGTTGAAGTCCACGAGTCATAAAAGAGCCAAGGTTGCCTACCCCTGCCCTATATCATAGAGTATAAGTTGTAATAGCCTAACCTATTTTTCAACGCTTGCCCTTGCAGAAGTCTCTGGAGATTCTCAGTCATCCAGGTCACGGTTGTCCGAAAGGTGCTTTTTTTTTTCCAGAAGGCACCTGGACTTTCTTGTTTTTCTTTGAAGACATTTCGCTTCTCATCCAAGAAGCTTCTTCAGCTCTGGCTGGATGGTGGGGAATTAAGCTTCTTGGATGAGAAGCGAAACGTCTTCAAAGAAAAAACAAGAAAGTCCAGTTGCCTCAAGAAAAAGCACCTTTGGGTCATTTGCAGAAGCTGATGTCTCTGCTCGTGAAATTATTTGTGGGTCCACATTGCTGGGCAGGATACTTCATTAGCCAAAATCACCTGCAACCTTCAGTTAAATTAATGTTTTGTTTTTTTATTTAACATTGAGTTTTTCCACCTTAAGCTGCTCATGGAAAGTTATTTTGTACTGTCCTAACATTCCTTGACCGACGGGGTTCACAGCAGTCCCTTCTGCCAAAAAGAGTGGGGTGGACAATCCCATTGGGGTGAGACAATTCCTCAGGTAGCCTGGATCCATGTCATAAGAGGCTTTGTAGGTCAGGGGTCCCCAACCCCCGGTCCGTGGACCAGTACCAGTCCGTGATATGCCAGCAACTGGTTTGCACAAACAAGCAAAGCCCCATCCATGGGATGCAGGCAACACACAAAACCACGCACTCTCTGGTCCGTGGAAAAACCTTTCTCCACGAAACCAGTCCCTGGTGACCAAAAGGTTGGGGACCTCTGTTGTAGATAATAACCAACACCTTGTATTGGACCCAAAAGCAAGCTGGCCACCAGTACAGCTCACACAGCAATGGTGTGACATGGATCACACACCAGGGACCCCTGAAACTGTCCACGCATCTGCACTCTGCCCCAATTGAAGCTTTCGGATACTCTCCAAGGGTGGCCCCATGTAGAGTGCATGGCGTTGGATTATATAAGTAAAGCATTATGATGTTTAAGTGACATGAATTCAAATTGTGGGAGAGTTTAAAAGATGCAAGATTGGGTTTCAAATTTGGGTCTCAAAAGATTGCCTGGGTGCTGTTTGCGTCTTTGATCTCATTTTTCTTATGTTTCTTTTCCTAGTTATATGAGCATTGTAGAGTCCCTCCCAACCTATGGAGTACATTATTATGCAGTCAAGGTGGGTGCGCTCTGAAAAAAATAATTTAATTCATTAATGGGTTGACCCTGAGCAAGGACAATTGAAATCATTATTCTGTATTTACATGTGGTTCTATTCTGAACAGTCTGACTGTTTTGGGTTAAGATAAATAAGTGGCCTTCACGACTTCATAGGGAAGTAGATCAAACTTAAAAGTCTTAAATCTTAAAAAGGGAAAAAAGAATCATGCTTCCAAGCTTAAACCTTTGCTAAGGAGCACTCCAGTAGATTATGACATTTGGACTCCAAGATATATGTAGAACATAGAATAGAGAATAACAGAGTTGGAAGGGACCTTGGAGGTCTTCTAGTCCAACCCCCTGCTCAGGCAGAAAGCCCTATACCATTTCAGACAAATCGTTGTCCAATCTCTTCTTTAAAACCTCCAGTGTTGGAGCACCCACAACTTCTGAAGACAACTGGTTCCACTGATTAATTGTTCTCACTGTCAGGAAATTGCTCCTTAGTCCTAGGGTAAATAGTAATAGTAAAAAGTAAAAGAGTTAAGTCATTTATTCTGTTTCTCCCCAACTTTCTAGGATAAGCAGGGAATTCCGTGGTGGCTAGGACTCAGCTACAAAGGCATCTTCCAATATGACTATCACGACAAAGTGAAGCCAAGGAAGGTAAGCCATATATCCTATGACGAAATATCGCAAGTCAAGTGTGAAACTCATCTTGATTTGCAGAATTGTTGAAGATCTCCGGGAAACCACATAAAAATTTAAAGCTAGCCACTGGATCTTCTTCAGACAGCAGTTCGGTCCTCAGTAGAAATCATATAATTACAAGGAAAAATGGCATATTTTGGCCCCCTTGAATAGCTGAGTTTTGTATTGTACAATGCCATCAGCACTGAGTCAGAATTATGATTGTTATTCAATTGCTCCAATCATTTGGTCAGGACCCTGCCTTAAAAGAAATTAGAAAGAGGAAAAGAGGAAAAGAAAACTTGAATGAATTGTGGGATTGTAGCTGCTTTATATCCATTTCTATTCTGTGTCGTTCTGTTGTTGTCCCTGAAAATGCAACAGGGAGGAAACGTTGAAGGAATTGAACTGGAATTCTAAAAAAAAAAAAAAAAAGAACTATATATCTATAAAACCAGAAGGATCGATCTGTTCTTTACTAACTCTATTTAAGACTGTATGACTCTTCCTCTGATGCATTTCCTAAGAGCTTAACTCCTGGTGACATACATAGACATCACATCCATTTCATTCATTTGGTTGCTGTGCAGAACCATTTTAGATTGCCTTCTTCTTAGATGTTTTTCCAACTTCCTAGTCGAAATTCCTGTTGGTCTCCCATCCTAGCACTAAAGAGATCCTACACTGGTCATCTTTTCCAAGGCCAGCCCAGTTGAATAGGTGGTGCCACGTTTGTATGGATTGCACATAATAATTGGAGTTAGAGGATAACACAGTATTTAGAGTTAAGGCTACATTATCCTGCAGATATATCCACGTTGCTAGTGTCCCTTTGAGCTAAGCTCCTGGTGACTAGTTGAACATATTGTTTTCTTGGCAATATTAGTGCCTGGCCACTAGCTTCCTTCAGGAACAGATCCTTATAGTGAAAGACTGGGTCCTTAAGAAAAGTCCTTCTGATTCATTCAGTCAGTCAGTCGGTATTTCATTCATTCATCTTTATTAAACCACCATGTCTAACTTTACCTTGGAAAAATGCAATGGAGAAGAAGACAGGTATAACTATGCGCCATTACCCTGAACTATAAAAAAAAAAAAAAAAGTAAAGGCAAACTTTGCAGGTAATCTTTCCTTCCAATCAACCTTAAAAGTTAATCTTGCATTTTAAAGACATCGAGTCAAGCTGGGCAGATTTGGTCCCCAAAACAAATTTAGTCCTGCAGACTGAAATCTTAAACAAAATCTTCGGCCAAGGATCTAAGCAGCTGCCCTTGACTTCCCCTTGTACATCTTCTTTCTCAGAGATTAGTTCCAGCCTCAGTCCTGAACTATTCAACAATGCCCCATCACAAACAATATGAATGACCCACCACCATCTGAATACAGAATACAGAGCTGGAAGGGACCTTGTCCAACCCCTGCTCAGGCAGGAAAAACTATTACCATTTCAGACAAATGGTTGTCCAGTCTCTTCTTGAAAACGTCCAGTGTTGGAGCATTCATAACTTCTGGAAGCAGGTTGTTCCACCGATTAATTGTTCTCACTGTCAGGACATTTCTCCTTAGTTCTAGATTGCTTCTTGTTTAGTTTCCATCCGTTGCTTCTTGTCCTGCCTTCAGGTGCTTTGGAGAATAGCTTGACTCCCTCTTTTTTGGGGCAGCCCCTGAGATATTGGAACACTGCTATCATGTCCCCCCTCGTCCTTCTCTTCATTAAACTACTAGACATACCCAATTCCAGCAACCGTTCTTCATATGTTTTAGCCTCCAGTCCCCTAATCATCTTTGTTGCTCTTCTCTGCACACTTTCCGAAGTTTTGGTCTTTTTTTTTTAGAATATGGTGACCAAAACTGGATGCAGTATTCCAAGTATTACCAAGGCATTGTAAAGTGGTTATATTATGAAATCTGTAAATACTGTAGTTATCAACAGGAGCTTACTTGAAGCTTACCCTTTCTTTTCTCCTGTAAGAAGGGAAGGGGAACCTGCAGCTACCTGCCGATCGAGAACAATAAGTACCTGCTTCAGGCAGTTTATGGAGAGCTGATAAAAGCTGCATTAGAAATACAGTTCCTGACTGGAAGCTGCAGATGAATGCAAAAAGATAAAGAAGCGAGGCTGAAAACCCAGGGACCAGCTCCTCCTCAGGCTAGGCCGGGGGTAGGCAACCTTGGCTCTTTTATGACTCGTGGACTTCAACTCCCAGAATTCCTGAGCCAGCCATGCTGAAGGGAAAGAGAGAGTTTCCAAGCTGAGCCATGCTGGCTCAGGAATTCTGGGAGTTGAAGTCCATGAGTCATAAAAAGAGCCAAGGTTGCCTACCCCTGGCTAGACTTTGAGTCTTGAGAGGTTGAGCCACACGTATTCACCTTTCCCTCACTGCACTGTTTGCGCAAGGCTCTAAGGTGGTTTTGTGCATCCCTGTTTGCAGAAGTTCACTCTAGAGGCTGCTGGAGGAACCACAGTGGAGACATGAACAGAACAGAATGCCAGTGTTGGAAGGGACCTTGGAGGTCTTCTAGTCCAACCCCCTGCTCAGGCAGGAAACCCTAGCTTCTTCTTAAAAATCTCCGGTGATGGAGCGCCCACGATTTCTGGAGGCAAGCTGTTCCACTGGTGAATTGTCCTCACTGTCAGGAAGTTTACAGGTAGTCCTCGACTTACGACCACAGTTGAGCCCAAAATTTCTGTTGCCGAGCAAGACAGGGGTTCCGTGAGTTTTGCCCCATGTTACGACCTTGCTTGCCACCGTTAAGTGAATCACTGCAGCTGTTAAGTAACACGATTGTTAAGTGGCTTCCCCGTTGACTTGGCTTGTTCAGAAGGCCACAAAAGGGGCAATGGTCATAAATGCGAACCAGTTGCCAAGCATCTGAATTTTGATGCTGCAACGGTCGTAAGTGTGAAAAACAGTCGTAAGTTGAGGACTACCTGTACTTAAACTTAAGCAACCTTCTGGAATGGTTCAACTGAGAGCCATCAAAGGAGTTCGATGTTTGAGCAAAGATTTGAAATCCAAATTAAGTTGCTACGTTAGTTCCCATCCCTGCTTCCCACCCCATGTTCAGTTTAGCTACCTTAATACCACAAAATGGAGGCCTTTTGGGTCAAGCTCAACTCCTAATGACTACACGGTCAAGGTGGACAACATGAGGTACCTTTGGGTTTTTTCCTATTTTTTTTTGTCTCTGTTGTTGTGGAGCACTTGGAACAATTTTTTAATCGCCGAGATTTTGCTTTTTTGTGTACTTGCTTTAAACGCTAAGCCGTATTGATCCTAAGAGATGCCGAAACTTTTAAGAGGGTGGAAAAAATCTCTAATGGCTTTGAGACAGTCAGTTCAATTTATTACACTGGGCTCAGACAGTATCTTGTGTCCATCAGGACAAGATTCAGCAATCCATCTGTACCTGAAAGACAAAGGCCACTCTTTCGAAGACAGCATAGTCCACATTCTGGACAGAGAGGAATGCTGGTTTGAGAGAGGGGTCAAAAGGCCATCTATGTTAAAACTGAGCAGCCCTCTCTCAACAGAGGGGGCCGGGATAGGAAACCACCCATCTCCTGTCTACAACACAATCCTTTCAGCAGTCCCAAGAAGGCTCCACAGCCATTTGCACTCTGATTCAGGTGACCCTGAGGACACAGATAAACCCTCAAGTGGCCTCAATGACTCTCAGAGAACTAATGACAAGATGACTGCTAAGGAATAAAATATAAATCTTCTCATCTTTCTCACCTTCTACTTTTTCTTGCCTTCTCATCTCCCCTATTACCTTCTCCCATTGGTATCTTATGATTTATCACTTGTTGTTTGTATCTTATGATTGTGATTATATCTTATGATTTATGATCAATGACTTATCACTTTGTTGCTAGTATGTACAGTGAGAGCTTTTGTCCCGGAGACAAATTCCTTGTGTGCCCAATCATACTTGGCCAATAAAGAATTCTATTCTGTTCTATTCTGTTCTATTCTGTTCTATTCTATTCTATTCTATTCTATTCTATTCAACATTCCTATTCGATTCAACATTTCTATTCTATTCTACATTTTATTCTGCATTCTATTCTATTCTATTCTATTCTATTCTACAGTCTATTCTGCATTCTATTCTATTCTATTCTACATTCTATTCTACATTCTATTCTGCATTCTATTTTATTTTATTCTATTCTATTCTATATTTTATTCTGCATTCTATTCTATTCTGCATTCTATTCTATTCTATTCTATTCTGCATTCTATTCTATTCTATTCTATTCTATTCTACATTATATTCTGCATTCTATTCTATTCTATTTTATTCTATTCTATTCTACATTATATTCTGCATTCTATTCTATTCTGCATTCTGTTCTATTCTACATTATATTCTGCATTCTATTCTATTCTGCATTCTGTTCTATTCTGCATTCTATTCTATCCTGTCCTATCCTATCCTATCCTATTTCTATATCCTTCCATTCCTCACCATTCAGCCAGAACCGAAGAAGCTTCTTGAATGAGAAGTTAAAAAAACACACACACACAAGGAAGTCCAATTGCCTTTTGAAAAGCACCTTTGGGAGACAGGAAAAAAGTTCCCAGACCCCTCCTAAAGAAGCAAAACTGGCATTGTGCATGCTTAATAATAATAATAATAATAATAATAATAATAATAATAATAATAATAATAATAATAATAATAATAATAATAATAATAATAATAATAATAATAAAGTTGGAAGGGACTTTGGAGGTCATCGAGTCCAACCCCCTGCTCAGGCAGGAAACCCTATACCATTTCCAGACAAATGGCTGTCCAGTCTCTTCTTAAAAACTTCCAGTGTTGGAGCATTCACCGCTTCTGGAGGCAGGTTGTTCCACTGGTTAATTGTTCTAATTGTCAGGAAGTTTCTCCTCAGTTCCAGGTTGCTTCTCTCCTTGACTAGTTTCCATCCATTGCTTCTTGTCCTGCCCTCAGGCGCCTTGGAGAATAGCTTGACTCCCTCTTCTTTCTGGCAACCCCTGAGATATTGGAATACTGCTATCATGTCACCCCTAGTCCTTCTTTTCATTAAACTTAGACGATAATTAATAAAGTGTCCTTCAATACAGTGTTTGACAGAGCTTTTCCTGTTTCAAGAACTCTCCTCAAGTGTGTGGTTTCATATATTTAGCAAATGATTGTCTCAAAGAAAATGGATGAGCAAATGGATTACCGATCATGTCTAGAAACTAGGAACGGCTTATCCTCTATGAATTTCTTTAATTGGCTTCAAAATTGTCCTGTTTTGGCCAAATGTGAACTTCAGATTGCTCAAAGTGGGTAGATAATGGGTGCCACCCTGAATTGACCCTCAATTCTTCTGACCTCTACACATTTAGCCAGAAGTCCGGTAGAGAATCTCTTTGCCCGATTCCAAGACTAGCTTTACCTGCGTAATTGGGAACCCCCGTTTTAATAGATTATCCAGAGATCTACTGTTCAAGCGCAGAGTATCCTGGCACTGATCTAACCACATCTGGAGCCCAGACAGATGTGTTTACACAAACAAACCAGGCAGAAGATCCAACTCTTGCTTTCCCCCGTGTGGTAGAGCTCGATCCTTAAGCATTTTGTAAAGATTGCCCAAGATTAGGACACTGTGTTCTCATGCTGAGTTCCTAGTGGACAGGTGGCCACATCAGATAAACCACAACTAAAATCACTGCTGGTGTCCTTCCCAAAAGGCTTGTCCCAGAGAAGAAACCCTTAATTACAGAGGGATGACAGTTTTCTGACCACTTCCTGATTGTGTAACCCAGAGAGCTGGCCTGCTCCACTTTGGGTTTCTAATTTTATGAGATGACGGGGAGGAGGAAGTGATCCCAGGTCTGTGTCTGGGAATCTTGCCATAGGTTTAAAAGAGGCTGAATCGGTCCAGCTTACGAGCTACTGAATCAGACAGAACAGAGTAGAAAACTGTCTCCCAATCAATGGAAGAGAATATCTGTTGAACCGTGGGCTCCTTTCTGGTCTCTTGGTTGTTTTCTTGTGGACGTTTGATGACCTAACTAGGTAACATCATCAGCGCACTCCTTATTTTGTCCACTGTTTACCTTAAAGATTCAGAATAAAACTGTCGGGTATTTTTTTTTAAAAAAAATGGTTTGGATGGGCCTTTTATGGTATGCCACACTTCCTTTATTCAGGTAATTAAATACCGAATAAATGAGGTGGAGAGCCTGTGTGGTGGGGGAGGAGACAACTACAATGGGAAGCTATAGATGTATTAAATAATGTTACATTAGGCGGTGCATAATGGGTAATGTAATAAAAAAAATCTATCAAAATAGTCAGGTTATTTATGTTGATATAGAAGCAAATGCAATTGAAGCAATTTCTAACAGTGAATCCTTCCACAAGCTCTTTCTGATCACTTTCATTATTTCTTCTTCTTCTTCTTCTTCTTCTTCTTCTTCTTCTTCTTCTTCTTCTTCTTCTTCTTCTTCTTCTTCTTCTTCTTCTTCTTCTTCTTCTTCTTCTTCTTCTTCTTCTTCTTCTTCTCTCCTCCTCCATTTTCATGCTCATTCAGTCTCACCCTTGTCCACGTGTTTCATTTTTTTTCCCAGGGCCTTTGGGACAGAGAAGGGAATCTGCTAATGATAGCCTAGCAAGAGAGGTTGTTTTTCCCTCTGGCTTGTGACTACAGAGCAGAAGGTTGTTTAGTGGCTTTATTGTATTGCAATTAAGAGCAAACTGTAGCAAACAATTGCAAACATCTGGATTTCTCTCCGGAAAGCAAGCCCTGTATTCTGCATGGCAGGAGAGCTTCTCCATGGCAGGAGAGATCACAAAGACCTCACCACTCTTGTTTCTTGCCTTCTGCTTCCCCGTTTCGCACGCCGAAACTGGAATCTTTTGCAGTGCAAAACCTCTTGCGTGTTTTGAATTCCAGGGACCTGGCAGTAAGAAAGAGAACAGCGAGCTACCTTTGTGGTTAGATTAGATCAGGTCCTCTCTTCTGAGCGAGCTGAGCAATGCCAAAACCACCCTTGTGTTTTTGGAAAAATTTTAATGATTTAATCTCCTACTCCATTCCAATATTTTCCCCAATATTAACCGAGGCAACAGTCAGCTTTGATTGCTGGCTTTAGAAGTCTTCCTAAGGGATGAATGATTTCAGCTCTGGATTAATAGACACCAGATGCTGGAGAATTCCCGGGAAGAAAGACCCAACCAGGGTTTTCATTTGACCTTTCAGACACGGCTGAAGTAAAGGAAACTGCCTTGGTATTCCCATACCATTAGCTGCTCCCCTAGATATCCGGGCAGGATTGGGGGCAACAGTCCAAAATTCCACTCCAGAAGAATGAGGAGGACTGTGAAATATTGCACGGTCCTTTTAGAGCAGGGGTGTCCAACCTTGGCAACTTTTAAGACTTGTGTGCCAACGGTGCTTTTTCAAAAGGCAACTGGACTTTTGTTTTTTCCTTGAAGACATTTCGCTTCTCCTCCAAGAAGCTTCTTCAGTTCTGTCAGAACTGAAGACTTCCATCAGAACTGAAGAAGCTTCCCGGATGTGAAGCAAAACGTCTTCAAGGGCAAAAAAAAAACCAAGAAAATCCAGTTGCCTTTTTGAAAAAGCACCTTTGGGACAACCACGAACCGGGTGACTGAGAATCTCCACAGACATTCAAGACTTGTGGGCAAATTACAACCATGATGGGTTAGATAATTAGAGTTACATCGCCAAGCAGAAACAGGGTAAAATCATCGATGGGTTAAGACATTTTCAAACAGCAGTTAAAAGCCACTGAAATGGAAACTGCCTATTTAGCAGGATGGCCTGTTGGGTTGTTCCTTGCCCAACTCATCCTACCGGTAGTAGGGAGTGGGAGTTGTAGAAAAGGAGAAATGGGGAGGAGGAGGAAGAGGAGAACTGTGGGATCCTTGATGCTGAGTTTAGTTGTTTTCTTGCAGATGCTTCATTGCCCAACTAGGTTTCAATCAGAATAGAGCTGGAAGGGGACCTTTAGAGGTCTTCTATTCCAACCCCCTGCTCAAGCAGGAGATCCTATACTATTTCAGACAAGTGGCTGTCTAGTCTCTTCATAAAAACCTCCAGTGATGGAGCACCCACTATTTCTGGAGGCAAGCTGTTCCGCTGGTTAATTGTCCTGTCAGGAAGTTTCTCCTTTATTCTAAGTTGCTTCTCTCTTTGATCAGTTTCCAACCATTGTTTCTTGTCCTGCCCTCTGGTGCTTTGGTGAATAAACGTGACCCCCTTTTCTTTGTGGCAGCCCCTCAAATACTGGAATATTGCTATCATGTCCCTCCCTAGTCCTTCTTTTCTCTAGACTGGCCATACCCAATTCCTACAGCCATTCTTCATGTTTTAGTCTCCGGGCCTTTCATCATCTTAGTTGCTCTTCTCCACACTTTTTCCAAAGTCTCAACATCTTTTTTTGTAATGTGGTGACCCCAAACTGGATGCAGGATTCTAGGTGTGGCCTTACTAAGGCTTTATAAAGCAGTATTAATACTTCACGTGATCTTGATTCTATGCCTGTGTTTATGCAACCCAAGATTGGGTTAGTTTTTTTGGCTGCTGCTGCACATAGCTGGCTCATGTTTAAGTGATTGTCCACTACCCTAGGACTCCAAGGTTACATGATCAACAACAACATCATCAGTGCTAGAAGGGAGGGTGGTTTGTTAATTAGGCTGTTCTTTACTGAGTTGGCAGTTTTTTTTACTCTGGAATTGTTAGCTGCTTGGTGTTTATTCTCTGCTTATCTGGGTGTTGATCGCTGAGCAGGAGGTGTTTTGGTCCTTTTGTTTCCCTTTTGGCTTTTTGATTGTCTCTTTTGAATGGCATGTAGATCTTGTTTATATCTCTGTGTCCCTGTTGATGGGAGATTTGTCTGAATGCCAGGCTTCCAGGAATTCTCTAGGGTTTTTTGCATTTAGCTTGCGTCTAGGAACACCAAGGACCCCCACAATTCAACACGGGAGCTACGAATATTCTCTTCTACGAATATTCTCTTGCATTAGGAAGGCCTGTCATAGGAAGGAGAACCCCAGTGTCCTTGCAATGTTGTGTATCTCACCATCCAAGGCCACTCTTAGGGGAACCATCTGCTTTGTTTTCTCCTGGAGGATTTTTTTTGAAGATTTGTGGACTTCCAACTCCCAGAATTCCCCAGCAAATCACCCTAAATTCAGAGAACCCAGCTTTCTGGCTGATGGGGGGGGGGGGAAGGAATCACTTAGCACCTGGATGGGAGACCACGAGGAAACCCTCAAAATGACAGGCTTGATTGGGAGCTGAGAGGGGGGGGGAGGAAGGAAGGAAGGAAGGAAAAGAAAGAAAGAGAGAGAGAGAGAGAGAGAGAGAGAGAGAGAGAGAGAGAAACGCTGCGAAGGGAGGCGGGGAAGGAGCGCTCGCCCGCCCACCGGCCCGCGTGGGAACGGCTCCCAGGCTCCCCCCGCAAAGGGGCCGGCCCCGCCTGGTCCTGCCCGCCTCTCCGGAGCGCCGCGCAGCCGGGGCAGGGCAGGACAAGGGCGGCCCCCTCTCAGCCCGCTTCTTTCTCTCCCCCCGCGCAGATCTTCCAATGGCGCCAGCTGGAGAACCTCTACTTCCGCGAGAAGAAGTTTTCCGTGGAGGTGCATGACCCACGCAGGTAAGAAGAAGCCGGCCGGAGCGGGCACGACCGGCAGCGGGTGGGAAGGAGAGCGAGCAGCAGGGGCGGCCGGCCCATCCAGGCATCGCTGGGAAAGCTTCCCTGCATTTCACGCGTGGGGCTGCGCAAATCCCCGGAGGGTGGGGTGGGGCGGTTCGCCTCTTCCTCGCCGGCCCACCCGCCAAAATCAAGCCACGAAGCCCGAGAGGGAGAAGGCGCGGAGAAAGGAAGAGCTTCGGGGTCGGTGAACAGCCCCGGGGAGAAAACAGTCCGGCCGGCGTGGCCCGCGGGCGCCCGGTTGCAAATGGAATTTTTCCCCCCAAAGCCATTTCTAATCTCCAGCAATTGCTGGCATTCCTTCAAGGTGACTGGAGTTTATTCCGAGGCAAAGCCTTCAGGAGGGTAATCCTGGGCTAACTCAGATATGGGGGGGACGGATTTAAGCCTCTCCCGAGAATTTCCAGACCATACTTTATGCCCTCTGCTGCAATTAGGGGATCGTTTGTGCTTACTGAACAATGGCCAGGATGAGTTTCAGCCCTAATAGTTGTGACACCCTAAATGCGTTTTATTGAAACCTGGTAATCTTCCACAAGTAACTTCAATCCCATGCATGTACTGTATTTGTTTAAAAAACATTGCATTTTGAACATTAATTAACATTGATGGGGAAGCATTATTACTATGTGTTATTTAAAGCCATGTGCCCTTTACTTTTAATTTAATTGCTATTATTTAGTATGTGTTAGTATTGCATCATGCCCTTTTATATCGGTTCTAGCTTTTATTCTTCATCAGGGCTTACTTTCTGTCCAGATAACATAAACAGCAAGTCCACTCTTGGCCAGCGGAATTAGATAATGCAATAAAAACGCATATGGGGTGTTTTTTTTTTAAAAAAATTTTTTTGCAGTCACGACTTTGGTGTTGGCACTTTCTCACAAATTGTTAACAGGTGGTCCTCGACTTACGATGAGAATAGAGCTCAAAATTTCTGTCACTAAGCAAGAGAGTTGTTAAGTGCCTTTTGTCTCGTTTGACGACCTCTCTGCCCACCGTTGTTAAGTGAAACCCTGCAGTTGCTAAGTTGGTAACACGGTTGTTAAGCGAATCCGGCTTCCCCATGGACTTTCCTTGACCTTCTCTGATCCCGGGACACTGCGACCGTTATAAGTGTGAGTCAGTTGCCAAGCATCTGGATTTTGATGCCGCAACGGACGTGAGAGTGGAGAACGGTTGTGTCAGGTTTTTTTCACGGCGGTTGTAACTTTGAACGGTCACTAAGCGAATGTTGTAAGTCAAGGACTAGCTGTACTAGGTCCTTTCCCTTCCCGTTTAAGTAGCCACTTATATGACAGGTATCCCATCTTTGGTGCAAACCGGTTCATAAGCATAAAATCTCCTCCTGTGAAAATTTTAAGAATTGCCTATCGGAGCTGGCCAGGGGTACATCGGCTTCAGTGTTGGCACCCAGAACTTTCTCTGTTGTTTTTCACCCCCACCCCCCAAAAAAGAGGCATTATCATGTGTGACTTGTGTGGCTGTGCTTGTCCTTGGCCGGCTGTCAACTTATAATGCCTTTCACAGCTGCCGGTGTGTCAACCGGGGCGTCCCGTATCGGCGTGGCCTAGGTTTCTGCAACAGGCTCGGGATTAAAACTATGAGAAGCGATTGTTGCAGATCCGGTGCGCTTTTAATTACATTCTTGTTGTCAGTGACTCTCTGTTCCTCCAAAATGTTGAGCTTGGCCCGAATCCACGCGGAAAACATTCCCGTGCAATCCCGGTTGAGCAAACAAGCAAACTCAGCCTCCCTTTGATGACCCAGGCCTGTCCATCTGGGCTTTTTGAGGAAAGGATTTGCTTTTGACTTTGGGGATTTTTCTCGACTCTTTGAGATTTTTCCGGTGTCCTCCCACGGGAGGACTAAACCAGTGGTGGCGAACCTATGGCACGCGTGCCAGAGGGGGGCACTCAGAGCCCTCTCTGTGGGCACGTGCGCCCTCGCCCCAGCCCTGCCTCCCCCTGCAGCCCCCTCCTCCCCAGCAGCCCCCCCCGGGGGAAAGTTGCCCCCGGGCGCGGCCCGCGCAGAGCAGCGCAACCAAGGACATGGCAGCTGGGCAGCGGGGACAAGACGGCGCCCTCGTGCCCCGTCACACGCAGATGATGCTGCGGGGTGCGGACGGAGGGCATGGCCGTCATGGCGCTGCTGGACCTGGGTGCAGTGGGCCGTGGAGGCGGTGGGTGGCCCGGTGGGGACGCGGACAGGGGTGGCTGTTTTGGGGCACTCGGTCTCTAAAAGGTTTGCCATTACTGAACTAAATTGATCCAGTCCTGCTTGGCTAGCTGTGTTTGAATTGATCCCACTCGCTGTTATCTTCCTACAGGGGTAGGCAACCTTGGCTCTTTTATGACTCGTGGACTTCAACTCCCAGAATTCCTGAGCCAGCCACGCTGAGGGGAAAGGGAGAGGTTTCCAAGCTGAGTCATGCTGGCTCAGGAATTCTGGGAGTTGAAGTCCACGAGTCATAAAAGAGCCAAGGTTGCCTACCCCTGTAAGTAGATTACAGGTACTCCTCAGCTTACGACTATAATTGGAAGCAGAGTTTCCATTGCTAATCAAGGCAGTTGTTAAGTGAATCATGCCCAACTACACGTGGTCCTCGATTTACGACCACAGTGGAGCCCCAGATTTCTTGTGCTAAGCGAGGCCTTTGTTAAATGAGGTTTGCCTTGTTTTACGACCTTTCTTGCCACCGTTGTTAAGCGAATCACTGCAACATGGTTAAGTGAATGAGCAACACGGTTGTTAAATGAATCTGGCTTCCCAGATTTGACTTTGCTTGTCAGAAGGTCGCAAAAGGGGGATCACGTGACCCCTCCGGGATGCTGCGACGGTCATAAATGCGAATCAATGGCCAAGAGTCTGAATTTTGATCACGTGACCGTGGGGAAGCTTTCAACAGTCGTTAAGTGTGAAAAACGGTCCTAAGTCACTTTTTTCCAGTCCTGTTGCAACTTCAAACGGTCAGTAAACGAAGTGTTGTAAGTCGCGGATTACCTCTATGACCTTTTTGGCCACAGTTATTAAACCAATCACTGCAGTTGTTAAGTAAATCAGACGGTCGTTAAATGAATAAGTTATAAGTTGAGCATTGGATGAAGTCTGGATGAAATCAGGTGAATTTCACAACCCCTGGATTTTGGCACAGTAAGAATTCAGCATTTAGGTTTTCGGTTCCTTCCATCTCCTCCTGCAGAAAAAAGAGTTATGCAAATGAACAAGGTGTAGGGGCTCATTTGCATGAATTAATCGGCTCATTTTTCTTGGAAGGTGGTATGTTTACCTTGGCGCAGCATTTTTTCATCTTCCTTTTAAAACTCCATCTTCTAACTCCCGTTTTATGAACCTGTAATCCCTTAATTTGAGATAACTGGATGGAGTTGAGCATTTACTGGCTCGGGGGTAAGCAACCTTGGCTCTTTTATGACTCGTGGACTTCAACTCCCAGAATTCCTGAGCCAGCATGGCT
Source organism: Azemiops feae (assembly GCA_023970755.1). Lineage (NCBI taxonomy): Eukaryota > Metazoa > Chordata > Lepidosauria > Squamata > Viperidae > Azemiops > Azemiops feae. The sequence goes on from JALGBA010001309.1 coordinate 323,367, forward strand.
CAGCTTGGAAACCTCTCTTTCCCCTCAGCATGGCTGGCTCAGGAATTCTGGGAGTTGAAGTCCACGAGTCATAAAAGAGCCAAGATTGCCTACCCCTATACTGGCTGGATGCCCTTCCTGACACCTATGCAGAATTCACAGCAGATACTTTCTCGTGAATGTATCCCAGGATGAAGTTAGGGGATCCAATCTGGGTCGGTCCCTGGGACCAGAGGTTTCGTCTTCCGAGCTTTCGGAGTCGTGTTGGGGCCCATCCTCAGAGAACTTCTCTGTAGCAGAGTGTGTGCTGTTGTGTGTGTGATGTTCATAGTGCCTGTTGTATAGGGCTTTTACCAATCGACATCTAAAAAGCCACTTACAACAGGCACTATAAACACCACAGACAGAACAGCACACACATACTCTGCTAGAGAGAAGTTCTCTGAAGATGGAGTCCGAAACCCAGATTGGATCCAGCAGATATTCTCTCTTTGCGCCCCCGAGACAGAAACATCTGCCACTATCTGGGACTGAACTCTCAACCTTCTGAATGGGAGGCGAGTGTCTTTACCACTAGGCCACCACTCTGCTCTTAATACCCATCCTCTGACTTTTGTAAATTGGATGCAGTATTTCTCAAGGTTAGCAACTTTAAGATGGTGGACTTCAACTCCCGGAATATCCCCCAGCCCTGGCTGAGGGATTCTGGGAGTTGAAGTCCACTCATCTTACAGTTTCCTGCCTGAGCAGGGGATTGGACTAGATGACCTCCAAAGTCCCTTCCAACTTTATTATTATTATTATTATTATTATTTACTAACCTTGAGAAACGCTGCTTTCTCAGTTTGTGTTTAGCAATTCGGAGATCCCGATTTACCTTCACTTAAATCATCTTGGGTGGTGGCCTTTTAAAACCCATAAGACTTTTTGCACAGTGTGGCAAGTACATAATCTTCGAGATGCTAGTAGCTAAATTTATTTGGGACAGCCAAATTCCTTTCAATAAGAATTCCAAAAATGTCACCCTCCGTGCTATTCGCCAGTGAATTCACATGAAAGAAAACATACAAGGCAGATGAGAGGGAATCGCTTAAGTCGAGCTTCGTGTTGGTGCTCAAGGCTCCCGAGTTGTGTTTCTTTTCTTGCCTTGGAAACAAGCAAACAATTTATTTGGTATGCTCTGTGCCGTTTGAGGTGGCTTGGTTTTCAATTTCCCCATCTCAGTGGATTTTATTCGGTTGGGAAAACAGACACCTGGATAGGAACTGACTTTTGAAAGAGCATTATGTAGGAATTAAATTGAACCTATTGTCCACATTGGGAGAGAAAAAGAATACTCCAATGCTCATTAATGCATCCATCAAATTACAGGTAGTTCTCGACTTACGACCACAATTGAGCTCAAAGGTTTTTTGTTGCTAACTGCTAACATTTGTTCAGTGAGTTTTGCCCCTTTTATGACCCTCCCCGCCACAATTGTTAAGTGAATCACTGCAGTTGTTAAGTGAATCTGGCTTCCCCCTTGACTTTGCTTGTCAGAAGGTCGCAAAAGGGGATCACATGACCCCAGGACACAGCAACAGTCATAAGTACAAGTCAGTTGCCAAGTGTCGGGATTTTGATCATGTGACCGCAGGGATGGCTGCAACGGTCATAAGTGTGAAAAAGTCACTTTTATCAGTGCCATTGTAACTTTGAACGGTCACTAAATGAACTGTTGTAAGTCAAGGAGTACCTGTATAACTAGGAAAAGATATAGTCACCTTCAAACTGATGTCAGTTCCTGTCCATCACAAAAAAATTCCTAAACTCTTTGAATTTCTACTTTATATCATGCACTATTAGAAATGTACCCCTTAGATCAGCCAAACCGGGAAATTAAGTTTTTTTGGAGTTTATTATAGCTAAGCAGGAATACCTTGAGCAAGAATTTCCTTCCATTTAAAGGGTGTAATTCACAAAAGCCAGTGATATTTACCAGCAAAGCAATTTCTGAGTTTGGCAAACTTCACAATGTTAGATATTCAAAACAACAGTGTTTCCTTTTGGGGAAAGGCAACAACTTAATTCAGCTACCGCAATAATAACCAAAAACATAGCCTACTTAGAAATCTTGGAATTTTCCATGTCATTTCGTTGATCCAGGGAAAAAAAATAATCCATATTCCATGTCAAGAAGCCATTTAATTGTGCAGAATTTTAAATTTCCGCCTGGCTTTTTAATACCAAATTATATGGACATCAACATAGAAGGCGTTGACATAATTAATCCAATAATTAAAAAAAGAAAAAGATTAGCCACGGTGTAACTGCCAACTAGGAAATCTGGATCCAGCAGGAACATAGTTAAGATTCTAGGCGTTTAGCCAAAAGAGATGGTATTTTAAGATGAATTGCTTAATGACTGCCAGTTGGAAGTCAAGCAATCGCAACCATGCTGTTTTTAGGTATGGCCTGTTATTAAAATTATCTCCCAGCAAAGTTTTTCCATATAGATGCATAAAAGACGTAAGAGAGAGCAAGAACGATCTAGGAGCAAATTCTTAGGGCGGACATGTCAAACTCGCGACGTCTCGTAACTTTTCCCCCATTGCTGGCAATGGGGTGGGCGCGGTTTTCTCATGACACGACCGGCCTGCGGGCCGGCAGTTTGACACCGCTGTCTTAGGAGAAATGAATGCCCTTAAAGTTAATGCAGGCATTCCTCGCCTTACGACCGCAATTGAGCTCAAAATTTCCACTGCAAAGCAAGACGGTTGTTAAGTGAATTTTGTCCCATTTTACGACCTTCCTCGCCACAGTTGTTAAGTGAATCACTGCAGTTATTAAGTTAGTCAGAAGTTTGTTAAGTGAATCCGGCTTCCTCCATTGGCTTGGCTAGTCAGAAGGTCGCAGAAGGTGATCACGTGACCCCAGGATGCTGCGACCGTCATAAATATGGACCTGTTGCCGAGGGTCTGAGTTTTGTTCATGTGACCACGGGGGATGCTGCCACAGTCGTAAGTGTGAAAAATGGTCACAGGTCACTTTTTTCAATGACGTTGTAACTAAATGAACTGTTGTAAGTTGAGGACTACCTGTAATGGCAAGCAAAATGATGTCCTACAGCAGGGGCAGGCAACCTTGGCTCTTTCCTGACTTGTGGACTTCAACTCCCAGAATTCCTGAGCCAGCCATGCTGGCTCAGGAATTCTGGGAGTTGAAGTCCACAAGTCAGGAAAGGGGCTGAAGTTTCCCCCATGTTGGCTCAGGAATTCTGGGAGTTGAAGTCCACGAGTCATGAAGGGGCCAAAGTTTCCCCCATGTTGGCTCAGGAATTCTGGGAGTTGAGGTCCACGAGTCATGAAGGGGCCAAAGTTTCCCCCATGCTGGCTCAGGAATTCTGGGAGTTGAAGTCCACGAGTCATGAAGGGGCCAAAGTTTCCCCCGTGTTGGCTCAGGAATTCTGGGAGTTGAAGTCCACGAGTCATGAAGGGGCCAAAGTTTCCCCATGTTGGCTCAGGAATTCTGGGAGTTGAAGTCCACGAGTCATGAAGGGGCCAAAGTTTCCCCCATGCTGGCTCAGGAATTCTGGGAGTTGGAAGTCCACGAGTCATAAAAGAGCCAAGGTTGCCTACCTCTGTACCTACTGTAAGAAAAATGCATAAGTCACTTTCTCCTTTGACACTGCTCTTTTCCTGTCCATCTAGAGCATCAGTGACCAGGAGGACTTTCGGACATAGTGGAATTGCTGTGCATACTTGGTATGCCTGCCCTGCCTTGATCAAGTCCATCTGGGCTATGGCCATTAGTCAACATCAATTTTACCTGGACAGGAAGCAGAGCAAGGTAAGCACCATAAGCTGCAGAGGGAAGGGAACCGCTGAATGTGGACTCTTATGTTGACCTTCTTCTAACCGGATGTCCTTAAGCACAACATTGGAAGAAAATGGAGTAAGAAGGGATGGAGAAGGACCTTGGTAGAAGGACCTTTTCAGAGCAATACATTTTATTAAGAGGCATTAACGAAGGGTTTAAGAGAAGTTTTAGTCTGAAAAAGTGGTATGACATACCTTCTAATTATTCGATAACTGTGGTCTAACACGGCTATTCTGACGATGATGTTATCCATTCAATCAATCAGAATAGAGCTGGGAAGGACCTTGGAGGTCTTCTAGTCCAGCCCCCTGCTCAGGCAGGAGAACCTATACCATCTCAGACAGGTGATTGTCCAATCTCTTCTTAAAAACCTCCACTGATGAAGTACCCACGATTTCTGAATGCAAGCTGTTCCACTGGTTAATTGTCCTCACTGTTAGGAAGTTTCTCCTGAATTCCAGGTTGCTTCTCTCCTTGGTTAGTTTCCATCTATTGTTCCTTGTCTTGCCTTCAGGTGCTTTGGAGAATAGCTTGACCCCCTCCTCTCAAATACTGGAACACTGCTGTCATGTCCCGTCCCCCCACTCCTTCTTTTCTCTAGACTAGCCATAGCCAATTCCTGCAACCGTTCTTCGCATGTTTTAGTCTCCAGGCCTCTAAATCATCTTAGTTGCTCTTCTTTGCCCTTTTTCCAAAGTCTCGACATCTTTTTTTGTAATGTGGTGACCAAAACTGGATGCAGTATTCCAGGTGTGGCCTTACTAAGGCTTTATAAAGTGGTACTAATACTTCACGTGATTTTGATTCTGTGCCTCTGTTTATGCAACCCAGGATTGTGTTAGCTTTTTTGGCTGCCGCCGCACACAGCTGGCTCATTGAAACATCTCCATCTCTTGATGATTCTATGGACCAGATTTTTCCACATCTTCCGATCTTGCACTACTTCTTTGAGTTGTTCAAGGGCTCCGGCTGGTGTCAGCTTTGATAGTCTCCAGCCATCATGTTTTTTTGGCTGCCTGGTGGAGGATGGAAGAACTGAAGAAGCTTCTTGGATGAGAAGCGAAACCTCTTCAGGGGAAAAACAAAGTCCAGTTGCCTTTTGAAAAAACACCTTTGGGACAACCGTGATCTGGATGACTGACAATCTCCACAGACAATTAGTATTACGAAGCCTTCTCTGTTTCTTCTTTGCTCTAAGCAAAGATTTAAAAAGAAGTTTAATCACTCTTCAGGGATTCATGTGGCCGTTCATACCCTCAGGAAAATGAAAGCAGGCATTGACTCTGAAACTTGTAAATTGTTTGGCTAATCCTGTTTATGTCAGGATCTTCCCACTTGAGAGTCTTTCAAACAATCTGAATGTTTGCCTTTGGGGTGAACCTGCTTTTCTCCACGTGATGCTTAATTTTATGGGACTCAGGGTGGAGACCCCTCCTCCCCTACCCTGGAGATCCTGCAAATGTTGCTTCTGTCTTGTTTTAAGAAAGAGTATCAGCAACTGTTGGCTCAACACAGTGACCCTGAGTGATGTTTCTTTCCTTCAGAAGTGGCTTTGCCCTTGTGTTTTGATGGATCATCTTGTCACCTTCTGGGAGTTGCGTTTTTAAGAAATACAGCCAAATGAATTCAGCTGGGTGGTCTGGGCCTCCAAAATTATTTAGAAAAGGTCTTTTGGAGGCTCACGGGGTGGGCTGAAAAATGTTCAGTGTATTTACAGAATCTCCAAAAGCATTTTTTTTCCCCACATGAAGCTTGAAGAGCGCTTTAAATTTACAATCAAGTCAATCAATCAACCTACAGTCTCATAAACCTCTTCCTCTGACATCTGAATTTCCAGGGTTTGAATTTCTCCTTTCTAAGAAGCTTAGCCATTTTTTTTTTTAATAATAGCAACATTGGTGAATTCAGACTCAAGAGATTTATTACAGCCAATTATGAATATCTTCAATTTACTCACTACCTTAATCTTGTTGAGTTTAATTTAGAATATGAAGTAAAGAGATCACTGATCTCTAATAAAGCAGTTTTAATATTGCCAATTATATATTCAAAATCATTTATGTTTGTTCTTTTGGTAGGAAATGTATGTATAGTATTTTTTTTTCTCCTTTGGCTTTCAGAAGTTCATTTTCAGACTCCTATTTTTAGGAAATAAAGGTATTCTTAAGGCTAACTCAGAAATACAGTATGAGTTTTATAGAAGAATTGCCTATTATAAGCTTTTTTTCTTGTGGGAGACTAAACTTTAACTATGAATAGTCCACCAGAAATAACGTACTCAGTGAGGACTGGGAATCCTTTGTAGGTTTTTAAAATAAAGCTGGCTGGAAGCTCAGTTTTATGCAGTCCTTCAGAAGGGGAGCTTGGCAGATTTGGGAAAGGGTTGTTTTTAAATATTTTAAATACTTTTTGAATGAGAGAAGTCTGAAACGGGCATGAAGAATGAGATTTATGGGTGCCCCACTATTGAAGGAAACCATTTTGCTCTGAAAATAATTGAAATCGCTTATTTGGAAGACTCAGGTTTCAAAAGAGTCTCCTAATCCACCATTAATCACATTGACTCCATCATCCGGCTAATAAATTGATCGATGTGGGAAGGAAATTCCTGTCCTTTTTAGTGGCTGTTTCATCAAAGGTGGTGTTTATAATTGAGACCAGGTTGGGGGTTCCTAGAATGTTTGCAATCCCGGTATTTGTTTAGCTAAAGCAAAAATAAACCTCTGATAGCACAGCCAGTGGTTTTTTTTCACTAGTAATTGGGAGGAATGAGAACTTTTGCTGTAATAAAGAACCTAAGTCAGGGGTAGGCAACCTTGGCTCTTTTATGACTGGGGACTTCAACTCCCAGAATTCCTGAGCCAGCATGGCTCAGCTTGGAAACTCTTCCTTTCCCCTCAGCATGGCTGGCTCAGGAATTCTGGGAGTTGAAGTCCACGAGTCATAAAAGAGCCAAGGTTGCCTACCCCTGACCTAAGTAATTATCACAGGCATAATTATTTATAGCTGATTTAAATATCAAAAGCTATTGTTCACAAATCAACTGTTAATAGAAATAGTTCTTGAATTCAGTTGCTGTTGGATTCCGTGACCACGTATATAGGACAGGATGGAGCGATCTCTTAATTTTAATCCGCTTTTCATATTGATAGTTTGGTTAAATCTTTGCAGTAGATATTGAAACGTTTGACGGTTGTTGAGAGATACAGGTGGTCCTCGACTTACGGCCACAATTGAGTCCCAACATTTCTGTTGCTAAGTGAGACATTCGTTAAGTGACTTTTGTCCTTTTTTTTTACGACATTTCTTGCCATATTTGTTAAGTGAATCTCTGCAGTTGTTAAGGGAGTCACACAGTTGTTAAGTGAATCCGGCTTCCCCGTTGACTTGGCTTGTCGGAAGGTCTCAAAAGGGGATCACGTGACACACACACACACACACCCCGGGACACTGCAACTGTCGTAAATATGAGTCAGTTGCCAAGCAGTTGAATTTTGATCACGGGATCATGGGGATGCTGCAAAGGTCGTAAGTGTGAAAAATGGTCATAAGTCACTTTTTTCAGGGCCGTTGTAACGGTCACGAAACGAACGGTTGTAAGTTGAGGACTGCCTGTATAGACACCTTGCCTCAGAAGTCCAGGAACCCTCCAGAACTCTGCATCACCCGCTTCCTTCTTTTAGGACGGTTCTGTTTTCCTGATGGTCTCTGGTCCAAACCCAGCCCCACTTAGCAGTTGTTTAAGTTGTTCATGACCTTTTTCACCCCAGTTGTTAAGCAAATCACTGCCGTTTTTAAGTGAATCATGTAGTCATTAAGAGAATCCGGCTTCGTCCATTGACTTTGCTGGGGAAGTCACAAATGGCGACCACATGGCCCCAGGATGCTGCAACCGTCATAAATACATGCCAGTTGCCAAGCGCCCAATTTTTTTCATGTGACTGTTGGAATGCTGCGATGATGGCCGTAAGTGGCTTTTTTTCAGTGCTGTTGTCACTTCAGGCAGTCACTAAACCTACATTGGTAAGTTGTGGATGACTGTACCTAGAAGTGCCTGAATGCCATTCCCTAGCAAGGATGTCAAAGAGGCAGGTTGGCCTATTTTGAAAATGCAGCGGTCATTCTGCAAGTTGTTGGTTTAAATTCCTGAGTTGCTTTTGAACCACTGCTTCCTAGCTTGTTTGTTTTCTTTCTTTCTTTCTTTCTTTCATTCTTTCTTTCATTCTTTCTTTCCTCTTTTTCTTTCTTTTTTTCTCTTCTCTCTTCTCTTTCTTTCTTCTCTCTTCTCTTCTCTTTTCTCTTTCTTTTTTCTCTTTTTTCTTTTTCTTTCTCTTTTTCTTTCTTCTTTGTCTTTCTTCTCTCTTTTTTCTCTTTCTTTCCTTTCTCTCTTTCTTTCTTTCTTTCTTTCTTTCTTTCTTTCTTTCTTTCTTTCTTTCTTTCTTTCTTTCTTTCTTTCTCCATAATGGTGTCATTTAAACCCAAGTAAAATGCCTTCTATTCTGGAGGTAGAGTCCACATGTGGCAGGAAATCAGGAAATCTCTCTCCTCTTAGCCCAAGGGACTCCTTGTCAGGAGAGGATGAATGGCGAAAGCAGGAAGCAACTTATGTTTTGGCAACGGATGTAGCCCTTATTTTTTTTTAATGACAGGAGTGAATTGATTCTCTGAAGTGTGAGCCTCCAGATCCATTTTCCGAGCTGGGGAGAATACCTAATTTTAATGTTGTGCTCGTATCCTATTTCTCGTTCTACAACGAAGAGCGAAACAATTAACAATGGTACAGCGAAGTCAACCCTGCAGTACCAGAAGCCGTATGGATAATAAGAAAGACATCTGTTTTACTTCTGTCATAAAAAAAACAAAAACCCTGCTTTGGCAATTAATCTGCAGAAAATTTAAGTTCTGAGAGGTGGACGAACATTTCAAGGAATATGAAACGTTCCCAAAACTTTGCATCTGTTTACACATTTGAGAATTCAGTGTTCAGCTGAGTGGAAGGAAGCCAGACAGAATATTATAGGATTTACTCCTCAGTAAATATGGAGGAAGTGTTTTACTTTTAATTTTTTTCCAGTGCCATCCTATCAAAGGCCCCCTCTAAGAAAATAGAACCCAGGAACACCTTTGTGGCCAATGTGACATTATGTTCCAATTCCTTCCTTCAGGTCATTATGCTCTTTCACCTTTTGTATATCCAAGCGTTTTTGCTTATTCCAGGATTTTTTTTATAACATAAAATGTGAAAATACAAAAGCAAATAGGAGGGGACAACAGTAGAAAAAGGGAGAAATAAAAAAGGTGCGAAGAAAAGGAGGGGAAGAAACAAAAGGCATTGACTTCCGACTCTCTATTGTAGCAAAATCAGATATTAAAATCAAATCTTAACTTTTTACATTTCTATAGTAGTATGCACTAGCCCAGGGGTAGGCGACCTTGGCTCTTTTATGACTCGTGGACTTCAACTCCCAGAATTCCTGAGCCAGCCACGCTGAGGGGAAAGGGAGAGGTTTCCAAGCTGAGCCATGCTGGCTCAGGAATTCTGGGAGTTGAAGTCCACAAGTCATAAAAGGGCCAAGGTTGCCTACCCCTGCGCTAGCCATTTCTGTATCGGCAAATCAGTCTAATTGGTAAAACCCAAAATCATAATATCATTTTTTTCCACCTCAAGCACAAAGTCCAGAAGCAGTTTCCAAGGAAAAACATGCTTGTTCCAGGATTTTTTTTGAGGGGGGCGGTGTTCTCCTGCTGGAAATTTGATAATTTAACTCAAAATATCTGGAAGCCCATTTGCACCTATTTCAGCCAAGGTTAATGTTCTTTACCGCTTTATTTAATTCTGAGGGCTGATCTGAAAATGATGATTGCTTAATACAGTTAGTCCTTGACTTACAACAGCTCATTAATGACTGTTCGGAGTTACAACAGCACTGAAAAAACGTGACTTTAGTGCAGGGGTAGGCAACCTTGGCTCTTTTATGACTCGTGGACTTCAACTCCCAGAATTCCTGAGCCAGCCATGCTGAGGGGAAAGGGAGAGGTTTCCAAGCTGAGCCATGCTGGCTCAGGAATTCTGGGAGTTGAAGTCCACGAGTCATAAAAGAGCCAAGGTTGCCTATCCCTGCTTTAGGACCATTTTTCACGCTTACGACTGTCACAGCATCCTCACGGTCACGTGATCACAATTCAGATGCTTGGCAACTGACTCGTATTTATGACGGTCACAGCATCCTGGGGTCACGTGATCCCCTTTTGAGACTTTCTAACAAGCAAAGTCAATGGGGGAAGCCAGATTTACTTAACAACCATGTTACTAACTTAACAACTGCATTCATTTAAGAACCATGGCAAGAAAAGTCATAAAGTGGAGCAGAACTCACTTAACAAACGTTTCACAGAGCAACAGAAATTTTGGGTTCCATTGTGGTCATAAGTCAAGGACCACCTATATTTGTAGATGACACTAAAAAGATCATTGGGTTTAATGTATGGATTGATAACTTCAGCATGAAAAAAAAAAAAGGATCAAAGGCCGGTACGGAAATGCCACGAGGCCCTTGAGACAAAATTGATAATTGAATTGATTAAACTGAGATTTCCTAGATTACAAAAAATTTACATTAGTGTGTCATGACCAGATGAAGAATTGTAACCTGAACCACAAAAATGTCTTGTAGACATGGCTTATCAATTAACTGCCATAAGAAGGAGTTGAGCAAATGTATTTATAGATAACGTTTATGGTTGAAAATAAATGTTGCATGTGAAAAAAACCAGGAGTGTTAATTTGCCGATTATCTCTGCAAAAGAGAGTTGATAATTGGAAAAATCCTTTACTGAATTTGGATGCCATTATCATAGACTTTGGAGATCTAAATAAAGGTAACCTATGTAAAATGTATCAGGATCTGCGTTACGGCCAAACAGATGAGATTTATTAAACAAAACCATCTTTAGCAAGAAGCTTTTAGCATTAATAATCAATGATAGGTTCTCTCAGTTGCATCAACGTTTGCAAGCATAGCTTAAGAAACTACGGTAGCTTTTCTGAAATGTTTCGTTGTTTTAGACCAGTGTGTTTCACACTTGACACCTTTAAGAGGGGTGAACTTCAACCTCCTAGAGCTGAAGAATGCCAGGAGTTGACTTCTGGGAGTTGATATCCATAAATCCTAAAAGTTGCCAAGTTTGAAAAAACACTGTTTTAGGCCGTGACTCATTAATTTTATGTGTTTTATGGAACTTGTGAGGAGTTGGGCATGAATGGAGACCAATTATTTCACTGCTAAACGTGATTTGGGAAATGTAGTCCTTGGAATCCACTTTGATGATTTTGTTAAGGACTCATCATCATCACCATGGTTTTAATCACCTCAGGTCTTTCAGCATCTAATGTATTTAGCACCAGGGTCATGCAGAAGACCATTCCTAGTTATTTTGGGGAGGAGGATGAGCTTCTTCCTCCTTTGGACAAACTGTCCTGCATCGGTGATAAGATGTTGGTGCTAAAAGCTTCTGATGACACCCAGAAGGAAATACCTTAAGGTTTTGGTTTCTTTGTCACGGATTTCTTCGTTTCCTTTCTCCTCAGTCCAAAATCCACGCGACAAGAAGCCTGAGTGAAATTGCCATTGACTTGACGGAAACTGGAACGCTGAAGACCTCCAAATTAGCCAACATGGGCAGCAAAGGGAAGATTATCAGCGGCAGCAGTGGGAGCCTTTTGTCATCAGGTACGTCCCTTTTCAGTTGGTTCTTCCAAGTTAAAACAAAAATGCCCAGGGAACTGACTGTAATCACGCTTAGATAGCGTCGTAGTGGCTCGTTGGTTAGAAGGCAATATTGCAGGCTGACTCTGCTGACTGCCAGAAGTTCGATTCCGACCGGCTCAAGGTTGACTCCGCCTTCCATCCTTCCGAGGTCGGTAAATGTTTCACGTGGAGTCAGTAAATACAGTACAAGGCCTCACTGTGCGACAGCCATCTTTCTTAGAGAGAGAGAGAGAGAGAGAATACGACTACAGGAACAGGAACAATAGAGATGAATCTTAGAGTAGCAATATGACGCAGGAAACAAATACAATAGAGATGAATGATAGAGCTGCACATATGTTAAACATAACACCCGTAACATCTTCCCCTTTTTCATGATAACCAAACAACATTATGAAATTTTGGATGAGAACCAGTAAGAACACTTCCTATAGGTTGAGTCTGTTGGGCGGGTTGCGAACATCTGCCGCTACGGGTGAAGACTGCCCCTCTTTGTACTCAGTTTCTCCGACCTTGCTGAGGTTGCTGGGCTGTTCTCTCCACTTACCGCGACGTTCTGCTTTTGACTGCTGTCAGGTATACCAGCTCGCTCAGGACTGTTATTAGCATTGGCCTGTGGCATCAGTACTGTGCATTCTGTATTGCCAGTAGGTAAATGTGGCCTGGTAATACCAGGTGAGTTGGGCCTGTCCACTGGATACGGCGAGTCAGGCTGTTCAGCCACACGCAGATCCACACGATTGAGAGTTTCATCAACATCCACTAGATAGGAGCGTGGTGCCACCTGTTGTAAACAGATACTTAATTTCGTTGTGAGTTACACAATGACAATAAAGATAGAAAGAGTACAGAGAACAGCAACAAAGATGATTGGGACTGGAGGCTAAAACATATAAGGAACGATTGCTGGAATTGGGTATGTCTATTTAATGAAGAGAAGGACGAGGGGTGACATGATAGCAGTGTTCCAGTATCTCAGGGGCTGCCACAAAGAAGAGGGAGTCAAGCTATTCTCCAAAGTAGGCAGGACAAGAAGCAACGGATGGAAACTGATCAAGGAGAGAAGCAACCTAGAACTAAGGAGAAACTTCCTGATGGTGAGGACAATTAATCAGTGGAACAACCTGCCTCCAGAAGCTGTGAATGCTCCAACACTGGAAGTTTTTAACTGTTTGTCTGAAATGGTATAGGGTTTCCTGCCTGAGCAGGGGGCTGGACTAGATGACCTCCAAGGTCCCTTCCAACTTTATTATTGTTGTTGTTGTTGTTGTTATTTTCTATTCTATTCTAAAATGAGGACCCAGGTTGTTGGGGGGCAATATGCTGACTCTGTAAACCACTTAGAGAGGGCTGTAAAAGCAGTATGAAGTGGTATATAAGTCTAGGTGCTATTGCTAGTGCTACGTGATGACCAAATCCCAGCCAGCTCTTTTTGGCCTGGTGCCCTTTTCATGCTGCAAAGTTCAGATCAGCTATCGGTGCTGAGAGCTTTGAGAACAGACAGATTCCACAGGGTGGAATTACTGGGGGTATCACCAGTTCGCCGTTCTGACTAAGGCATTGTGGATTTTCCCTGCTGTCCCGCGGTGGTTGCAAACACAAACGTAGCTGTCTTGAGCACAAAGAAGGTTTTGAAGTCATCTTAAGGGCTTCCTTTTGATGGTTTAATGATTTATATCCCATCTTTTATTTCAAACATGGGGTTCTCCTCTAATTTTATCCCAAGAAGAAACCTAGAATTTGGGTTGATCTGAGAGACATGAGGGAGAGGGTATAATAATAATAATAATAATAATAATAATAATAATAATAATAATAATAATAATAATAATAACAACAACAACAACAACAACAACAACAACAACAACAACAACAATAATAACAATAATAATAATAATAATAATAATAATAATAATAATAATAATAAAGTTGGAAGGGACCTTGGAGGTCATCTAGTCCAACCCCCTGCTCAGGCAGGAAACCCTATACCATTTCAGACAAATGGCTGTCCAGTCTCTTCTTAAAAACTTCCAGTGTTGGAGCATCACCGCTTCTGGAGGCAGGTTGTTCCACTGGTTAATTGTTCTAACTGTCAGAAAATTTCTCCTTGGTTCTAGGTTGCTTCTCCCCTTGATTAGTTTCCATCTGTTGCTTCTCGTCTGCCTTCAGGAGCCTTGGAAAATAGCTTGACTCCTCTTCTTTGGGCAGCCCTGAGATTTGGAACATCTGCTATCATGTCCCCCCTCGTCCTTCTCTTCATTAAACTAGACATGCCCAATTCCAGCAGCCGTTCCTTATATGCTTTAGCCTCCAGTCCCCTAATCATCTTTGTTGCTCTTCTCTGTATTCTTTCTAGAGTCTCAACGTCTTTTTTACATCGTGGTGACCAAAACTGGATGCAGTATTCCAAGTGTGGCCTTACCAAGGCATTGTAGAGTGGTATTAACACTTCTCGTGATCTTGATTCTATCCCTCTGTTAATGCAGGCTAGCACTGTGTTGGCCTTTTTGGCAGCTGCAGCACACGGATGGCTCATATTTAAGTGATTGTCCACTAGGACTCCGAGGTCCCTCTCTTGTTAGTCTAAGGCAGCAGAAACTCAGAAATAGCACCTTTTCTGACTAACAAGTAAGCTGTTGGCTACTACATCAGAAGTATAGAGTGACTTCACTGATGGAGGATTTAAATTGGAATATACCAGGAAACAGGAGGAAGGAGGAGGGAAAGACAGGGGACAGAATAACAAGAGTTGGAAGGGACCTTGGAGGTCTTCTAATCTTCTAATCCAACCCCCTGCTCAAGCAGGAGACCCTATACCATTTCAGAAAAATGGCTGTCCAATCTCTTCTGCAAAACCTCCAGTGATGGAGCCACCCACAACTTCAGAAGGCAAGTTGTTCCACTGATTGATTGTTCTCATTGTCAGAAAATTTCTCCTTAGTTCTAGGTTGGCTCTCTTATTGATAAGTTTCCATCTGTTGCTTCTTGTCCTGCCTTCAGGTGCTTTGGAGAACAGGTTGACTCCCCTCTTCTTTGTGGCAGCCCCTCAGGTACTGAAAGACTGCTCTCATGTCATCTCCCTAGTCCAGGGGTGGCGAACCTATGGCACGGGTGCCAGAGGCGGCACTCGGAGCCCTCTCTGTGGGCACATGTGCCATTGCCCCAGCCTTGCCTCCCCCTGCGACCCCCTCCTCACCAGCAGCTCCCTGGAGGAGAGTCGCCCCCAAGCGTGGCCCACGCGGAGCAGCGCAGCCAAGGACATGGCAGCCAGGCAACGTAGACAAGACTCTGCCCTCATGCCCCATTGTGCACAGTTGATGCTGTGGGGCGCGGGCAGAGGGCGTGGCCACCATGGCGCTGCTGGGCTGCCTGGGTAATCTGCGGCGGGCCCTGGAGGCAGTGAGTGGCTCTGCGGGCAGGCGGGGTGGGGGCAGGGCAGGGGGTGGAGCACGGGCGGGGCCAGTTTTTGGGCACTCGCTCTCTAAAAGGTTCGCCATCACTGCCCTAGGCCTTCTTTTCATGAGACTGGACATCCCCAATTCCTGTAGCTGTTCTTCATATATTTTAGCCTCCAATCCCCTAATCATCTTTGTTGCTCTTTTCTGCTGAGGCAGAGTTGCATGTGAAAGAGATTATAAATAGTTTGATCCTCATGACATTCTACCACAGATCCCAAAGCCACTATTTTGGGGCGGGGGGGGGGTGGAAACCAGACATGAATAACAGCCTGGAGCAAGAGATTGCCAAACTCCAGTATCTCCAAAGGTTTCAGGCCATCTCAGAAGAGCCTCGACAACTGCAATGGATTTTAACACGTTACAGCTGATCATTGCAGTCTTGTCAATCCTGTACTCTCTGCAACTGGCCTTCCTTCCCCTCCCCACTTCCTCCCTTCCAATTTAAATCTTGCCTAAGTCCAGCTACTCAGTGTATTTAATGAGGTGAAAGCTTCTGCCTTTTTTAATAAGATGGCTTCGTCAAAAGAGCTGCTACCGGACCTCTTCCTGGTTTTTCTGACCCCAGGTTAGCTACTGATCTTCCACGTTCAGCATCTTCACCCCCACAGTTTGCATTTTGTCTGGACTCCCAAATCTTTCTTAGCTGTACCCACAAGAAGGAACTGGAGAGGCTGTTACCTTTCCCAGTCTCCACCATTCCTCCTGAGGGCTGTAACTTGGGAACGACAAACTTGAGCGTCTATGTAGAGCCCTACGTTTAGTTGCCGTTAGAAATACAGGAGCTGCATTTATAATGGCGCTCATCAGATATTTAAGGGTTCTGATGAGAGCTGCAATTTGACAGGAGGAAACAAATTGTCCAGGGAGATGGCACAAGAGCTTTTGTCATGTTGAAGTTGTGAACGACAACCGGTCCTTGGAATTAAACCATGGGTTATCCTAGATGGCTGCAATCTGAACATCGAGAGTGAAAAAAGCAATTTACTGGACTTCTACACCAGTCATGGACTTTCTTCCTGAGCTAAAAGCAAGATGCTTTGGGGAGTCCAAGTAAATGTTCAGATCAAGAGGAAGTCAGATGAGGAAACCGGTTAAGAATTCCTTCTTTTTTTTTGGCAGGGGTTCCAAACAGTGATCAAAACAATTTGCCTTTGAATTAAGCTTAGAGCTTGCTATTTAGCATGGAAAAAGGATTTACCATGTACAGGTTGCCGTATAAGGTAAAGTGTTATGACAGAGCGTGTGGTCCAAATGGCGCTTTGCACGGAGGAAAGAGAACACTTGTGGCTGTTAATATTTACACAGCGGTGGTGATAAACTATAACTAACGCCTTCCAGTGTTTATGGCAGCCTTGCTCAAGTTCTGCGCTGTTGTGATCTCCCTATTTGTGCATCTCTTACGTCCACAAAAGCAGAGGAAGGAAAGATAAGACAAGGCCAACAGCTACAAATCTATTTATCTTCACACTGGCTAAGAAGCGCTCAGCTGCCGATCAACTTAAGAGCTAAGAAATTTATTGGAATAGGCAACGTAAGAACGATGGGTTTGATTTTTGCCTCAATTGCACCCAGCCCTTGGGTTAAAGTTGGAATCTAAAGTAAGTTGAGAGTCTCTTGGTGTCTGGTACAATTAATTAAAGGAAATGCATTTAGCATATTTGTACAATACAGGTCGTCCTCGACTTAACAGAATATCAGAATAACAGTTGGAAGGGATCCTGGAGGTGTTCTAGTCCAACCTCTTTACAGTCACAATTGGGAGCAGAATTTCTGTTCCTAAGCACGGCAGTAGTTAAGGGGCCATGCCTGATTTTAGGACCTTTTTTGTCCTGGTTGTTAAGCAAATCAGGTCATTAACCCAGTTTCTCCCGTTGACTTTGCTTATCAGACGCCAACTGGGAAGGTCACAAACGGCAGCCACGTAACCCTGGGATTCTGCAAACCCTGCTGGTTTCCAAATTTGGGTCATATTGCTGCAATGGTCATTAGTGTGAGGACTGGTCATAAATCACATCATTCCCTGCTATTGTACCTTCAAACAGTCGCTAAACGAATGGTTGTTACCTGTCTGGTTAGGAGCAGATTCAGTCTCCTAGCATCTTACCCAAGTTGAGGCTTGTGTTCAAGAAGGAAGGCCTATCGCTCATACACTGAGACAGCTGACTCAAGGTAGAATAGGAACAATCTGGTCTCTGAAGATGAAGGAGAACATCTTGGACAGAAATGTTTTCTTGTTTGCAGTAGTGGCGAATATCTGTAGCTCGTGTGGAGGAGGAGGAGGGTGGAGGTTCGTTCTCCAAGCTTGTGGGTTGGTTTCCGAACGTTTCGTTACCAAGCTAGGTAACACCTTTAGGGGAGTTTAGATGGTGTCAGCGTTGGTGTTCTTCTGCTTATAAGGGCTTCAGGTGTGGGTGTCTCGAGTGAGGGTCTTGTGATGGGTCAGGTGTGAGTCATCAGTGACGGGCTTGTGATGGGAAGGTTACGTCAGGTGGAGTCATTGGGTGCTGAACTGCTGGTGGAAGGGGGGGCTTGCGTGGGTTGGTTGAGGGTGGGTGTTGTCTCTGGTTGGCTATGCGGTTGATTTGGATTCTGAGGGGGTTCGTAGGCTGGTTGTAGGTTGATGTGTCAACTGTTCTGTCCCAGCCTACGTGAGTCCCTGTTAATTCACAAGGACCAACCCCTCTTTTAACAAGTAGGCTGGAAATGCAGGAAAAACAAACCCCTTTTATTAAGTAGGTACAGACCTACAAAATGTCCCAAAAGCAAACAAAACACGATGCAAATGGAGAATTGTTCAAGGCCACAGAACACGATTCAAACAAAGAATTGTCCCAAGGCGAACAGAACACGATTCCAACGGAGAATTGTTCACAAGCAAGGCAAACAAAACAGGATTCCATGAAACTTGATTCCTTTGCAAATGGTTGCCTTAAGCAACCAGCACCGCCCACACCTTCCCTTTTTATTATGCAGCCCCAAGGCGTGGCTTCTCAGTGCCTTCTCCTCCTCCCTTGGAGTCGCCCCATTGCCTCCCTCTGTCCTGCTCTTGTTGCCTGTCTGCGTTTGCGAGCGTCTATGATGTCTTCCAGCTGTGAGTCCTCAGAGTCTGACTCAGCTTCCCCGCACAGCTGAGTCTCAGCCTGAGCACGATTAGAGGGGGGCAGGCTCTTCATCAGATTGTAAGTCCTGGAGCTCATCAGAGCCTTCCTCCGACTCTGATGGCTCTCCAGGCCCCTCCTCCTCCTCCTCCTCTGATTCCCCGGACTCAGCTGCCAGGTCCACTGGCTGGCACGGACTCACAACATCAACTGCACAGCCAACCAGAGACAGCACCCTCAACCAACCCACGCTAACCCTCCCTCTCCTCCCTCCACCGGCAGTTCACCTCCCAAGGACCCTGACTGAGGTAACCTCCCCCTCACAAGACCCATCACAAGCCTCTCACTGATGACTCACCTGACCCATCACAAGAACCATCACGAGGCCCTCACTTGACACACACACACCTGAAGCCCTTATAAGCAGAGGAACACCAACACTGACACCCTCTAAACTCCGCTGAAGATGTTACCTAGCTTGGTAACGAAGCGTTCGGAAACCAACCCACAAGCTCGGAGAACGAAGCTCCACCTTCCTCCTCCACACGAGCTACAGATATTCGCCACTATTGCAAACAAGAAAACATTTCTGCCCAAGATGTTCTCCTTCATCTTCAGAGACCAGAATGATCCTATTCCTCCTTGTTGTAGTGGGAAGATTCTATCCCAGAGGTCCCCAACCCCCGGTCTGTGGACCGGTACCGGGCCGCGGCATGCCAGCAACCGGTCTGCACAAGCAAGCAAAGCCCCATCCGTGGGATGCAGGCAGCACACAAAACCACGCACTCTCCAGCCCGGGGAAAAACCTCCCTCCAAGGAACGGGTCCCTGGTGCCCAAAAGGTTGGGGACCTCTGCTCTATCCCATCCCCTCTTCCATTGGTGGAAACCCTTTCCTGCTTATTTCTCAACGGAAGATTTAGCCCTATCCTAATCCAGTTCTGTTCACTGAAATCCTTGGAAAGGAACTGAGGACAGCAGCCATCTGCCCATCTTCACTTCAGGTCGTCCTTCACTTACAACAGTTTGTTCAAAGTTACCACGGCACTGAAAAAAGTGACTTACGGCCGTTCTCCACACTTACGACCCTTGCCGCCATCCCCAGGGTCACGTGATCGAAATTCAGACGCTTGGCAACTGACTCATATTTATGACGGTCGCAGTGTCCCGAGCTGACCTGATCCCCTTTTACGACCTTCTGGCAAGCAAACTCAATGGGGGAAGCCAGCTTCAGTAAACCACCGTGCTACCGACTTAACAACTGTAGCGATTCATTTAACAACGGTGGCAAGAAAGTTTGTAAAATAGGGCAAAGCTCGCTTTAACAAATGTCTCGCTTAGCAACAGAAAACTTGGGCTCGGTTGTGGTCGTAAGTCCAGGACTTACCTTACTAGGTTTCTCCCCATCATTAGTGGTGGTGTCTGCATCTGCTTATTTGCCTTATTTTCTGGGACCTCCAAGATGTGTTTGTCAGTTCAAAGCACAGATAAGCCATCTGCCACCGAAGCAATTTTATACTGTTGAGAAGATGTTTGCCAGAAGTCAGAGCGGCTTAAAAAATGTGTTTCTTTTTTTAACCGCTACAATCCTTATTTGGAATCTGCTCTGTTTTTGATTAGAATTTTGAGATTCCCTCTGGAGTTTGGTGCCCAAGTTAAGATCCTCAGCCCAGAAAATACTTGCTTTGTGTAGATACAGTGGGAAGAAAACTAAGCATTTATTCTATCTCTCAGAAATGTAATTGAAGGGTGTTCTTTTTTGAAGAACAAATTAATGGCCATAAAACTCGGTCAATCAATTTTGTTTTTAGTAAGTCCTTTGTTATTCTGTGCCCAGGATATCTCCACAGTGTTCTTATTTTAAAAAAAGAAAAAGAAACATTAAAACACAAAGCATAAATATTCTAAACTTTGCATAATTGAAGCATTTATTTAAAAAATGGGAGGATCATTTACATAAAGCACTGACAGCAACCCATAGCAGTGTGTAAAGGCAGAGGTCTCTGGAGCAATATCTGTCACAAACTTCAGCCTCACATTCTTTCAAGCTTTATAAACTTGGCTTCGTAGCTAATATTCAATCTCCTAGCTTCATCTCTAGAATAATGTGAATTAACCAAGCACCCACTCAGCCATCACAAGAGCAACATAATCAGAATAGAGCTGGAAGGGACCTTGGAGGTCTTCTATCTAGTCCAACCCCCTGCTCAAGCAGGAGACCCTCCACCATTTCAGACAAGTGGCTGTCCAGTCTCTTCTTTAAAAACCTCCAGTGTTGGAGCACCCACAACTTCGGAAGGCAACTTCCATTCCACTGGTTAACGGTCCTCCCTGTTAGGAAGTTTCTCCTTAATTCCAGCTTGCTTCTCTCCTTGATTGGTTTCCATCCGTTGTTTCTTATCCTGCCTTCTGGTGCTCTGAAAAATGAGTTGACCCCTTCTTCTTTGTGGCAGCCCCTCAAGTACTGGAAGACTGCTATCATGTCCCCCCCTAGTCCTTCTCCAGACTAGCCATACCCGGTTCCTGCAACCGTTCTTCATATGTTTTAGTCTTACAATGACATTTCCTTTTGAAAAACATATGCCCCTGATTTAGCAAGGATTCTGGGTATGATAGGTTAGTTCTTGCCCAACTGATATATAGGTAGATTTGGAAATCTTCACACCTACTTGATAAACTGACTGAAGGCATGCCTTTATCCAAAGAGCGATGTCAGGACTATAGTTTGTAAGGCAAAATGCACACAACTCACGGATGCCTGATGGCTGAATTCTGGGGGTTTTTTTTGTCTCACGCGTGCCTGGCTGAGGAATTCTGGGAGTTGAAGTCCACAAGTCATAAAAGGACCAAGTTTGAAGACCCCTGCTATAAAGTATTCTATCTTGAAAAATTCAGTTCTGCTAAGCCAAGAGAGAAATATAATCGAGGCAGTTCTGGAAACTGGGAGGAAACATTTTGTGGTAACTAGGATACAAGCCCCACCATTAGTTGGCTCGTGTTTTGAAGTTGTAAACATTGGAACACATTCTCTAAAAAGGAAATACCGAAGGCCCGTCTGTTGTTGATTGCACTGTCGAGATGTAAGAGGCATCAGCAGTTATTGTCAAGCTGTTGGCAACTCGCTCTTGTTCTGGAGGGCGTGGAAAGCAGGCGATTAGACATGGGGAAGGCGGAGATGGAGCAGCTACCAGAGATGGAATACCTGCTTTGCTTCCAGAGATGGCAGTTGCAGGATGTTATTTCATAAATCAGCCATATCCCTACCAAGTCTGGGTGGTGGGTTTCTCTGGGTGGTTGTTGGGTGGCAGGAAATACTTGGTGTTGGTGATATTATGGCAGATGGGTATCAGAAAGAAAGATCCTAGCTAGCATAGACCTGTTTTTTTTTTTTAAAGATGTCCATTATTTCCAATGTCTATGGAAATTCTCAATCATCCTAGTGATTGGTGTCCTAAAGGTGTCTTTTTCCAAAAGGTGTTTTTCTTTGAAAATGTTTCACTTCTCATCTAAGAAGCTTCTTCAGAAATGAAGAAGTTTCTTGGATCACTTCGTTGTTTATATGTACACGGAGAGCTTCTGCACCGGAGACAAATTCCTTGCGTCCAATCACACTTGGCCAATTAAGTATTCTATTCTATTCTATTCTATTCTATTCTATTCTATTCTATTCTATTCTATTCCACTCCACTCCACTCCACTCCACTCCACTAATGATCATTGACCAGTTAGCTCAAAATAATTTGCATTCCAGTTTGTTCTCCTTGGAAGCCTATGAAGAGAAGTATTGTTTTTCTCTTCCTTAGGTTCTCCAGGGGTGCCACAAACAATCTGTGGTTTGTTTGCAAGCTGATCAGTGCCTTTCGGTTTGTTTATTTTGACACACACACAAACCTTTGATTGTTTAAACAAGATAAGCGAAGGCCAGGAAGTGCCTTTAGGAATGCGGTATTTTGTTGATCGAATTACAGTCATTGATAAAGTTCACCTTAGCTGCCCCTTTTCCGAGGAGACTCTTATCTGGTAAGGCTCAATCCTATTATTGGTCACTTATTAGATTTTTTTATCCTGACTTTAGTTCAGCAACCCAAAATAGTATGTCTAATGTTTCCTCTTGTTTATTACCTTAAAATAAAGAGGACTGGTGAATGTCAAAAAGCAAAGGAAAACTCTGCATCTCTAATATCATTGTTATTAAACTCATGAAGGTATAATTTAATTAAGAATTAGAGATTTGGAGGAAAATAACAAAGCAAAGGGACAGGAAAAATAAAGCCGTAGGCCACAAACGTGATTTATGGGTCACACTTGTGAGCTACATAAAAAGAGACTGGGGCTTCAATCCTATGATTACAGCCTCCATCTTGAATTTTTTGACCCTCCTAGTCAAGGCAATCACTGAAGTAATAGAATTAGGGCATGAAATGGAGTATTTCTTTCTCTCATGCTTTAAGCCATCCAGGAAGGAGATAGATCCTATTGCCTGAATATGAATAAAAACAGAATAACAGAGTTGGAAGGGACCTTGGAGGTCTTCTAGTCCAACCCCCTGCTCAAGCAGGAGACCTTGTACCATTCCAGACAAGTGGTTGTCCAGACTCTTCTGAAAATCCTCCAGTGTTGAAGCACCCACAACTTCTCGAGGCAGGCCGTCCCACTGGTTAATTGTTCTAACTGTCAGGAAGTTTCTCCTTAGTTCCAGGTTGCTTCTCTCCTTGATTAGTTTCCATCCATTGCTTCTTGTCCTGCCTTCTGGTGGTTTGGAGAATAGCTTGACTCCCTCTTCTTTGTGGCAACCCCTGAGATATTGGAATACTGCTATCCTGTCCCCCCTCGTCCTTCTCTTCATTAGACTAGACATACCCAATTCCAGCAACCGTTCCTTATATGTTTTAGCAACGGTCTTACCAAGGCATTATAAAGATAAGGTAAAAAGGACCTTGGTTAAAAAATACCAGGGTCTAACAAAGACACTTCCTGCTAATTCAGGATAACAACTCATGTCATCCAAGCCAACCTGTCACCTTTCTGTCCAAACGTGGAGAGGAGAATGAAAAAAACTTTTTCTGGAAGATTTCTGAAGGGAGGATTCTTCCATTTCTTCTTCCATTATAACTCCCTGGCATTTCTGCTGTTTGTGATTCCAGTGATAGCAAACAGTTGTCAAGACTCATCATCGTTGAGAGCCTGATCTTCCACGAATTTGTCCAGTTCTCTAAATTAGTAGCCATCGAATAATAATAATAATAACAATAACAATAACAATAATTTAAAAAGTTGGAAGGACCTTGGAGGTCATCTAATCCAACTCCCTACTTAGGCAGGAAACCCTATACCATTTCAGACAAAGGCTGTCCAGTCTCTTCTTAAAAACTTCCAGTGTTGGAGCACTCACCGCTTCTGGAGGCAGGTTGTTCCACTGGTTAATTGTTCTAACTGTCAGGAAGTTTCTCCTCAGTTCCAGGTTGCTTCTCTCCTTGATTAGTTTCCATCCGTTGCTTCTTGTCCTGCCCTCAGGCGCTTTGGAGAAGAGCTTGACTCCCTCTTCTTTGTGGCAACCCCTGAGATATTGGGACACTGCTATCATGTCACCCCTAGTACTTCTCTTTATTAAACTAGACATACCCAATTCCAGCAACCATTCCTGATATGTTTTAGCCTCCAGTCTCCTGATCATCTTTGTCGCTCTTCTCTGTACTCTTTCTAGAGTCTCAACATCTTTTTTACATCGTGGTGACACAATTTCAATATGTGTTGTGTAAAGAAGGAGATCTTCAGCTGGTCCTGACGTTCCTCCCATTTATTTTTATGAATGAACCAAGTAGGAACATTTTGGATAGAAAGGGAGAATTTCCTATCCAGATGTTCCATATTGGTGTGATTTCATGTCCTGTAGCATGTTTTTGTTTTCACTACAAGTTAAATAACTGCAGATGCCATATATTTGGGGTTTTTTTTTTCCTGGTAGGGGAACTGTGCTAGCTTTCTGATCCTTGAAGTTGCCTTCTGTAGTTTCTTTTCCACTTCCACAATCTCCATTTTCAGCTCTGGTGACCAGAACTGTGGACAGTTTTTCACGTGTGACCTCACTACAGAATTTTGATAGGACCTTCATTTATTGCCTGTTTTATTTTTTTTCAATTCTTTATTAGGAAAGGGAAAAACTATACTACGCTATCCAGCTTAGCACCCTGCCCATGATACGGGCGTTCAACTTGGGAATGTATACCAAGAAGTTGACATGGTGGCATAATTGGAGCTGTCATCTTGAATTTCTCAACATTCAGACCACGAATACCTTTGTCCTTGTAGTTATTTGATCCAAAAGGATGTGGGGTCCTTGGTGCTCTCTGAGCTTGATTGTTTTCTTGCAGACCTTTCATTACCAAACTAGGGAACATCATCACTGCTAGTAGGGAGTGCGGTTTGTGGAGGAGAAGGACTGTGGGGTCCTTGGTGTTCTCTGACCTTGGTTGTTTTCTTGCAAACATTTCATTACCAAATTAGGTAACATCATCAGTGCTATAATAGTAGGCAGTGGGGTTTGCTCTCATTTTATGTACTAGCACCGAAGTTGCCCTGTCAATGTTGGTAGGAATGAATTTGATCGTGCTGAATTGGGCTGTTATTTATTGTTAGCTTGTTTGCCTGATTTGGTAGTGCCTTATTGGGTTATTTTTTGCTCGTTGATTGTTGGTCTAGTGTTAATCTTGGTGTTAATCTCCGCTCATCTGGATGTTGATTGCTGGCCAGGAGATGTTTTGGTCTTTTTGTTTCCTTTTTAGCTTTTTGATTGTCTCTTTTGAATGGTATGTAGATATTGTTTATCTTTACGTGGCTGTTGATGACTGATGGGTCTGAATGCCAGGCTTCCCGCAATTCTCTAAAGTTTTTGGACTTGGCTTGGCCTAATAGATGCTCACAGTTTCCCAGTTGAACCTATGGTCATGTATTGTGCTACTAATGTGTCTGCCATTTTAGTGAATCAATTTTAGCAAGGCTAAAGTCATTTATTTTTTTATTTCTGGAGTTGGGTAGAGCTACACTGAATGTTGTTGTTAGTTGCAAAGTCGTGTCCGACCCATCGCGACCCCATGGACAACGTTCCTCCAGGCCTTCCTGTCCTCTACCATCTTCTGGAGTCCCTTTAAGCTCACGCCTACTGCTTCAGTGACTCCATCCAGCCACCTCATTCTCTGTCGTCCCCTTCTTCTTCATTGAATAGATGATAATAATTCTAACTTTGTCCTAAAAACTCAGAATCTCCCAGTCTTACGTCCCCTCTTTTCTTGACTCCAGTCCAAGTTGAGAGAAACACAGCTGCTTCTAGAAACGGATTAGAATCTCGTCCTCAAATTAGTTAAATACACATACACGCTGGACTGGATTCCCAGACATAAATCCACCAGTGTCATGACAGCGTGCATAATGGGGCATTAAAATTATTTCACACATTTTTGCCTTGGTGTAGATTCTGCAGGAAGAACCTCCTGGAGAACAGTACATTAGGGATGCAAATATGCAACCATCTGTTGCAAAAATGAGAGAATGGGGAACTTACTCAAAGTTTCCACCTCTGAAGCAACCTCTACATTTCTAATGGCAGTTTTGGGTCAAGGCTACGTACATCAGAAGCCTCAATTATTCTCGTTGAGATTTACACAAAGCAACTTCATCTTAAGCCTAAAAGAACATTTAACAAATACGGTATAAAACCTGAGTGAAACATTTGCAGATAGTAGCATTTATAATAAAAGGATTTGCCCAACTTTAATTATATCGCCAGTCGTATTTTAACCAGTGCCCTTTGTGTAGAAAAGCTCCTACATAGGAGCATGAAAAAAAAAGATATACAAGTGGTCCTTGACTTAACAACCACAATTCAGCCCCAAATTTCTGTCGCTAAGCGAGACAGTTGTTAAGTGAGTTTTTGCTCCATTTTATGACTTTTCTTGTTACTGTTGTTAAGGGAATTGCTGCAGTTGTTAAATTAGACACACGGTTGTTAAGTGAATCTGGCTTCCCTGTGGACTTTGCTTGTCAGAAGGTCGCAAAAGGGGATCACGTGACCCCGGGACACTGCGACCGTCATAAATGTGAGTCAGTTTGCCAAGCGTCTGAATTTTGATCGCGTGGATCATGGGGATGCTGCGAAGGTCGTAAGTGTGAAAAACGATCCTAAGTCACCTCTTCCGGTGCTGTTGTAACTTCAAACGGTCACTAAACGAACGGCTGTAAGTCGAGGACTGCCTGTACAATATGTTGTGTCTTGGGCTAAAAGTCGCCAGAACTAAATGCAAATAACTCAACAATCAGCCCAATATTCCGAAGACGAACTTGGACGAAATTGGCCCCAGCTGGTTGCACACATAGTTAAAATACTTCAGTACGGTTTTGTGGGTTTCTTTTTGCAAAGAGAGGCCACTTAGATTTCAGCTGGCTGTAGGCATCCCGAGGGGAATTTCCTCCTGGGTGTTAACCAGTGGGCGATCTTTTCTCTTTGCCAAAACTTGGACGTGAACTTCCTGAAACATGGGAAGCCTTTCGCTTGAGGGACAACATCGGTTGTGCCGTCACCAAGGCGGCAGACAAACACAAGAGAGAGAGAGAGAAATAATATGTATATCCTGTGCTGAGTAAGTCCAGATGGTCTCCGAGCCCTTATCTTGGCTCTTTGCTGTGAAGGAAATCCTATTTGTGAGTCAAGAGTTGTAAGAGTTGTTGGCTCTTTGTGGGGTGACATTTCATTCTTCGGTGACCCCTTGAGGCAGTGAATCAGAGCTGGGCTGCCACCTCCAGCAACTCGACAAAGGTTTCCAGATTGATGTACCGCATTATGAGGCCTTGGCTAGATCGCACTTGGAATCCTGCATCCAGTTTTGGTCACCACAATAATAAAAAGGATGTTGAGGCTCTTAAAAAGAGTGCAGGGAAGTGTGACAAAGAGGGTTAGGGGGCTGGAGGCTAAGACACACGAAGAACGGTTGCAGGAATTGAGTATGGCTAGTCTAGTGAAAAGACAAGATTAAGGGTGATGTGATAGCTGCCTTCCAGTATCTGAGGGGCTGCCCCAAAGAAGAGGGAGTCAAGCTATTCTCCAAAGCACCAGAAGGCAGGACAAGAAGCAACGGGTAGAAACTCATCAAGGAGAGAAGCAACCTAGAACTAAGGAGGACTTTCCTGACAATTAGAACAATAAACTAGTGGAATGGCTTGCCTTTAGAAATTGTGGGTGCTCCACAACTGGAGGTTTTTAAGAGGAGACTGGAGAAACATTTGTCTGAAACAGTATGGGGGTCTCCTGCTTGAGCAGGAGGTTGGACTAGAAGACCTCCAAGGTTGCTTCCAACTCTGTTATTCTGTTATTCAGCTAGACTTTGGTTAGGAAGCTGACACGGTCAGCTAGAAATGTGCAAGGGATGCACCTGGATCGCTGCATTAATTGTGCGTGGCGTGAGATGTGTACAAAACACATCTTTAAACAACAACAATTCCATTAAAGAGGCCACCGTGGGTTGCACATCTGGACTTTAGTGATGTCATCTGGCTGATGCTGGGATATTTTCCTTCTTTCTGGGCTATTGTTCTGTCCACTTCCCCAGAGATATATTTCTTTCATCCAAACCTCTCATCCTATCTGGTATTCTTTCTTC
Source organism: Azemiops feae (assembly GCA_023970755.1). Classification (NCBI taxonomy): domain Eukaryota; kingdom Metazoa; phylum Chordata; class Lepidosauria; order Squamata; family Viperidae; genus Azemiops; species Azemiops feae. Next base: position 351,177 of record JALGBA010001309.1, read on the forward strand.
AGTGGCTGTTAGCTCTTGCGAGGAGAGAGAGAGAGATAGTAAAATCTACAGTGAAATTAGGTTTGGTTGATCTCAAAATGAGTGGCAAAAAACCTCTCTGTTTTAAGAAACTTTGGGGGGGAATATAAACATCAGTTTTCTTTAAGCAGAAAAATGAAGTTTATATTACAAATATTCCCCCTTTAAATCTACCATATAGCTATATCGCTGTTTCTATCTCTGTCTCTCAATCTCTTTATCCTATCTATCTTATCTATCTTATCTATCTTATCTATCTATCTATCTATCTATCTATCTATCTATCTATCTATCTATCTATCTATCTATCTATCTATCTATTTATACCTCTAAAATTATCCATATCTGTCTGTCTGTCTATCTATCTAATCTATATTTATATTTAAATGTTCTCGTTCCTCATTTGACTGGCTGCAAACCAGTTGATAAGTGATGCCTTCCAATAAATCAGGACTATTAGAACAAATATACAGATTATTCTGTGTATTTTATAGCTGCATATGAACACAAGGTTTGACCACCAGCCTTGTCCTGTTTGAGTTTATTTCTTTTAGATTCTTGGAAAGTTGTCATTTTATACAAATCATGTTAATACCATGAAGCAGCATCTATTTTTCAGAGTGAAAGGAATATGTTTTCCATCTAATCATCCCTAAAAAATAAAATAAAATAAAAAAATGGCAGACAACTATGGCTCAAATTTATTCAGGATATGCATCCAGATGTCTAAAAATGGAGGTGTAGGGAAGTCAGAGCAATATTTCTCCACCTTGGTGACTTTAAGATGTGTGGAACGTCAGTTCCCAGAATTCTCCAGCCAGCTGTTCTGGCTGGGGAATTCTGGGAGTTGAAATCCATTCCTCTGAAAGTTTCCAAGATTGAAGAACAGTAGCTTAGAGAATGAACTGACAGATCAAATTTTGTGAATTGCTTAACGGCCATCGATTTTTTTTGCGAGTCCACTTGTGTCATGCTATCGCACTCCTAATATGCCTTTGCAAGACAGAAAGAGGCCTTCCCTTCAGTATTATAATATCATTAAGCCATTTTCAACTTAGGTGGGCGTTTTAATTTGAAATCCTTCTGTTGGGGAACCCTAACAGATGGTCTGACAGAGCAAAATTAATAACTTCTGAATATGGAGTGGGAAGATGAAGAGGCTGTGAGTAAGAGTAGCAAAGAGTCAGAAGTATATTTGGAGCTAAACACATCAGCCCTGGTCAACCTCATCTTGCTTGATGTCAGTTTGGCAGCGAGGCACAAAACATCTGGATGTCAAAGGATCACAACTCCATATTGCTGAGTTCTGACCTTCCTGGAAGACTGCTGATGTGCTTCCAGTTTTCCTGCTTCCTATTTTGAGCTTGCCGGAAGCATTGCTATCTCAGAGTGGAATGTTCCTATGTTTGCTTTAAACATGAAACATTCACTGCACAACTCAGAAAACGTAAAACAAAAAAATGTTTTCTGTCAGGGAACGAGCCTCTATCCTCCTTCAGGATTCTCACATTCCTGTTGTGGGAATGCTTCAGGGCGCCAGTTTGTTTTCCGCATGGACCACACCCAACAAGAGTGTCCTCCTACACTCAAAAGGACTCCCTAGTCATGGAAAGGCAACTTTACTTACAAGTCCTGTGTTCAGGGATCACAATGATTAATAGAATAGAATAGAATAGAATAGAATAGAATAGAATAGAATAGAATAGAATAGAATAGAATAGAATAGAATAGAATAGATATTGGAATATAGAATAGAATAGAATAGAATAGAATAGATATTGGAATATAGAATAGAATAGAATAGAATAGAATAGAATAGAATAGAATAGATATTGGAATATAGAATAGAATAGAATAGAATAGATATTGGAATATAGAATAGAATAGAATAGATATTGGAATATAGAATAGAATAGAATAGAATAGAATAGATATTGGAATATAGAATAGAATAGAATAGATATTGGAATATAGAATAGAATAGAATAGATATTGGAATATAGAATAGAATAGAATAGAATAGATATTGGAATATAGAATAGAATAGAATAGAATAGATATTGGAATATAGAATAGAATAGAATAGATATTGGAATATAGAATAGAATAGAATAGAATAGATATTGGAATATAGAATAGAATAGATATTGGAATATAGAATAGAATAGAATAGATATTGGAATATAGAATAGAATAGAATAGAATAGAATAGAATAGAATAGATATTGGAATATAGAATAGAATAGAATAGAATAGAATAGAATAGAATAGAATAGATATTGGAATATAGAATAGAATAGAATAGATATTGGAATATAGAATAGAATTAGAATAGAATAGAATAGAATAGATATTGGAATATAGAATAGAATAGAATAGAATAGATATTGGAATATAGAATAGAATAGATATTGGAATATAGAATAGAATAGAATAGAATAGATATTGGAATATAGAATAGAATAGAATAGATATTGGAATATAGAATAGAATAGAATAGATATTGGAATATAGAATAGAATAGAATAGAATAGATATTGGAATATAGAATAGAATAGAATAGAATAGAATAGAATAGAATAGAATAGATATTGGAATATAGAATAGAATAGAATAGAATAGATATTGGAATATAGAATAGAATAGAATAGATATTGGAATATAGAATAGAATAGAATAGATATTGGAATATAGAATAGAATAGAATAGAATAGATATTGGAATATAGAATAGAATAGAATAGAATAGATATTGGAATATAGAATAGAATAGAAGAATAGAATAGAATAGAATAGAATAGAATAGA
>JALGBA010001310.1:0-84612 GCA_023970755.1 Azemiops feae
GTCAACCAGGTACCTTCTTAAAATATAAGATGTTCCGAGTAGCGCAGTTTTTTGTAAAATTGCTGGAGTTATTGCAGGAAGCTGCAATTTCTTGATGTATTTTGCAAAGTTTTTGGACATAGTTCCCAGTGCCCCGATGACAATGGGTACCACTGTTACACGTTTCATCCATAATCGCGCAGTTTCGATGGCCAGGTCGCGATATTTCGTATTTTTTTCCAGTTCTTTTTCTTCGACTCTGGCATCTCCTGGTACAGCAATATCAATCAGCTGTACGCTTCAGTTCTCTACAACTGCGATATCCGGCGTATTGTGTTCCAAATGGCGATCTGTCTGTATTCGAAAGTCCCACAAGATCTTCACCCTCTCATTCTCAACAACTTTTTCCACCCTGTGTTCCCACGACTTTTCGGACACAGGCAAGTCGTATTTTTTACACAATGCCCAGTGGATTAATTTAGCAACTCGATCATGTCTAGATTTGTAATCAGTTTGTGCGATTTTGCTGCACTCACAGATTAGGTGTGAAACAGTTTCAACTTTGTCATTGCAAAGTCGGCAATTTGGATTGTCACTGGATTTTTGTATCTTCGCTTTCATGGCATTAGTTGGTAATGCTTGTTCTTGAGCAGCCAGTATTAAGCCTTCCGTTTCTTTCTTGATGGTTCCCATCTTAAGCCATGCCCATGTCAAGTTGTTATCACATTTTCCTTCAATGTTTTTCAAATGCTGTCCATGCAAAGCTTTGGTTTTCCATCTATTTAATCTGTCATCCAGCCGTTTTTCCTTATATTCTGCCTTTGTTTCTGTTATTTTTATAGTGCTCTCTGTTTTCACAGCCTGCAGCAGTTTTTCTGTACTTTGTTTCACATAGTCATTCAAACTTCGTTTTTCTTCTTCTACAGTTTTGTGGATTTGCAATAGTCCTCTGCCCCCTATTTTTCTTGGCAGGTACAACCTGTCGATGTCACTTCGTGGATGTAGAGCGTGGTGCATATTCAAAAGTTTACGTGTTTTCCGGTCTAGGTTTTCCAGTTCAGCCAAAGTCCAGTTGATAATTCCAGCTGAGTAGCGTATCACTGGGACTGCCCATGTATTAATGGCTTTAATTATGTTTCCAGCATTCAGCTTTGATTTTAAAATTTTGCGGACTCTCCTGATGTATTCCTTTTGCGTTGACTCTTTGACTTTTCCATTCAAGATGTTATCTGCTTCCAACATGCCTAGGTATTTGTAACCGTCATCTTTTGCTAGTGCTTTTACAATACTTCCATTTCCCAGTTCTATTCCTTCTATTTTTGCCATTTTTCCTCGTTGCATGGATAGTACAGCACATTTTTCAAGTCCAAAGTTCATTTTGATGTCGCTGCTAAATAGTTGGACTGCGTTGAGTATTGATTCAAGTTCAGTGTGGCTTTTCGCGTACAGTTTTAAGTCATCCATGTACAGCAGATGGTTTATCTTGCCATGCTGGCTTGAGATGTAGTATCCCTGTTTTGTGTTTCGTAAAATTATTGTCAATGGAATTAATGCGATGTTGAACAGTAGTGGTGAAAGTGAGTCCCCTTGGAAAATTCCTCGTCTGATGTTAATTTCACCAATGTTCTCTCCATTTACTGTTAGGGCTGTTTTCCATTTTTGCATATTTGCTTTCAAAAATGTACATATATTTTTGCTGATTCCAAAGTTTTCCAAACACGCATTAATCCAACTATGGGGTAATGAGTCGAATGCCTTCTTGTAATCAATCCACGCCATATTTAAGTTTGTTTTCCGTCGTTTTGCATTTTTAAGTACCATTTTGTCAATGAGCAGCTGATCTTTTGTTCCTCTTGATTTTTTATAATTTCCTTTTTGTTCTACTGGATACAGACTGTTTTCCATCAGATGGTTGAATACTGAATTTGCCAGTATTCTTGTAAAAAGTTTGAACGTTGTTGGCAAACAAGTAATTGGACGGTAGTTACTTGGTTCTGTGCTTTTTTCTGGGTCCTTCATTATCAAGTATGTTCGGCCAGCTGTTAACCATTCTTCACTTGTGGCATTTTGGAGCATTTCATCAAACTGAGTGGCCATGCGGTGATGGAGGCTGGTGAGATGTTTCAACCAGTATCCATGCAGCTCGTCCAGGCCAGGTGCACTCCAGCTCTTGGCCTTCTTTACTTGTTTTGCAACCATATCAGCGGTTATTACAGTATTCTCCATTTTGTTTTGTGTTGCTTCTTTTTGGATATCTTTGATCCAGGAGGCAGTTTTATTATGTTCCACTGGGTTTTCCCACAGTTCTTTCCAAAAGTTTAAAGTTTCTTCTTTACACGGGAGAACACTAGTTTGGACTTGATTTTCGTCAAGTGACTGGTAGAAGAGGTGCTGGTTTCTTCTGAACTGGACATTTTCACGATATTGTTTTATTCGTCCTTCGTATCTTTCAATTTTCTTTGCTGTTGCTATTACACGCTGTTTTAGTTCTTCCATAGTTTCCGTTATTGTTTTTTCCTCCAGATTATACTTTTTGTATAAACTATTTTTCAGCTTTTCATTCTTTAGTTTTCCTTCTTTCAAGTATTTCAATTTGCTGACATCTCCTTGTAGTTTTTTTATTTTATTTTCAAGTCGAATTTTCCACTTTGGTGTTCCAGTGGGCTTCTTTTTTGGCATTTTATAACCCAATTCTGCAGTTATAACGGCAGCTGTACTGTACATTAGTTGTACTGTACATTAATTATTATTATTATTATTATTATTATTATTATTATTATTATTATTATTATTATTATTATTATTATTATTATTATTATTATTATTATTATTATTATTATTATTATTATTATTATTATTATTATTATTATGTTCTGCTTTCTCAGGCATTCCCAAGCAGCTGAGAAAACCTGGGAAAATAGAATAGAATAGAATAGAATAGAATAGAATAGAATAGAATAGAATAGAAGAGAAGAGAAGAGAAGAGAAGAGAAGAGAAGAGAAGAGAAGAGAAGAGAAGAGAAGAGAAGAGAATAAGGAATAGTATAAGGAATAGAATAGAATAGAATAGAATAGAATAGAATAGAATAGAATAGAATAGAATAGAATAGAATAGAATAGAATAGAATAGAATAGAATAGAATAGAATAGAGTAGAGTAGAGTAGAGTAGAGTAGAGTAGAGTAGAGTAGGATAGGATAGAAAATAGAATAGAGTAGGATAGAAAATAGAATAGAATAGAATAGGATAGGATAGGATAGGATAGGATTAATAACAAAAACAATATGCAAAACACAAACGATCAAAAGGAAAACAAGACTAAAGAAAGAAAGTGACAAAAATAGCACGACCGAATACATATGTACAAGAACATAATTCAGTTTATAAGCAACAGGATTAACCTTGACTGCCTGAAATAATAGTGATTGATTTTTTGTTTCCAAATTGCAGATAAAAAGCCGGTTGGAAGATGGAGAGTGAGCACATCTTTCCAATATAGGTTTCTAAATCAGGTGCAGCAAATTCTTTCCATCAAAGCAAAACAATCTTTTTAGCAATACTGCACACATGAGAAATTCAGAGTTCTTCAGAAATCACTAAATTTCAATCTTTCGATATGTAGGTCAAGAAAACATTTGCTGCTTTAAAGCTTCTTTTCCTTCTCTGTTAATATTAAATCAAAATGGAACAATTATAGAACTAGTTATAAAACATTGGTGTGAAACCATTTTAAGGTTTAAAGGACAGCATCATTACCTTGCATGAAGCCCAGAAAGAAACTTGTAATCAGGACAGAACTTCCATAAAGAAGTCATAGTTTTTATCAAGAAAACCCAAGGTTTTGTCCATCCCATAGATACTTCATCAATATCTTATCTTCATCAATCTCTTAAATGCTTTTTTAGCAATCTGTTTTAAATATCCAGCAGGTATTAAATCAGAAACACCCTCTAAACATATACATCAGTCAGAATCAACATGTGTTTTAACAATATAACAACAACAATAATAATAATAACAACAACAGAGTTGGAAGTGACCCTGGAGGTCATCTAGTCCAACCCCCTGCTCAGAGAGGAAACCCTATACCATTTCAGACAAATGGTTCTCCAATCTCTTCTTAAAAACTTCCAGTGTTGGAGCATTCACAACTTTTGGAGGCAAGTTGTTCCACTGAGTAATTGTTCTCACTGTCAGGAAGTTTCTCCTTAGTTCTAGGTTGCTTCTCTCCTTGATTAGTTTCCATCCATATTGATTCTCTTTCATAGAATTATGGGTACATTTTCACCATCTACTGATGTCGATATTCTTTATTTATTCATTCATTCAATTTATACTGTATGGCCACCCAGCTCACCCAACTTCACATCCTGGAAGCTGAAACTTCATTAAAAGCAAGAGACAAAAACTAAAGACGTATTAGAGATCACTCACAATATTATGCATAATTAAACCCCTTAACAATGGACTAATCTAACATCCTTGCCCAAAGGATAAACGAATTTTAAATATTTATCTCTAGAATGGAAGAAATCATTGGAATAATTATTCCAGGATAAAACATGATAAAATGATAAGATAATTATTCCAAGTTAAAACACAATAAAATGATAAGATAATTATCCCAAGACAAATAAATAAGTGGTAAGACTCTATTCTTTACAAATTTCCATGGAACCTTTGCTCTTCTAGAGTACAAAGTATTTTTAGTTTTATTCTGGCTAATAGAATAATTTACCAAACAGTTGTAGAAGAAAACAAAAATGTGGGTAAAGAATACTTTGGATGATCAAGAACACATAAATTGTCTTCTGGTTTTTTTTGAAGTTTGATTTTCACTTTTAACTTGTAAATTTTAACCTTGTTTTTAGTTTTGTTTTAAGTATGCTTTTAGTCATGTTTTATATTGTTTGATTAAGTTATTTGTAAATCACTCAGAGTCATTTAGGTGACTCTTAGGTGAGAAGATCAGTATAGAAATTTAATGAATAAAATATCACAATAAATATTTCTTTTCAACTACCTTAATACTCTTGAACACCCTTCAAATGTATAATAAAATAAGCTAAAATTTCCAAAGGCAAATTCAATATGGCAGCAATCATTGGCAGCATCTAATGGTTATTCACATATATGCAGTCAATAACAATAGCAATAGCCATTAGACTTATATTCCGCTTCATAGTGCTTTACAGCCCTCTCTAAGCAGTTTACAGAGTCAATATATCTGAGTCCTCATTTTACTGGCCTCGGAAGGATGGAAGGCTGTGTCAGTCTTGAGCTGGTCATGATCGAACTCCTGGCAATGGGCAGAATTAGCCTGCAATACTGCATTCTGACCACTGGGCCACAATTGCTCATAAAAATCCAGACTTTTAGAAAATGCATACCCATAATTCGTGTCCTATCTACTTTACTTGTGCCTAAACAGAGTCACAGGAGCTTTCCTCTGAAATCGTTATAGAAGTTCCAGGTCATTAAAACAGGACCATTTGGCTAAACTAGGGGTAAGCAACCTTGGCTCTTTTATGACTCATGGACTTCAACTCCCAGTATTCCTGAGCCAGGCATGCTGAGGGGAAAGGGAGAGGTTTCCAAGCTGAGCCATGCTGGCTCAGGAATTCTGGGAGTTGAAGTCCACGAGTCATAAAAGAGCCAAGGTTGCCAACCCCTGGGCTAAATCCAACATTGGAGCAAACATGGAGTTTTTGTCTTAAATGACACTTCAGAGTAATTGAAAATATTCAATATTATTCTTCACGTTCAAAGTAAAATCTGCAGAGTGGTCTTGGCGGGGGGGGGCTGTGGGTGGATGAAAGGGAAGTCAGTACAAAAAGTAAACCTTCAGAAATGTCCTCAGTTTTTTGGATGTTCATATATCTGAGGGGTTTTTTTTTTAAATTCAAACCAATGAAGAACAAATCTAGAAGATTTGAAGTGGTGGATAGGACTCAACCAAAGAAGAGTCTGTCAATTCAGGTGCAATTAATGAGTGCCACTTCTCAGCATTCCTCAGCACATAAATGAATTCTGACCTCAGGATTGGAACTGAGACTTAAACACAGAATTATTTGAAATTGTTTTTCCCCTCCCACTCTCTCTCTCCCTCCCTCCCCACTCTCTCTCCCTTCCTCTCTCCCTCTCTCTTTCTCTCTCTCCCTCCCTCTCTCTCTCTCCCCAATGCAGAAGATGAAAAAAGGGGATTTTCTTTTTGATTCCAGTCTAAAAATCTTCCCTCAAACGAGACAATATTCCTTTGACTGCGAAATAAAATTCCAGAAAAAAAGAAATTATTTTCTTTTTCAAATTTTTTTTAAAAAAACAACAATTGGTTAAGAGATGTTGGTGGTCTTTCTGCACCAGAAAGCATTTGCTATTGGCTTTAATTGCCTCTCCCCATCTGCTAGCAAAGCTTTCTCAGCACAAAAGCAGCTTTATGATCTCCCACAGCTTCTGGGTGCCAAAACAGGGCCTAATGAAGAGGCTGGGTAGGAAAGAAGCTAAATCCAGATAATGCTTGAATTAAAGTTAAGGAGAATTCCCCCTCCCCCCCCCTGAAATCATAACAAGGTGCAAAGACATTACATGAGGTTAATGGGTTAGAGATATATTTAGCTTGCAGGATAATAAATGAACAATTCTTGTCTAAGAAAATAAAATCTCAGTGTAAATGCAAAATTACCTCTCTGGCAATGAAGACTTAAAAGCTTTCACCGGCCCTGGAACTAAAATGATCTCAATGCCAAAAAAGCCAATGCAGTCCTGGACGGCATCAACACAGGTGTTATGTCCTGGGCCTTGCTGAGTCATTCAGCAAGGCTCAGGAAGGCTGCAGGAAGGCTGCAGAGACCCGGACAGACCACGTGTCTGCCCGGGACCCAGACAAGGCTGTCTCCGGCCTTGCGCGCATGCGCAAGGCGGGAGAATGGCCTGCAATGATTGGATGTGCATCCCCTTGCAAGGGGATATAAAAGGCCAGTGGCCATTGTGTTCTTGCTTCTGTTCTGTGAGCGTGTTTCAATAAAGAGATCTTTGCTGTGAACCAGCCTCGTCTCGATGTCTTCTTTGCAAGAACAGAACGAGAGGGATAAAATCAAGATCATGTGAAGTCTTAGTACCGTTTTATGCTGCACTAATAAGACCACACTTGGAATGCTGTGTCCAGGTTTGGTCAGCAAGATACGAAAAAGAGGTCGAGACTCTGGAAAGAGTGCAGAGAAGAGCAACAAAGATGATTAGGGGACTGGAGGCTAAACTGTACAATGAACAGTTGCGGGAACTGGAAATGTTTAGTTGAATAAAGGGAAGGACTAGAGATGAATTGATAGCAGTCTTCCAATATTTAAGGGGAAGTCACAGAAAAGAGGTCAACCTATTCTCCAAAGCACCTGAGGATAGGTCAAGAAGTAATGGATGGAAGCTTATCAGAGAGAGAAGCAACCTGAAATTAAGGAAAAATTTCCTGACAGTGAGAACAATTAATGAGTAGAATGCTTGCCTTCAGACGTTGTGGATGCTCCATCACCAGAGTTTTAAAGAAGAGACTGGACAGCCATTTGTCCTGAATGGTATAGGAGTTGGTGTAGAACCTCCAAGGTCCCTTCCAGCTCTGTTATTCTGCATTCTGTAAATGCTGGTATTTAACTGTCCATCTGTGTTTTGCAGTGTCCCCAAAGTTTGGAGGAACCATAGCTTGGAGATAGAATGTATGGATGAAGGTTTATTCATGGCCACAGTATAGACCGGGGTGGGGAACCTTGGCTCTTTTATGACTTGTGGACTTCAATCCCCAGAATTCCTGAGCCAGCCATGTTCCCCACCCCTGGTATAGACAGTTAAGCAATCAAGAGAATAAGATATGGATGGCCTCTGTCATGGCCTCATGCTAGGATCTCAGTTTAGATGACGATGTACGCAGATATTTCACACATCAAAAATAGCTTGGTGTCAACTCTGCAATGAGCCTGAATGAAGCCATTTGGCTCAGTTTCGGTTGCTACCAGAATGGGAGGGGTGGTGGTGGAATTTTTCTGCTAGCTTAAACAATTCTCTGTCCCGTGGGAACCAAGGTCATTTCTGTTTGTTAAACTGGGAGTCTGAGCTTCCTGTTAGAAAGCCCGCCAAGCTATTCCATTGGGAAACGTAGTTGATTGCATAGTAATAGGGTAGGAAATTTAACTTTGTATACTGTAACTTTTGGAGGGAACTTTAGTCTTGGTTTCACTTTTGACAGTGCCAATATTTTGTAGCCAATAAACATGTTCCTAGAGGAAACCTCAAGCCTCGGAGTTCTGTTTTAGTTGGTCTCCTCTATCGGAACCATGACATTTGGATCTTTAAAAAGAAGAGGGAACCAACAAAGAGAACAAAACATCCAGCTCTTCAGCATATCCTACTGGATTATTTTTGAGCTAAAAATATTCATATTGCAAATATGACCATAAATTTAATTTGTTTATTATTTATTTAAATGAATAGGCCTCCCGTCTCAATAACGGAGATGCTGGGTAGCTTATAAACTTCATAAAAACAGAAGTACAAACATTAAAACATTAAATATTAAATTTATAAATAAACTATAACATGATTATCCTGTCTCTCCCTCAATAAAAACACAGAGGCAAACACTTATGTAATCTGCTTGACATTTCAGATAAATTTTAGCATATTTCTTCCGGTAGGTGAGAGACAAAGAGCTGGTATTTAAAAATTAATTGAACAGAATATATGTGTTTATTGCAAAAAGAGAGTTTTTCCTCCCGTTCGTTTTAATAATCATTTCACCAATGTTTAGTTGCCTTTTTGGGTGGTTGTATTGGAGAGTTGTGATTGTATGTGACATGCATTTATGTCTGTGTACAAGCAATTTAATTTTCTGAGATTTAAGACACCGCAAGCCTCACCAAAGGTGGCTATTAGGACAAAATCTATTATATTCCCTGGCATGAATTCAATTGTGATAAGTCGGCCACATGCAGCTTTTTGCATGAAAGCCTTATAAAATGAGAAAAGGAGTTAAAGAATACATTTTAAACAAACCCTGATTGTGTTGGCAGTCAGAAAGATGGAAACAGGCTCTGAAATTACAAAATGTCTAAACATTAGGTCATTTCATAAATTAATATGTATTGGGGCCTACTTTAGTTATTTGTCAATATAATAAAGGTGGAAAGTAAAGAGATAAATAGGAATAATTCTTAAATATTGTAACTTTTTAAGAATCATGTCTTAAAATGTAACCTGACATCTATATTCCATGAGCACTCATTTTGAACAATGAACTGTACTTTCAATGGGATTTTTCCATGGGATCTCTCTTCAAGGGGTGCCAGGAAAGGGGACTAATAAAATCGAGCAGGGGGGGGGATTTATATCCCCACACCCAAAGCCCTCTCTCTTTTATTTTTGCATGTTGCATGTTCCAACAGTGTGATTGCATATTGACTTTTTTGCCCTCCCGTGGGTGGGTTCCATGGTCTCAGAGCAATTGTTCCTTTGCTGCCTTTTAAAGATCTTGAATGGTTCCAGTTGTATGGAGAGATTTCTCTGTGATGTTTCTTGGTTTCTTGTGTGTGTGTGTGTGTGTGTCTGTGTGTGTGTTTTTAGCATTAGAAGCACAACCTGGGGATTTCTTTGCTGCTTTTGTTCTGGGCCTAATTGGATGTTAGCACTTTTCCTTTGTAAACTGACTTGAGAACATTGTGAGATATATGTTGTTGCTAACAAAGAAAAGAACACCCTTGTGAAGGACCTGACAAATATTCTGGTGGAGGTTGAGGATTTTCTGCCCTGCAGCCACCATCTGCTTGTTTCCTCTGTATAAAGCAGCCGGAAATAAGATTTCCAGATTTCAACCTCTTTCTTTACCTTGGCTAAGTCTTTTTTTTTAATGATTGGATATCTTTAATTTTTCTCATGAAACAATGTTTTGTCTTAAAAAAAGAAACTCAGCAAAGTTAAAATGCAATCTAAAACTGCAAACTGAGATACAAAAGGGAAAAATAAAGTAAATAAATAAGTTTCATACTTATCAATAGTCGGTGGTTTACCCATGAATTCACTACAACAAAATAAACAAAGCTCAGATTTGCTTTGAAACTTGAAGAGCGGCAAATAAATAAATTATTGTTAAGTTATCACAGAATCTCTGCTTCAATAACAGGGTATGAGTAAGGCTAGAGAGCCTAAAGATAATGCAATATTTATTAATGCTAGAAAACAGCCTCATGAATGAAGGCAAATATATGTGTCCCAGGATAAAGTTCCAGGATCCAATCTGGATCGGTCAGTAGGACCAGAGCTTCAATCCCAAAGGTGCTTTTTTCAGGAGGCAACTGGACTTTCTTGTTTTTCTTTGAAGATGTTTCGCTTCTCATCCAAGAAGTTTCTTCAGCTCTGACTGGATGGTGGGGAATGGCAGGAGTTATACTCCTTGCAGACAGCTGGTCATTTGCATTCTTTTAGAGCAGGGGTGTCAAACTGCTGGCCCGTGGGCCGGATGCATCATGCTGAAACCGTGCCCACCCCATTGCTGGCAATGGAAAAAAAGTCACGATACATCGCAACACGGCACGTGACATTGCGAGTTTGACACCCCTGTTTTAGACAGTCATTGAGGCCTGCAAGGAATATAAATCCTTCCATTCCCCACCATCCAGTCAGAGCTGAAGAAGCTTCTTGGATAAGAAACGAAAGAAAAACAAGAAAGTCCAGTTGCCTCCTGAAAAAGCACCTGTGGGATAGCTATGAACTGGATGACTGAGAACCTCTATAGACACTAGGCTTCAATTACTTCCCTGGCTGTTTTTGGGCCTGCTCGTCCGACAACCTTAGTAGCTGCAAAATTGAATATATACATTTAACTTTGCAGCTAGTAAGATTATTGGACAATCTCTCTCACAGAGAGAGACATAAACATAGACATAACACTATATTATCTAGCTCATATTGTGTATAGGTTGTGTAATATTTTATCTTTTTAACATTGAAATATTCTCGCTCATCTTCACTTCATCCATGCTGAAGCTCTCAATTTTTAATAGAATGGGTGGGGAGTTGGATTTTTTTTTCAAGGATGCAGTAATGATATGTGGGGGAGAACTTTGGAAATAGGGTGAAGAGAAGCTGCCTACGGAATGCTCAGATAAGAGACAGCATTGCCCACAGCTGCATAATGGGTGGAGAAAGAAGCTCAGAAGGGACCCTAACTAGTTTCTCAGGCTGTAAAGGAGATGAGGGGAGAATTGTACTTTCACACTTGCAAGATTCTGTTGTCATAGCTTTACAGCAAATTAGAATTGCTTCCTCTGGACAAGAAGCAATGGATGGAAACTAATCAAGGAGAGAACCAACCTAGAAATGAGGAGAAATTCCCTAATGGAACGATTAATCAGTGGAACAGCTTGCCTCCAGAAGTTATGAGTGCTCCATCATTGGAGGTCTTCAAGAAGAAACTGAACAGCCATATGTCCAGAATGGGATAGGCCGCAGGGGTAGGCAACCTTGGCTCTTTTATGACTCGTGGACTTCAACTCCCAGAATTCCTGAGCCAGCCATGCTGAGGGGAAAGGGAGAGGTTTCCAAGCTGAGCCATGCTGGCTCAGGAATTCTGGGAGTTGAAGTCCACGAGCCATAAAAGAGCCAAGGTTGCCTACCCCTGGGATAGGGTCTCCTGCTTGAGCAGACAGTTGGATTAGAAGATCTCCAAGGTCCCTTCCAACTCTGTTATTCTGTTATCTGGGTGGTGTTTCCTGGTCTGGTCTTACCTGATAAGGTTGACAAATTCTCTTCCCCTCCTTTTTCATTTCTGCAGTTTTCATACTGCATTTCTTTATCCTAACCCAGTTATGGCGAACCTTTTAGAGACTGAGTGCCCAAACTGCAACCCAAAACCCACTTATGCATCGTCGAGTTCCAGGTGGGTGTGGCCCATTGGCTGGGCGTGGCCCATTGGCTGGGCATGGCTGTGGCAGACTGGGTGGGACTAAAAAGTTCAATCAATCAATTCCAACTTTGCAAGATCTTTTTTTTCCCGCGAGAAGTTGAAATTGACTGATTGAACCTTTTTTTTTTTTTGCACACGGCGGCGGAGGCCTAAAGCGAAAAGGTTTTATAAAACCCAGCTGAAGGCCTAGGACTGGGGCGACGGCGCGCGTGCCCACAGAGAGGGCTCTGAGTGCCGCCTCTGGCACCCGTGCCATAGGTTCGCCACCACTGTCCTAACCAATAAGCTGAAAAAGCAGCAAGCATAACTTATGATCAGTAAAAGGTTACTTGCCTCCCTGACTAAACAAGCCAAACCCATCCTCAAGGGACTAAATTGCTTAATCAACACGTGTCTGTTTTGGGAGTAAAGGTTGCCCTGTAATATATGAACAAACATGCAGAGAAGCGCCTGTAAAAATAGGGTTTTTTTTAAAGTGCAGCAAGACCCTGCAGTGCAAGAGAAAGGAAGGCAATGATTTCTGTTTTCACACAAAGCCTGGGATCTCAGCGAAAACTGCGACTCTGCAGCTGCTACCAGCATGTCCAGACACAGCTGAGTCCGATGTCCATCTTCATCATGCCGGCAAATGAAATTCTGAGCTCTCTACTTTCGTATCGGAGGTCTGCTGGGAACAAGGAACACAGCAGAAAATTGAGCAGATTGTTCAAACGATCTGCTGAGAAAGAAGAACAAGAGACGGAGGAGCAGCAAAATTCTCAGCTAGCGACGTCTGACCGCATCTTGGGACTTGTCCTGTAGAAGAAAACATCTGGAAACTTCTCTTAAAGCAAGGATCCCCAACCCCCAGTCCATGGACCGGTTCTGGACCGCAGCATGCCAGCAACCGGTCTGCACAAAGCCCCATTTTGTATGCAGGCAAAGCCCCATTTTGTATGCAGGCAGCATACAAAACCACGCACTCTCTGGTCCGTGGGGAAAAACCTTTCTCCACAGAACCAGTCCCTGGTGCCCAAAAGGTTGAGGAACTCTGTCTTAAAGGATGCAAATTCTTTTCATGATAACAGATCCATACTAGGCAGCTGTGCTCTGTGGTCCGATACAGGTAGCCCTCGACTTATGACTACAATTGAGCCCAACATTTTTGTTGCAAAGGAGACATTTGTTAAGTGAGTGTTGCCTCATTTTACAACCTTTGTTGCCACCTTTCGAACAGTCACTAAATGAACTGTTGCAAATCAAGGACTACCTGTATTTAGACTTCTATTAAAGGCTGGAGGCCATGGCCATGGTTTTCCCAGTTGCAATGTATGGCTGTGAAAGTTGGACCATAAGAAAGGCTGAGCGCCAAAGAATTGAGGCCTTTGAACTATGGTGCTGGAGAAGACTCCTGCGAGTCCCCTGGACTGCAAGGCGATCAAACCAATCAGTTCTAGAGGAGATCAACCCCGACTGCTCTTTAGAAGGCCAGATCCTGAAGTTGAAACTCAAGTACTTTGGCCACCTAATGAGAAGGAAGGACTCACTGGAGAAGAGCCTGATGCTGGGAAAGATTGAGGGCAATAGAAGAAGGGGACGACAGAGAAGGAGGTGGCTGGATGGAGTCACTGAAGCAGTAGGCGTGAGCTTCAGTGGACTCCAGAAGATGGTAGAGGACAGGAAGGCCTGGAGGAACGTTGTCCATGGGGTCACGATGGGTCGGACACGACTTCGCAACTAACAACAACAAAGGCTGGAGGCAGTTCTCTGTAACATCTGTCCATTTTCAGTATGTGTATAATTCTTGGTACAGGTTGTCCTCGACTTACAACAATTCATTTAGTGACCGTTCAAAGTTGCAACATCACTGAAAAATGTGACTTATGACTGCTTTTCACAGTTACAACCTTTGCAGCATCCCCATGGTCATGCGATCAAAATTCAGACGTTTGGCCACTGGTTCATACTTACGACCATTGCTGTGTCCCGGGGTCATGTGATCCCCTTTTGCGAACTTCTGACAAGCAAAGTCAATCGGGAAGCCAGATTCACTTAACAACCAGGTTACTAGGTTAACAACTGCAGTGATTCATTTAACAACTGTGTCAAGAAAGGTTGTAAAATGGGGCAAAATTCACTTAACAAATGTCTCGCTTAACAACAGAAATTTTGGGCTCAGTTGTGGTTGTAAGTTGAAGACCACCTATATATATTGTGTTTCCCTGAAAGTAAGGCCTACACCAACAATAAGCCCTAGCTTGATTTTTGGGGGTGGGCCTAATATAAGCCCTATCCCAAAAATAAGTTTTTTTGGAGGTGAGGCACACACCTAAAAATCAAGCTAGGGTGGGGGTGGGGGGTGCAGCTGCCCCACGCACCCCACACCCACTCACCTTGCAGCCAGGCCTTTCCTTGCCTGCCCACTTCTTCTTCTGAGGCCTCTTCTGCAGCCAGGCCTGCATTTCTCAGTCACAGGGCTTTCTGGAAGGTCTGTGAAGCCAAGAACCGAGCTATGGATTCAACCCATAGCTCGGTTCTGCAAGACCTCAGCAGCCGAGCACCAAGCTATGGGTTGAATCCATACCTCGTTACTCGGCTGTTTAGGCCTTCTGGAAAGGCCTGACTGCAAAATGCAGGCCCGAATGCAGCTGCAGAACTTCGGCCCCAGAAGAAGTGGACCGGCTGGGTGGGGCTGTTGGTGCTGGAGGTGAGGTAAGACCTACCCTGAAAATAAGACCTGGTGCTTCTTTTGGAGGCAAAAATAAAATAAAATAAGACCCGGTCTTATTTTTGGGGAAACACAGTATACATTTTTATGTATTTGAGGAATTTCTGTTTTTTAACCTCTGCACAGAAAAAAAAAATGACACTCTCATTCACTTACAAAAAAATCCATTTTGATTCTGTACCTGGAAATCATATTGCTGGAGCTTGTTAGGGATTACGTGTGGATCCATTTTCGCATTTGTGAAAGTTGCATTCCCTCCCACTGATTGAAGAACAAATTGTTTAAGAGATTTCCCAGGGAACTTGATCGGCAAAATCAATTTTAATCCTACTACACAGATTCACAGAGGTGTCTCTGCAGAAATTACCCAGCTTGATTTTCCCTGTTCATATAATCAAGGTTTACCAGAAAAACCAATTTTACAAAGAGAAGATAATGTTTGTAAGCTCAGGAGTGTTGATTAATACCAGACCAACAATCAAGCAATAAGCAATATCCTAATCAACTCGGACAAACAATTAAGCAGTTCAAGGTGTTGGTTATGAACTTTAAAGCCTTAATGGCATAAGTCCAGACGACCTGATGAACTGTCTCATCCCAATAAGACAAGCCCGTCCTAATTCGTACCGGTAGAGAGGGCCTACTTCAGATCCCATCAGTCAACAAACTCAGACTATGGGAATCCAGAAGAAGAGCTTTCTCTACTGCATGCCCGCCCTTTGAAGCATCTTACCCTCTAAGACGGGTGGGGAATGATGGCCCTTTTATGACTTGTGGACTTCAACTCCCAGAATTCCTGAGCCAGGCATGCCAGGCTCAGGAATTCTGGGATTTGAAGTCTACAAGTCATAAAGGAACCATCGTTCCACACTTCTGCTCCAAGATAAGATCTGCCTCTACCCTCCTATCCTTCTGCAAGTGCTTGAAGACCTGACTTTCCTGGTTGGCCTGGAGTCCATATGAAGAATGGTTGCAGGAATTGGGTATGCCTAGTTTAATGAAAAGAAGGTCTAAGGGTGACGTGATATCAATATTCCAGTATTTGAGAGGCTGCCACCAAGAAGAGGGGGGTCAATCCACTGGTGGGATTCAGCCAGTTCGTACCACTTCGGCAGAACTGGTAGCTAATTTTTTGTTGCCCAGGCCCAGAATGGACTTCCGGAAGCGTCATCCACACAGAGAACTGGGTGTTCACATATTTGAATCCCACCACTGGGTCAAGCTATTCTCCAAAGCACTTGAATGCAGGACAAGAAGCAAAGGATGGAAACTAATCAAGGAGAGAAGCAACCTAGAACTAAAGAGAAATTTCCTGACAGAACAATTAACCAGTGAAACAACTTGCCTCCAGAAGTTGTGGGTGCTCCAACCCTGGAGGTTTTTAAGAAGAGATTGGACAGCCATTTGTCTGAAATGGTATTGGATTTCCTGCCTGAGCAAGGGGTTGGGCTAGAAGACCACCAAGGTCCCTTCCAACTCTGTTATTCTGTCAAAATGGGGGAGTTCCATGCTGGAGGTTGATTGATTGATTGATGGCAGATTCTACCTCACCCCCTTTGCTCTCTGCTCTCCACCCATCCACCTTTCGGGCTACCATATTGATGCATTATTCTCCCTGTGTTCTTTTTCATTGTTTATTTGATGGTTCTATTGCAGTGATGGCGAACCTTTTAGAGACTGAGTGCCCGAACTGCAACCCAAAACCCACTTATGCATCTTCGAGTGCCAGGTGGGTGTGGCCCATTGGGTGGGCGTGGCTGCGGTGGTAACGGCAGACTGGGTGGGACTAAAAGTTCAATGAATCAATTCCAACTTTGCAAGATCTTTTTTTTCCCACGAGAAGTTGAAATTGACTGACTGAATCTTTTTTTTTTTTTGCACACGGCGGCAGAGGCCTAAAGCAAAAAGGGTTTATAAAACCCAGCTGAAGGCCTAAAACTGAGGCGATGGCATGCGTGCCCACAGAGAGGGCTCTGAGTGCTGCCTCTGGCACCCGTGCCATAGGTTCGCCACCACTGTTCTATTATATTACTTCTGTTTACACTCCTTTCATTTTGTTCCTTTTTATTATTGTAAGCCACCTAGAGTAGCACCAAATGAATTTAACAAATAAATAAAATGTATATAAAAAAGAAAGCAGGAGCCTAATCAAAGAATACCAAGGGACCCCAACATTGACAGGGCAAGCCACTAGAATGTAAAAGAGGAGCAAACCCCATTTTCTTTTAGCACTGAGGATGTTACCTAGCTGGGTAATGTAATGTCTGCAAGGAAACAACCAAGCTCAGAAAGCACCAAGGATTCCACAACGCAACCTTAATTATTCTACTGAATATCTAGTCAGTTTTAGATATGTATGGAGATTCTCAGTCATCCTGGTCATGGTTGTCCTGAAGTTGCTTTTTTGAAAGGCAACTGGACTTTGTTTTTCCTTGAAGATGTTTTGCTTCTCATCTAAGAAACTTCTTCCATTCTGAATGAATGGTGGAGGATGGAAGGATTATTGGAAAAAAATAAGAGGCTCTGGAAAGAGTGCAGAGAAGAGCAACAAAGATGATTAGGTGACTGGAGGCTAAAGCATATGAGGAACGGTTGCTGGAATTGGGTATGTCTAGTTTAATGAAGAGAAGGACGAGGGGGGACATGATAGCAGTGTTCCAATATCTCAGGGGCTGCCACAAAGAAAGGGAGTCAAGCTTATTTCCAAGGCGCCTGAAGGCATTACCAAAAGCACGATGTGAAACTAATCAGGAGAGAAGCAACCTAGAACTAAGGAGAAACTTCCTGACAGTTAGAACAATTAACCAGTGGAACAACCTGCCTCCAGAAGCGGTGAATGCTCCAACACTGGAAGTTTTTAAGAAGAGACTGGACAGCCATTTGTCTGAAATAGTATAGGGTTTCCTGCCTGAGCAGGGGGTTGGACTAGATGACCTCCAAGGTCCCTTCCAACTTTATTATTATTATTATTATTATAAACCCATCAAGGTCATTATTTTGAAGATAGCAAAGTCAACATTCTGGACAGAGAGAACCCCTGGTTTGAAAGAGGGGTTAAAGAGGCCATCTGTGTCAAAATTGAACAGCCCTCTCTCAACAGAGGGGGAGGGATACAACATCATCTATCTCCTGTCTACAACACAGTCCTTTCAGCAGTCCCAAGAAGGCTCCACACCCATTTGTACCACTCAGGTGACCCTGAGGGCACAGATAAACCTCCAAGTGGCCTCAACGACTCTAAGAGAGAGTCCTAATGACCAGATAACTGCAAGGAATATAAATCCTTCCATTCTCCACCATTCAGTCAGAACTGAAGAAGCTTCTTGGATGAGAAGCGAAACATCTTCAAGGAGAAACAAAGTCCAGTTGTCTTTCAAAAAAGCACCTTTGGGACAGTCAGTTTTATAGTTAGCTGAAAAATAATAGCTTGGCTTGACTTTCCAAGCCCATATAAGCTTACCTCACATCCCAGGATCTGGACTCAGGAGAGTTTTATTTGTTTATTAAATTTATATCCTGCTTTGCCTGACCGAGCTCTTTTTTTCCCTCTGACCTCATCCTGAATCCCACACAAATCCTGCCTGATGGTAATCTCCTACAGTTTTATATCTCCCATTGCAAAGTTAGTATAACTGAATTCCCAATTTGCCTGCTTTCGGAAGCATGAGTGAAATTGCAATGAACCTAATTCCAGTCAATGGTGGTTTACATCTTTGCTAATTAGTTGAGCAGCTTTGGAAGGATCATAAGGAGAAGAATCGATGAAAATCAATCTCAGGCCCATTGATTTCTCCTCACTGCACTGCTCAGTTGATTGGAAAGCGAAAGTGGAAGAGCAGAGAGAGGAAGATAAGAAAGGTCTGGATCATATTATAAGAGGTTCTAGTTGCAAGTTCTGTTGAAGATTTCCGCCTCTTATCGCCTCTTATATGCATTATAAAAATTTAGAGACATATTTTGTTTTCCAGTAACTCTTGCTTTCTTAGGTCCTTGAATGAATCAATTTATATATAATTCATAGATATTTTATTTATGATTTGCTGAAAGAATATTTCATTAAAAGATAGGAGTGTGCATGTGTTTGTGTGAGCTTGTGTTTAAGTATCCAAAGAAAAGCTACACTCTTGAGATAATTTTTCATTTCTTTACAAAAAAAAACCTTCGTCATATTTTATTACCAATAGATCTGATGGAAATTTGGAAGGCTATTTGTATACTGCTTGGTTCTTTCTTTCTTTCTTTCTTTCTTTCTTTCTTTCTTTCTTTCTTTCTTTCTTTCTTTCTTTCTTTCTTTCTTTCTTTCTCTTTCTTTCTTTCTTTCTTTCTTTCTTTCTTTCTTTCTTTCTTTCTATCCTCCCTCCCCTTTCTTTCTCCTTCCTTTCCTCCCCATCTTTTTCTTCTCTTCCTCTTCCTCTTCCTCTTCCCCTTCCCCTTCCCCTTCCCCTTCCCCTTCCCTTCCCTTCCCTTCCCTTCCCTTCATGAGGAATCTGTCTATGAGAATTGTTCACATTTAGAATAGGAAAGAGAAATTCATCAGTTGTCTTCCAAAGTTTTATTTAAAGACATTCAAATATTTACAGGTTTCTGATTTCTGATTTAGCTGTCTGTTCATATTTAAATCTAAAATATGTATCCCAATTAACCTTCTAACTAGAGACTTCATTAAATATATTACTACAACAAGAATAATTCTTCTAAAAAAAGTCTGTAGGTCATCTGAAACCTTCAGTTACCATGGTTTCAAAACTAGAGCCATATCATTAGTTGCAGTGTATTTTTGGTACCAAAATTTGAATTTCTAGACTAACTCACAGCTCCTAACTTGAAGCTCTCCAGAGACCTGGATCTGCTGGGCTTACGAGTGATGTACTCTAAACCAAGAGTGTGCAACCTTGACAATGGTAAGACTTATGGATTTCAACTCCCAGAATTCCTCAGCCAGCTTAAATCTTAAAGTCGCTGCTGACTGTCAGGAGTTCGATCCTGACAGGCTCAAGATTGAGTCAGCCATCCATCCTTCCGAGGTCAGTAAAATGAGGGCCTGGATTGTTGGAGGCAATATGTTGCCATTGTAAATAGAATGAGAGTTGGAAGGGACCTTGTAGACCATCTAGTCCAACCCCCTGCTCAAGAAAGAAACCCTATATCATTCCAGACAAGTGGCTGTCCAGTTTCTTCTTGAAAGTCTCCAGTGATGAAGCACTCAGAACTTCTGAAGGCAAGCTGTTCCACTGGTTGATTGTTTTCTCTGTCAGAAAGTGTTATAAAAGCACTATGGGACGGTATATGAGTCTACGTCCTATTGCTATTGCCGTACCGCCAATCCTTCTGCAAGCTCAATTGCTGCTTATCATACTGTTGCCCTGGTCTTCGTTTTTCCTCATCTCCCAAGGTTATTCGCACACACCTTTATACCTTATGCATAGACATTGGAGGGGAGGGGGGCTTTGCTCTAAAACTCTCCCTCCTGATCAAGTGTCCTCCCGTCCCCCAGCATAAACCTGGAGCAACAGGAATATGTCCAGTCAGAAGCACTGACGCCTGTATGACAATGAAAATCAAAGTCTTTTCTTTTGAGAACATGGTACTTACAAGAGTGTGTAAAAGGCTTACATTCTGAAGGATCTTTCCCACTTTCTCAGTACCTTTTGGACTCCTGTGTTCTGGAATGCAGTAAAGAGAGTTACAAGGAACTACCAGCTAAGACAGACAAACAAGCTAAACCACAACCTCATCAAGGAATCTTTGAGAATACTCCTACCAACACAGTCAGGGCAAGTCACTTGTACATAAACATAGAGCAAGACCCTCTTTCTTGTAGCACTGATGATGTTTGCTAGTTGGATAATGAAGATTCTGCAAGAAAACCACCAAGCTCAGAGATCACCAAGGACCCCACAGTTCAACCCTGAGCTACGAATATTCTCTCTCTCTTTTTTTCCAGTACAAAGTATCTAGCTGCATTCATCCTTGTCTTGATGGGAACTTAACAAATTTCTCCAAGAAGAGAATTTTGAATACATGGTCACTCCCATATAATTTGACAGCAAGGCATTTAAGGTAGGATATCTAATAGTTAATATTCCACCCTGTACTAGAATAGTAGAATAGAATAGAGTTGGAAGGGACCTTGGAGGTCTTCTAATCCAGCCCCCTGCACAAGCAGGAGAACCTATACTGTCACAGACAGGTGATTGTCTAGTCTCTTTTTAAAGATCTCCAGTGATGGAGCCCCCACGATTTCTGGAGGCAAGCTGTTCCACTGGTTGATTGTCCTCATTGTTAGGAAGTTTCTCCTTAATTCCAGGTTGCTTCTCTCCTTGATCAGCTTCCAACCATTGTTTCTTGTCCTTCCCTCTGGTACTCTGGTGAACAACCTGGCCCCCTCTTCTTTGTGGCAGCCCCTCAGATACTGGAACACTGCTATCATGTCTTCCCTATTTCTTCTTTTCTTTAGACTAGCCAAACCCAAGTCCTATAGCCGTTCTTCGTATGTTTTAGTCTCCAGGCCTTTGATCATCTTAGGTTGTTGAGATGTCCAGATGTCCAGTAGAAGGTGAGATTATCACTTGCTCTGGTCTCTACTATCTTTCATTTCGTAAAACCAAGGTTTCCTCCAGAAAAACTCTTGGGAGCCATCTGGCTAAGTTCATTTCATGAATTCTGAGATTATTTTTCAATTTCTTGATTGAAACTACAGTCCTGGGATTTCATAAAGGTCTAGTAGTAGTACAGGTAGCCCTTAACTTACCATAGTTCGTTTAGTGACCGTTCAAAGTTATAACAGCACTTATGACCATTTTTCACACTTATGACTATTGCATCCTCCCAATGGTCAGGTGATCAAAATTCAGATGCTTGGCAACTGACTCGTATTTATGACGGTTGCAGCATCACAGGGTTACTGTATGTGATCCCCTTTTGCGACTCTCTGACAAGCAAAGTCAATGGAGAAGCCAGGTTCACTTAAACTGCATTCCTGACTTAACAACGGCAGTGATTCACTTAACAATTGTAGCAAGAAAGGCCATAAAAGGGGGTAAAATTCACTTAACAACCGTCTAGCTTAGCCACAGTTGTGCTCGTAAGTTGGAGACTACCTCTAGTCAACTTTCTTTGGCTATTTGGGAACAGCCATAGTCAGCTGGTGATGGGACCTGACTTTTAAAATTCTATGATATAATAACAATAATAATAGAGATGGAAGGGACCTTGGAGGTCATCTAGTCCAACTGCCAGCTCAGGCAGGAAACCCTATACCATTTCAGACAAACGGCTGTCCAGTCTCTTCTTAAAAACTTCCAGTGTTGGAGCATCCACAGCTTCTGGAGGCAGGTTGTTCCACTGGTTAATTGTTCTAACTGTCAGGAAGTTTCTCCTTAGTTCTAGGTTGCTTCTCTCTTTGGTTGGTTTCCATCCGTTGCTTCTTGTCTTGCCTTCAGGCGCTTTGGAAAATAGCTTGACTCCCTCTTCTATGTGGCAGCCCCTGAGATATTGGAACACTGCTATCATGTCCCCCCTCGTCCTTCTCTTCATTAAACTAGACTTGGAAAAGTAAAACGCAATTACCATCCACATTATCTTGTTACGGCCTCCTTTTCCTTCTTTGAAAAGCCTTTCAATGCTTATTTGTACATTGGTACGTTTAAGGTCAATAGGACAATCCAAGCAAAAGAGAGGAAACCATAGAAATAATGACAGAGGGAACATCCTGATGAGTTTAGTAGCCAGGAGGCCAAGCTATTAACATCCATTAAGTACAGTGGTAGATGCAATTTATGGTATTTATTATATTGTAGGAACAGAACAAACATCTTGAGATGCGTAAACAGGAAGAGTTTCTAACAATGTATGTTTTTAGTCAACTAAAAGTCAGTCGTAAATGAGCTCCATCTTTAAGAAAGATGGTTGGGGAAAGATCTTGAAAAGATGAGAATGTATTAGAATAATACCAATCAAGACGAATATTTGTAGCTCAGAAGACAATGAAGGATCCTTGGTGCTCTCTGAGCTTGGTTGTTTTCTTGCGGACGTTTCATTACCCAAACTAGGTAACTTCATCAATCCTAATGATGATGTAACTGAGCACTGGTGATGTAAGCTAGTTTGGGTACTGAAACGTCTGAAAGAAAACAACCAAGCTCAGAGAACACCAAGGACCCCTAATTTAAAAAATAATAACGGAAAATCAGGGAAATTCAAAAGTAGGGGAACAAGAAGGGGGAAAAAAGATGGTCCAAAGCTCAATGCAGATAGTCCTCAACTTATGACCATAATTGAGTCCAGAATTATGGTCATTAAGTGGCACCTGATTTTACAACTTTTTTGTGGCAGTTGTTAAGCACACATCGTGGTCATTAACTGAACCCATTGTCCATAATCTGTGTTTTTTTTTACCAGGAACCAGAAATAAATGCCAGTTTCCAGGGGGAAAAATGATGTACATTGTGGTCATGTGACCGGGGGATGCTACAAATGGCCATAAAATTGGGCCTGTTGCCAAGCACCCAAAATGCAACCATGTGACCACTAGGGGAGGCAGCCATCAGAACTTGGAATCTGGGTCATACGTAGCCCTTGGGAGGTTCGTTGTAACATCAAACAATCACTAAGAATGACTGGTCGTAAGTCAAGGACTATCTCTATGGCTATGAATAAAAAAAGAGAAAATGAGAAGAAGCTTTTTCTTTTTAAAATGACAATAGAGTGAATAAAATGTAAGAAAATGTAAGTGTAAAGACATAGAAATCTATAATTTCCATAAAAAGTTTCCTTTTCTTTATGCAAAAATGTAATTTTAATTACTATTGTTAAGGTAATGATCTAGAAGCTAACCAGCTGATGTAATGTATGATGTGATGTTGGGAATGACTCAGCAGGGTCTGTGTCCCTTTAAGAGCTTTGTATAAAAGGGAAGGCTCAGCAGATGTGTGCTCTCTCTTCCGGTTTCCTGCTGTAACTGCTGTGTGTTGGAGACTGCTGTATTAGCACGTGTACGTATATTATTCCTGGTGTATGATATTGTAGATAGTGTAAGATAAACCACCATTTAATACAGACCACTGTTTACTCTGTTTACTCCTGGGTTATCTCAGTGCAATAAGACTGTGCATGCTCTGACAACTATTCTACATTCTTATTTGTGCTTTGCGTTGTCAACCATGTCCTTAATCCAGTTGTTACACAGTTAAAACAGAACTGCAATGCTTTCCCCTTCTTTTTGCAAGAAACATAAGGCAAGCTATAATAAGGATGACATCTAAAAGAACTAGTTCCCGTATAGTATTCAGTGCCAAGTTACACCAGCCAGGACCATATTCTCCATGAACTCCAAAAGTCCACTTCACAGAATTTTGTAGCAGCTCGCTGGATTCTTTTTTTTCAGCCACAGTATAAATTTCTTCTTGATTTTCTGGTATATGGGAACAACATTTTGTCTCGATTACTGTTCAGGCATACCTTTGGTTGCCAGGATCTGAAGTAACACTAACATGTTCTGTAAAACCATTTATCTCAGTCCTGACACTTCTGCAGAGAAATGACCAATTGCTTTAGCTGTATCTTCTGCTACTTGGTCTAATTACAAGGAACCTGGCTGTTTTAGACCAGTCCTTTAGCATAGACCTTCAGTAGTTTTTTTTGCTACAACAGCTAAATAAACTGTAACAAAATGTAACAGAGCAAAATAAAGAGGAATACAATGTTTCCCTAACTAATGATTTAATACATCGTGAAAGGAACATCGTTTCAAGCAAGAGTCAAATTGTACGCTTTAATGAGTCTCTGAGTAAACAGATGTAGGAACAATCTCTTAAGTACAAAGCTGAACACTACACTTTCCTGCAAATTCAAATACTTAACTATTTACATGCAGTCAACAAAGATTCAAAATAAGAAAACAGTAATGATACGTACAGGTTTGTACGTCCTTTTTTTTTTTTTTTTGGCAGAAATAACATTTCCTGGAGTTAACTAAGGGTCTTTTATTCTTATTCTTGAAATGTTTTCCACTCTTCCTTGCAGAATATTCTTAGGACCCCTTGAAGGCATTGAATGTTTGAGATCTCTGCACAGGTTTTTTAATAACATTCAAGTCCAACAACTGTGCAAGATATTCAAAACCTTTATCTTCCTTCCCTATAAATACTTCATGGTTGGTTTTGATATATATATATATATATATATATATATGTTTTCTGAGGTTTTCACGGGTGTTTGTATGTAGGTCTTTGGTAATTCGGGTTTTCTCCCGTGTAAAATTGGAAGTGTCTTGGCGACGTTTCGACAAAGTCTCATTCGTCATCTTCAGGCTGGTGTCTCTTCGGCCTCGTGCTTCTAGAAGCAATGTGTGATCGCAGCTGTTTCTTCCTTTTAACTGCCAGTGGAGGTATGAACTGATTGGATGGGAGCTTGGCTGTGTTCTGATTGGGTGGAGGTGTGTTCTGATTGGTTAGGGGCTTGGCTGTGCTCTGATTGGATGAGGGGTTGTCTGTGCTCTGATTGGCGGGGGGTGTGCTCTGCTTGGGTGGGGGCCCTGTTGTGCTCAGATTAGTCTGAGTTGCAGGGGGATTTGAGATGGAGAGCTGCATTGCTGTTGTTTGGCTTCGCGTTCGTGGTCGTGCCACATCTTCAAGGTGGGTGTCAGTTTGCTTCACGTATGAAATGGAGGGGTTTAAAATGGCCAATGATGCAGCTGTGGTCTGGTTTCTGGTCCGCGGTCGTGCCTCATCATCGGTTTTTAGGTGTTGTTCGTCAGCTAAGCGTTTTGTTCTCGAGATGAGTGTCTTGGCTACGGAGTTGATCTGTGCTGGGTGGTGGTGTGAGAGTGCTTGCAGATAGCGGTTTGTGTGTGTTTTCTTCTGGTAGATGGTGTGTCCTAGGGAGCCATTGGATTTCTTGTAGACTAAGACATCCAGGAAGGGAAGTTGCTTGTTAGCTTCTGTTTCCATGGTGAACTGTATTTTGGGGTGTAGGCTGTTGAGGTGTGTGAGGAAGTTGTCTAGTTTTTCTTTCCCATGTGGCCAGATTATGAAGGTGTCGTCTACATATCTGAGCCAGAGTTTGGGTTTATGATCAGATTTTTCTAGAGCTTGGGTTTCAGAGTGTTCCATGTAGAGGTTTGCAATGACAGGTGAGAGGGGTGATCCCATGGGTGCTCCTTCTATTTGTTTGTATTTTTGTCCGTTGTAGATGAAGTATGTGTTGGATAGGCAATGGTTGGTCAGATCTAGGATGTGCTTGGGGGGGTTATATTTGTTTTGGATAGCTGTCAAGGCTTCTTTGATTGGCACTTGGGTGAAGAGGGAAATGACATCAAAGCTCACGAGTAGGTCGCTGGGCTGTAAGTTTTGTTTCTTTATGATCTCTATGAATTGGAATGAGTTTTTTTACGTGTGAGGTGATGGATTCTGCATAGGGTTGTAGTTGTTTGGCGAGAAATTTGGCTAGGTTTTGTAGAGGTGAGCCTATGGAGCTGACTATGGGTCTAAGTGGAGTTCCTTCTTTGTGTATCTTGGGGAGACCATAGAGCTTAGGGCATCTGGATGATTTTTCTCTGGGAATGATTCTTTGCTGGATCTCTTCGCTGATGGGGAGGCTTTTATTTTGGATCTAGTGGTTTTTTCCAGGTAGGTGGTGGGATCTGTGGTTAGGGGTTTGTATGTGGAGTCCTGGAGTAGGTTGGTTAATTTGGTTTGGTAGTCAGATGTGTTCATAACCACCGTGGCGTTGCCCTTGTCTGCTGGTAGGATTATTATGCTGGTGTCTTCTTTCAGGTTAAGTAGAGCTGTCTGTTCCTCTTTGTGTAAGTTGCTTTTGGGTGGCTTGCTGGTGCAGAGGATGTTGGAGATTTCGAGTCTGATTCTGTTAGCGTCGTCGGGGTTGATTTTGGTCAGGCTGGTTTCAACTCCGCATATAATGGTTTCCGTGGGGATGTGTTTGGGAGCGACTGCAAAGTTGAATCCTTTGGAAAGGACATTGGTTTCGGCTTTGGTGAGGATCCTATCTGAGCTGTTATGCACTGTTTGTTTCATGTGTGGCTGTGAGGGAGGAGAGGTTTGTTTCTGGCGTTCTTGTAGTCTTCGGAATTTGTTGGTGTGTGTGTCTGTCTTGAGGGTGGTCTGTGTTTCGGCTCTCCAGACGGCGAGTTGTTTGGATTTGTCCCAAAGTGCGGGGTGGATCTTGTTGCTGAGTTTGAGGTGAAGTGTGAGGAGATCTTTGTTGATTTGGTCTAGGAGGAATCTTTTTGTGTGAAGTTCATTTCTGATTAGGGCCAATTCTGTGCTTGCTTCTATGAAGCACGAGGCGAAGAGGACGACGAGAGCGTGAAGATGACGAATGAGACTTCGTCCGAAAACGTCGCCAAGAAACTTCAATTTAATGGAGAAAAACCCAAATGACCAAAGAACTACATACAAACACCGTGGAAAACTCAGAAAACATCTATATATATATATATATATATAATATATATATATATATATGTAGGTCTTTGTAATTCGGGGTTTTTCCAGTGTAAAATTGAAAGTGTCTGGCAAGTTTCGACAAAGTCCTATTCGGCATTCTTCAGGCCATCCATTCCATACGTGAAGCAAACTGACACCCACCTTGAAGATGTGGCACGACCACGAACGCGAAGCCAAACTACAGCAATGCAGCTCTCCGTCTCAAATTCCCCTGCAACTCAGACTAATCCTAGCACAACAGGGCCCCCACCCAAGCAGAGCACACCCCCATCCAATCAGAGCACAGCCAACCCCCCATCCAATCAGAGCACAGCCAACCCCCATCCAATCAGAGCACAGCCAACCCCCCATCCAATGAGAGCACAGCCAAGCCCCTAACCAATCAGAACACACCTCCACCCAATCAGAACACAGCCAAGCTCCCATCCAATCAGTTCATACCTCCACTGGCAGTTAAAAGGAAGAAGCAGCTGCGATCACACATTGCTCCTAGAAGCACGAAGCCGAAGACACCAGCCTGAAGATGACGAATGGGACTTCGTCGAAACGTTGCCAAGACACTTTCAATTTTACACGGGAGAAAACCCGAATTACCAAAGACCTATATACAAACACCCGTGAAAACCTCAGAAAACATATATATATATATATATATATAATATATATATATATATATATTTACTGTTGTTTGCTTGAAGTATCCAAACCTAGAGAGACCATTGACCCATGAAGGATAGGATACTTGCATGCATCCACCTTATAAATAAAATAGATGCATCTATTCTAACAAAGAAGAGAACTAGGGGTGACATGTTAGCAGTCTACTTGAGGGGTTCTGACAGAGAAGAGCGGGGTTGACCTGTAATAGGGGGAAGATCATTAAAGAGAGATCCAACTTAGAACTAAGCAGATATTTCATGACAGTGAGAACAATTAATTAGTGGAATGGCTTGCCTCCAGAAATGGTGGGTGCTCCATCACTGGAAATTTTCAACATTTGAACATTTGTCCAAAATGGTATAAAGTCACCTGCTTGAGCAGGGGATTGGACTAGAAGACCTCCAAGGGCCCTTTCAACCCTGTTATTCTATGTTCTTCTCCTTTAGGAGAAAATAATATGAAAGCCGTTCCTTCTCCCTCAAACTGAAGAAAAATGATTAAAAATGCAGAGAAAGCAGTGCATGTAAATGAGTATCTCACAATAAGAAGGGACACTTATAAATCTGTAGAGCCTCTTAGTTACCTTGGATGGGGTTGAAGGGCTAGAGAGATTCCAAGGTCTTTTTTGTTTTTCCAGTGATTTTCTTTTTCTACACTTTGACATTAGGCGAAGGGAGAAGATATAATCTCTTCTCGAGTCTTTGTTGAGTTTCTAGAAGAGCTAAAATGATAGTCCAAGAAAGTACTTCACGATCATTTTCCAGGCTGTGGCATGTCAAGTGAATTCTGAATTTAGGATAATAGAGTGACAAAAATGTTTGTTTCAATCGGGTGTGTTGTCTCCATTCAGCCTAGTAAAGAGCTTTTTATGTCTTCTGGGTGAACATGGTTTTCACTGGTGTATCAGAGAGTCCCTTTCTTTCTGTTGACATTTGACATTTCTCCACTGTGTTTAATATTGATTATTTGGCAGTAACATTATCTCAATTATAGCCTCATCATTCAAACCCTACATGGTAGATTAATTGTTTCTCAGAGTATATGTGTGCAGACCCCAGACAATGTTAAGCTATTCATCATGGGTGGATGGGAAAGGTGTAATAGCTTGTCAGCTGTAAAATTGTGTAAAATGACACACTGTTTTTCCTAAGGGTTTCTGGGTTTATAAAGCTCATTCAATTTCAATATCCCAGAGTCTGTGTTTGGATAAAAATGGAAAAATTCGATGTATTGGTAATTACAGGTAGTCTTTGACTTACAGCCATTCATTTAGTGCAGGGGTGTTCAAACATGGCCTTTTTATGACTTGTGGACTTCAACTCCCAGAATTCCTCAGCCAGAGTGCCTGGCTGAGGAATTCCGGGAGTTGAAGTCCACAAGTCATAAAAGGGCTAAGTTTGAACACCCCTGATTTAATGACTGAATGAAAAGAAGGACGAGGGGTGACATGACAGCAGTATTCCAGTATCTCAGGGGATACCACAAAGAAGAGGGAGTCAAGCTATTCTCCAAAGCACTGTTGGAAGAAAAGTCTTCATCATGGTTCAGTCCAAGCTGGGGATAAACAACATGGTGACTGCTTTAGAAAGAAGGTTGCAGTTTATTGAAGAGGAGAGCCAGACAGAAAGATGGCTCTGGCAGAAAAGAGAGCGAACACATGTAGGGAGTGGGTTTTTATACCCTCTGGAGCCTTTTGTTTGTGGAGTTGTTCCTGTAGCATGAACTTTGACCTGAGTGTGCCTTTCTGGTATTCTGATGGTGATGGGTTAATCTTATTATGTCCAAAGGTCATATCCTGCTTCCCTGGGGCTGATGACTCTTAGAGTTTGGGTGGGGTATGTAAATTTTAGGTCTTTGTCTTCTTAATCTCGTAGCTCCCTGGATTTACATCTGCATCTCTATAGAACTGGTTTCTGCTTGGGAAAGGGAGACCTGGGGCTATTAAGAAAACTGGGCATGCTTTCCTGCCTCTTCAAGATCCTGAGGAAATATATTTTTCTGCCCTTTTTAATATTTCCTTCTCTGGGGGGCTGACTTCCCACAGCACCTAAAGGCAGGACAAGAAGCAACGGATGGAAACTAATCAAGGAGAGAACCAATTTAGGATTAAGGAGAAATTTCCTGACAATGAGAACAATTAAGCAGTGGATAACCAACTCTGTTATTCTGAGTCCTGCTCATGTTCTTTCACTCTCCCCAGCTACCTCTCTCCTTGGGGAGATGGATTGTGTGGTGTAAATTAGATCTGCTTAATTAGACCTGCTTAAATTTTAAGAAAGGAAGTAAGTCTTCCAGATCACATTCTTTCAAAGTTTTTTTTTTTAATGAGTATTGGATCTGTGGAAGAAATCACTGAATCAAGCATGCATGATAGTGAGGCTTTCAGAATTATTGACTGTCCCGAAGCAAGAACCATTGGCTCAAATAAAATACTGGTTGCATATAAAAGAAGCCAGGCAATTAATTTGTGTTTAACTTCAACATATGCTCATTGACCCTTGGTGCTGATGAAATTAAATATGCTTCTTCTGGCACCTCATTTCAAAATGAAATATTCCGTTTTTTCTCTTGCTACATCTTATTTATTCAAATAGCTGATGAATTAAGTGACTTTTTTCCCTGTAAAGATGAAAAGGAGAGATGGATGGTGCATAATATTAGAATGTGAGTTGTTATGTAACTTTTCTTTTGCAGCTATGTCTATAAATTAACCCTTATCTTGAAATTAAAATAAAATCTGCAAACTACCACATACAAATCACATACCCCTGTGAAATTATTAAAACAGCAAAAGGTGGAATCGTAGACATGAAGTGGGTTATCTAGCTAATCTTATCTATCTAATCTCCTACAGCAAGTGATTAGCATTCTTGCAAATCATGGTTTGGGGAGAAGGAACCATGGTTCAGTGAAACACTGTGGTTTGGGCTCCAGAAGATCCTCTGGAGTTTTCAGCTAAAAAGAGTTGAGGTTGAGGTTGTGAAGATCTACACGTTCCTCTGGAGTCTTTAAGTTTAGGATGTGGTTATGAGGATCTACATGACAACATGAACAACAGCTGCTATTTACAATCAAAATACTGAGCCAGAGAAAGATCGATGGATAAATTCAAATCAAACTTAAGGGAAATAAAAAAAGACAGACATCTCTTCTAACTTGCCTCTTGTTATATGTCTTCAGATTCCAATAAGATTCTTTGTGGGTGAAGGTTTGTTCTGAGCTTTTGGGTTGGTTTCCAAACATTTCGTTACCAGGCTAGATAACATCTTCAGCAGAGTTTAGAGGATGTCTAATGTTCTTCTGCTTATAAAGGCTTTGTGTGGTTAGTAGGTCTTGTGATGGGTCAGGTGTGGGTGTGTCAAGTGAGGGTCTTGTGATGGGTTAGGTGTGGGTGTGTCAGGTGAGGGTCGTCATGGGTCAGGTGTCAGTGTGTCAAGTGAGGGTCTTGTGATGGGTC
Source organism: Azemiops feae (assembly GCA_023970755.1). Taxonomy (NCBI): domain Eukaryota; kingdom Metazoa; phylum Chordata; class Lepidosauria; order Squamata; family Viperidae; genus Azemiops; species Azemiops feae. The sequence goes on from JALGBA010001310.1 coordinate 31,211, forward strand.
AGGTGTGGGTGTGCCAAGTGAGGGTCTTGTGATGGGTCAGGTGTGGGTGGTGTCAAGTGAGGGTCTTGTGATGGGTTAGGTGTGGGTGTGTCAGGTGAGGGTCTTGTCATGGGTCGGTGTCAGTGTGTCAAGTGAGGGTCTTGTGATGGGTCAGGTGTGGGTGTGCCAAGTGAGGGTCTTGTGATGGGTCAGGTGTGGGTGTGTCAAGTGAGGGTCTTGTGATGGGTCAGGTGTGGGTGTATCAAGTGAAGGTCTTGTGATGGGGAGATCATGTCAGATGAAGGTCACTGGGAGGTGAAGTGCTGGTTGGGGAGGGTTGTGTGAATCTTGTGACCCATCACATGACCCTCATTTGACACACCCACACCTGACCCATCACAAGACCTACTGACCACACAAAGCCTTTATAAGCAGAAGAACACAGACACAGACATCCCTTAACTTCTGGTGAAGATGTTAACTAGCCTGGTAATGAAACATTCAGAAACCAACCTACAAGCTCGGAGAATGAACCTTCACCCTCATCCTACACCTGAGCTACAGATATTTGCCACCATCACAAGATTCTTTGTTCCCTCCCGTGAAGGACTCTCTTAACGGAAGTAGCATTTCAGGACCTGCAAAAACAAAACTGAGAAACTTTTGGTTTGCATGTGACAGACTTGTGTGGCAAACTACAAAATGGTTGGTTGGTTGGTTGGTTGGTTGATTAATAGGTGCCATAAATCAGTGTCTGCATGATGATCTGTACCTATCTTGGCCTTTCAGTACTTTAAAAGGTACACTCATTGCCATGGTAACCAAGCCCATCCACCTTGTTGGTGGTTATCCTTTCCTTCTCTTTCCTGTTGCTGCATCACTGGGATCTCTGGCTTGGCACAAGGCATATGCATGGCCCTTAACCCAACATCAGTTGACCGTTTGTGCTATCCACAGGAATGGAAAGCACTGAGGCTGGATCAGAATAAGTTCATTTATATAATATCACAAAGAAAGATGAGTGGAACTCAGAACATTGATTAATTAACTAAGATCGCACAAAGTATTAGTACCGCTTTATAAAACCCTGGTAAGACCACACCTGGAATACTGCAGCCAGTTTTGGTCACCATATCACAAAAATGATGTTGAGAATTTGGAAGAAATTCAGAGAAGAGCAACTAAGATGATCAAAGGCCTGGAGACTAAAACATACGAAGAACAGCTGCAGAACTTGGGTTTGGCTAGCCTAAAAGAAGAAATAGGGGAGACATGATAGCAGTGTTCCAATATCTGAGGGGCTGCCACAAGGCAGAGGGGGGCAGGTTGTTCACCAAAGCACCAGAGGGAAGGATGAGAAACAATGGTTGGAAACTGATCAAAGAGAGAAGCAACCTGGAATTAAGGAGAAACTTCCTGACAGTGAGGACAATCAACCAGTGGAACAATTTACCCCCTGAAATCGTGGGCGCTCCACCTGAGATTTTTAAGAAGAGACTAGACATTCACCTGTCTGAGATGGCATAGGTTCTCCTGCTTGAGCAGGGGGCTGGACTACAAGACCTCCAGCTCTATTCTATTCTAATTTAGCTCTATTCTATTCTAATTCAGAGGGACATAAGGGTCAAAGAACAGAGCAATGGAAAAACGAGGTGTACACAATAATAATCAACAAGCCCCTTGTTGGTCAATCAAAAATGCTTACAGAGTAAGGTGGGTATGGTACCTTGTTAGAAGAAAAGAAGGGGAAAGGGGAGGGAAAAGAAAGGAAGGATGGAATTCAAAATGTTATGTACCAGATGCAGAAAAATTGAGGGTTTTGTGACCACCTAATGGTCATCTAGTTTTGTTTTGGGTTTTTTTTGCAATTCAGACCTGAGAGTCCTAACAATTTCATTTTCATTTTTCCCCCTCTTGTTACTAGAGTGGATTCACCTCTCTAAAGCTGAATCAGAGAACTATCTCTAGGCATTCTGAATCCAAACAATTCTTTTCATTTTACATGTTATTCCATTTCCCCCCCTCCCCCCCTCTTTTGTCTGATACGGCGGTACTATAATCTCTCGCTCTGGTTTTGTACTAATAATTAAGGCAACATTGACATTTCCATTAAAAAAAAGCCCAGAAAGCTGCAGAAAAGGAAGAAAGAAAGAAAAATATCAGTGGGTTGAAATGTTCTGCTCACTTCATCAGCGCAGGAACAAATTGTTCCATGAAATGTAATGCTGCAGATGACCTTAAAATAAGAAAAGCATTCATGCACAAAAGCCACATTCAGAAGGCGGCCAGGGCATGTATAGTCCTGTTGTTGGGCCACTAAATATTATGGTTCTTTATTCATGTAAGAAGCACCTTCAAATGATAGACATGTAGAAATTATAGACAATTACAGATATATAGAAATTAATGAAAAGAAGGGCGAGGGGGGACATGATAGCAGTGTTCCAGTATCTCAGGGGCTGCCACAAAGAAGAAGGAATCAAGTTACTCTCCAAAGCGCCTGAAGGCAGGACAAGAAGCAACGGATGGAAACTAATCAAGGAGAGAAGCAACCTAGAACTAAGGAGAAACTTCATGACAGTTAGAACAATTAACCAGTGGAACAACCTGCCTCCAGAAGCGGTGAATGCTCCAACACTGGAAGTTTTTAAGAAGAGACTGGACAGCCATTTGTCTGAAATGGTATAGGGTTACCTGCCTGAGCAGGGGGTTGGACTTGATGACCTCCAAGGTCCCTTCCAACTTTATTATTATTATTATTATTACTCTGGAAAGAGTGCAGAGAAGAGCAACAAAGATGATTAGGGGACTGGAGGCTAAAACATATAAGGAACGGTTGCTGGAATTGGGTATGTCTAGTTTAATGAAGAGAAGGACGAGGGGGGACATGATAGCAGTGTTCCAGTATCTCAGGGGCTGCCACAAAGAAGAGGGGGTCAAGCTATTCTCCAAAGCACCTGAAGGCAGGACAAGAAGCAACGGATGGAAACTAGTCAAGGAGAGAAGCAACCTAGAACTGAGGAGGAATTTCCTAACAGAGCAATTAATCAGTGGAACGACTTGCCTCCAGAAGTTGTGGGATGCTCCAACACTGGAGGGTTTTAAGAAGAGATTGGACAACCATTTGTCAGAAGTGGTATAGGGTTTCCTGCTTGGATTAGAAGACCTCCAAGGTCCCTTCCAACTCTGTTATTCTTTTACATATAATGTTCAACACTGAGCAGGTAAAATAAGTATAAAATAGGCCATAGAGATATAGCACATACAAAAGGTACGTAAAAGAAATAGGATTAAAGCTAGATGACCATCACCCTGTATGAAGCCATATTGATAGCATTTTCTCTGACTACCATGAGGTCTTCCTCTGTGCAGGTTGAAGGACATCATATGCACCCTAGCATATGTGAGATGGATTGTTGTTCTCCACATTCACACATAGTATCTTCCCCCAAAAAGCCCCATTTTCTTAGATTGTCCTTTGATCGTTCTACCTCAATGTACAGTCTATTTAACAATTTCCATACAGGCCAAGATTGTTCTTGACCAGGCAACAGACAGTTCTGTCCAGTTGTCCAGTAGCTCCTTACTTACCTTCCAGAGCACCTGGACAGTCAGTGGCGGCTGTTTGTCAGGAGGATGGAAGTTTTGAGGAAGTTTTGAGGACTGAGTCTATCTCAGTCGCAACCTTGGAGGTTGATGGCTGTAGAATAGGTGTGAACGTATATTTGGGTGAACACTGAAATGATATTTGTTACTCAAAAGAGCAGCATGGATACATTAGCATTCTTTCCATGGTACAACAAAACCTATATTGCAGTGTGGAAGAAAGCACTCATTCCAGGTGCACAAAATACAGATCGGATTATTTGTATTCCCCATATTGAGAATGAAATTTCTTTAAAGTCATTCAGGCATGGCAGATACAGGAAACTCAAGAGAAACTCCTTTATGCTCCTTTGGAAATCTCTTTTCTCTGAAATTCAGATGACCCCAATCCTAATAGTTTTCCACAAAGCTAAAACTTGTTTCTCCTCCAGGAACCGGCCCTGGTTGATGGATGTCCCAAAGGCAACTGGACTTTCTTGTTTTTGTTTTTTTTCCTTTGAAAACGTTTCAATTTTTATCCAAGAAGCTTCTTCTGTTCTGAAGCTTCCATTGACTCTTATATATCACCAACTTTGAGCATTAGTAGTTCAGATTCTTGTAGAGTATTTTAACATACCATAAACATCTCTCTTTTTCTTTCCCTTTCTCTTTCATCTCTCTCTATCATCTCTTTCTCTCTTGCTATCTCTCTCTCTCTCTCTCTCCCTCTCTCTCTAATAATAATAATAATAAAGTTGGAAGGGACCTTGGAGGTCATCTAGTCCAACCCCCTGCTCAGGCAGGAAACCCTATACCATTTCGGACAAATGGCTGTCCAGTCTCTTCTTAAAAACTTCCAGTGTTGGAGCATTCACTGCTTCTGGAGGCAGGTTGTTCCACTGGTTAATTGTTCTAACTGTCAGGAAGTTTCTCCTTAGTTCAAGGTTGCTTCTCTCCTTGATCAGTTTCCATCCATTGCTTCTTGTCCTGCCTTCAGATCTATCTATCTATCTATCTATCTATCTATCTATCTATCTATCTATCTATCTATCTATCTATCTATCTATCTATCTATCTATCTATCTATCTATCTATCTATCTATCTATCTATCTATCTATGCCTCTGACTGTAGATCTATCTTTATCTATCTATCTCTCTATCTCTCTATCTATCTCTCTATCTATCTCTCTCTCTATCTATCTATCTATCTATCTATCTATCTATCTATCTATCTATCTATCTATCTATCTATCTATCTATCTATCTATCTATCTATCTATCTATCTATCTATCTATCTATCTATCTATCATCTATTCTCTACCTCTATTCATCAGAACAGCCTGGACCTCTCATTTTCTGCATTTGTCATTAATGTGAACTGCATAACTCAACGGGATTCAAGGTGGCCTGGACTTAGATCTCTTGTGGGGGCAAAGTGTTTTGAGACTGACGATGCGCTTGAGCCCTCCCTTGGGCTCAGCCCACGTTGTCTCCTACGGTAACATGGTTGCTAAATGAATCTGGCTTCCCCATTGACTTTGCTTTTCGGAAGGTCACAAAAGAGAATCACATGACCCCGGGAGACTGCAACCATAATAAATCTGAGCCAGTTGCCAAGTGTCCGAATATTGATCATGTGACCATGGGGATGCTCCAATGGTCGTAAGTGTGAAAAATGGTCATAAGTCACTTTTTTCCCCATATCAGAACACCCAGTCTACAAAGCAATCTACTTATTGCTTTTAGCCCCAATCTAGGAGCGTTTTTTTTTTTATCATACAGGCAGACACTACTGCAACAAACTATTTTGTGTTAAATTTAGATTTTGCCAACAAAGAGTTAAAGGGAGACTAGTATAGCTATTTCAAGCTATTTAGCTCTCATCAGCTAGCCATACCCTTCTGAGATTCGAACCTGGGCTGCTTGCATGTTAGGCAGCTGAATTAACCTCTAGGCAACAGGCTCTCCTCACTTCTGTCAGCTGAACCAGGGAAGAGAAATTAAGTGTTTTCCAGTGAAGCCGGTCTATCAGAACCAGGTGTATACACACACACACATATATATATACAGTGCTTTTTTGGGGAAAAAAAAAAGATGCCAGAACTCACGCACAGTTCCGGCTCCAGTCGAAAGCCCTTTACGGAGTGGGGGGGACCGTTTTAGGGAGCTTCCGAGGCACAGATCACGTGAGCAGCGTCAGCTGAGGGACGCCATTGCCACAGCTTTTCAGAGGCCGCTTGTTCGGAGCCGGCATGTCTTCTGCCACCTCGTCCTCCTCCGCCTCTGATGACACAGAGGCTTCCTCCAGAGCCAGAGTAACCAAGTCGACGGCAGCACCGCTGCTTTGGGAGCGCGCCTGGTCCCTCGAAGAGATTCGCTCCAGGAGCCAGTTCTGGTCCCTGGTGGCCAATGCGGGGGTGAGGAAAGGCAGTGACGGCAAGGGGTGCCCTGTGAACCAAAGCAGAGAAGAGGGTCTGCTTTCACGGCCGTGGAAGTGTTTCCGGGTCAGCCTTCGATGCCCCGATTTCTCCGGGAAGCTTCCTTACACTGAGCCAGAGCTTTACTCGCACTGGCAGCTTAGAAGGAGCCGGTTTTTCCCTTCAAAAAAGGGTGCTGGAACGCCGTTCTGGTGTGTTTTATGACAAAAAAAGCAATATATATATATATATATATATATATATATATATATATATATATATATATATATATATATATATATATATATATATATATATATATATATATATATATATATCATGATTCTGATGAATACACATGTGCTCTCTCTCTCTCTCTCACACACACAGATTCTATATCTACTATTCTTAAACTAATTAATTTCATTACATATTCAAAGAAAGGAGGGGAAGGAAAAAAAAAAAGGAGAAATCCAACATTTCCTTTGAACCTAATCATTCCTGCTGATTAATCAAATGTAATTATGTTAAGAGAAGTTATGTCCTGGTGTATTCTGGGCCATAAAGCGAATTTCTCATTAAAATTATATTGCATTCATTACTAGGGTATACCCAGATTCCCTGAGATATACATTAGATAAGAAAGCTACTCCAATATTTCTCAGAAATCTCATTATTATGGCTCAAGACAGCTCCTTAAGTTGGGAACCTGGTTGCTCTGGGAAAAAAAAAATCACAAAAATTCACTACAAGTAATAGTTTGTGAATGTTGTGAATCTCTGTGGTCCTGCTTGGAATCTAGCACTGCAAAGGTCATGATGTTCACTTCATCTGTGGGTCAACATGCTCCTGAGTTCTGCCAAAGAAGAACATTTATTTTGAGATGCTATTATAACTACAAGTCATCTCTTTATCTGACTATAGATTTGTCTGGCTGCATCTCCCCTCAACGGATAGAATATTTCAGAAGCTGACAGAAAGTTAAAAAGTATATCCTACTTATAGGGAATGCCAAACCAGTTGCACAAAACCTTATTGCTATAGTTGATTGCACAAGTCAGCCACTTGTTTAGGCTGGATTTGGCCTTTTTTGTCCATCTATTAAGTCCTACCCAAGGACTTGTGTGGCTGTGAAAGTTGGACCATAAGAAAGGCTGAGCGCCAAAGAATTGAGGCCTTTGAACTATGGTGCTGGAGAAGACTCCTGCGAGTCCCCTGGACTGCAAGACGATCAAACCGGTCAGTCCTAGAGGAGATCAACCCTGACTGCTTTTTAGAAGGCCAGATCAAGTACTTTGGCCACCTAATGAGAAGGAAGGACTCACTGGAGAAGAGCATAATGCTGAGAAAGATTGAGGCCAATAGAAGAAGGGGACGACAGAGAATGAGGTGGCTGGATGGAGTCACTGAAGCAGTAGGCGTGAGCTTAAATGGACTCCAGAAGATGGTAGAGGACAGGAAGGCCTGGAGGAATGTTGTCCATGGGGTCATGATGGGTCGGACACGACTTTGCAACTAACAACAACAAAGGACTTGGGATTGGCAAATGTTGTTGTTTGATGATGTTAAAGGGACAGTTGCCGAATGTAAGTTGTTCCAGCCTTTTGACAATTGACTGATGGTGATTTTTTGTCAATGTTGATGATGTTGAAGTGATGCTCCAAATGTCTGTGGAGATTCTCAGTCCATCCAGGTCATGGTTGTTCCAAAGGTTCTTTTTCAAGAGGCAACTGGACTTTCTTGTTTTTTCCTTGAAGACGTTTTGCTTCTCATCCAAGAAGCTTCTTCAGTTCATCTAAGAAGCTTCTTCAGTCAAAACTGAAGAAGCTTCTTGGATGGGAAGTGAAATCTCTTCAAGGAAGAACAATGAAAGTCCAGTTGCCTCTTGAAAAGGCATCTTTGGGTGATGCTCCAGATGTTTTGAGATAGCACCTATCACCAAGGATACTATCGGTGCTTACTTTTGCAACAGTCACTCTACGTCTATTTTCAGATTTTTATATTTTGTGATTTTTCTCCCGTTCTTTCTCTTCTCTTCTGTTGTCTCCAGGTACTGGCACATCTGCTTCCCAGACTTTTTTTTTCTTTCTGGTCGAAAGTTGTTAAGTCTAGGGTGTTATGTGGCAGCTGCTTATCTGTTTGAATTCTAAAGTCTCAGAGCAATTTAGCTTCTTCATTATTTATGACTTCCTCTACTTTATGGTCCCACCAATCCTTGCTTGAGGGCAAGTGATATTTCTTGCAAATCTTCCAATGCACCCTTGTTGCTACTTTGTCATGCTGTTATTATCATTATGGTTCATCACACGTTATTATCATTACTGGCAAGAATAGCCAACACTCCAGAAGATAGGCTTAAGATACAAAAGGATCTTGACAGACTTGAACATTGGGCGCTATCTAACAAAATGAAATTCAATGGTGAAAAAAGCAAGGTTCTACATTTAGGCAAGAAAGACCAAATGCACAGGTATAATATGAGTGTTACCTTGCTCAATAGTAGTAATTTTGAGAGGGATCTCGGAGACCTAGTGGACAATCACTTAGATATGAGCCAGCTGTGTGCTGCAGCTGCCAAAAAAGCCAACACAGTGCTAGGCTGCATCAACAGAGGGATAGAATCAAGATCACGTGAAGTGTTAATACCACTTTGTAATGCCATGGTAAGATCACATTTGGAATATTGCATCCAGTTCTGGTCACCACAATAGAGAAAAGATGTTGAGATTCAAGAAAGAGTGCGGAGAAGAACAACAAAGATGATTAGGGGACTGGGGGCTAAAACATATGAAGAACGATTGCAGGAATTGGGGTTATGTCTAGTTTAATGAAAATAAGGACTGGGGTGACATGATGGCCACATTCCAATATCTAAGGGGCTGCCACAGAGAAGAGGGGGTAAAGCTATTCTCCAAAGCACCTGAAGGCAGAACAAGAAGCAATGGATGGAAACTAATCAAGGGAGAGAACCAATCTAGAATTGAGAAATTTCCTGACAGTGAGAACAATTAATCAGCGAAATAGCTTGCCACCAGAAGTTGTGGGTGCTCCATCACTGGAGGCTGTTAAGAAGAGACAGGACAGCCATTGTCTGAAATGGTATAGGGCAGGGGGTCTTCAAACATGGCTCTTTTAGGACTTGTGGACTTCAACTCCTAGAATTCCTCCGCCAGACACGCTGGCTGAGGAATTCTGGGAGTTGAAGTCCGCAAGTCCTAAAAGGGCCACGTTTGAAGACCCCTGGTATAGGGGCTCTTACTTGAGCAGGGTTTGGACTAGAATATTTCCAAGGTGCCTTCCAACTCCATTGTTCTGTTCCATTCTATTCTGTTCAGAGGCAGAATATAATATCATGATGCTATTACATTTAGCAAGAGGCAAATGTGCAGCCAAATCCAACCTAGCTGAATTTGATTGCAAGCAAAAACAAATTCTAAAAAAAGAGAGGACTTGTGAAAAAGAGTCTGAAATGAGGGAGGGCAGAGAAGGAGAATTGGAAGGAAGAGGAGAAGGATAGGATCCCATCGTATAGGGGGCCCCAACTCTTAGGCCATGGCCCATTTGAAACCAGGCTGCGCAAGCAAAGGGAGAGAGTGTGTGTGCATGCGCGCAGCTCCCCTAGCGTGAGCCAAGCTCCATTTGTGCGAGTGGCTTGCACAGAACCATTTCCCCCACTCACCCATCACCACTGCCGTCACCGGTGCACAAAGCCAGAAAAGTTAGCGAGTGCTGCCATAGCAAGAAACATAAGGAAATTCAGTAAGAATTCTAAATACATTTGCAGTAAAAAATGAGCTATGGAAACAGTTGAGCCATTTCATGAATTGGAGAATAAAAGGTACTTCTTAGGCCCTGTTTTGAGTTTTTCATGGAGGAACTGGAGCAATTAAAGCAAATGAATCATCAAGAGATGATAGCCTATAATAATTTTATGATTTCAAAACTGGACACTAGAGGGGACTAAAGCTTTTAGGGAGAGGAAATATACACAGGTCTGCAAGATGGTGTAAACGTTTATGATCGTTAAAAATATGGAAGGAGACATTTGAAGAATGGAATCAGAAAATAGCAACCATGATATCAACAATGTTAATAATGAGGTCTGCTTTGATGGATAGGCTATGTCCTACAAAATTATTGTAGAAAAGATAAATGTAGAACAATTTTTATCGGATAAGATAGAGATGGCATCAAAACTGGATTTACAACTGACAGTCTAAGTAGTTTTACAACTGACAGTCTAAGAGTCTGACTTAGAAAAGCATGATCCACTGGATATACAAAAGAAATTAGCTGAGGCTTTACAATTAAAAAGGGAAATACAAATAATAAACCAACAGAGTGATATATTTTTACCTACTGTTTTTTCCTACTTTACAAAAATGGCTTCTTAAAGAACTCTGAGCAATGGGACAAAGAAGAAATGAAGAGAAATCAAATCCTATGGCAATATTTAATGAGCTAAAGATTAAGATTGATAGAAGAAAAAGGAAGGGATATAAGGTTGTTTTATTTGATCAAAATTAAAGACAAAGACATATTGTTACTATCCACTAACCTTTACGAACTTTCTGCTGAGACTAGGACTAAAAAGAAGATGCTTTATAAACTTCTTTATAGAAAAGAGATGGAAAATGAGATGAAGAGATAAACATTTGCAATTAGAGAGGGTAAAGAATTACTAAATTTGTTTATACTTGGAATTAAGATTGCAAGTCACTCTATATTTTTATTATATTCTTATTTTTCTTATTTTTATTTTACTTTTTTCTTTCTTTTTGCCTTGCATTTTTTACTCCTTTCTTCTTTAAATTTCATTTGTGTTTGGTTTTACTGTTATAGTAGAAAAATAGACACAGTCATATTAATAGTTCATGGATGAGGCATTGTAGATTGTTCATACATCAAGACTCACGTCAGAAGCCAAAAAACACTACTTTAAAATTGCAGCAACTAAGCCAGTTTGCTGCAGTTGTGAAAGATGCTGGGTTAGAAGTCTGGAAGGCCTGAGTTTAAATTCTGCTTTAAGTACCAAAGAGAGTTGATGAGTTTAGACTGGTCATTGTCTGTCAGTTGGTAATGGCACCCTACTTACAAAAGTCATGCCAACAAAACTGTGTGGACCTGTGGATGTAGTGGCTTGTAAAGGAGGAGGAGGAGGAGGAGGAGGAGGAGGAGGAGGAGGAGGAGAAGGAGGAATTATTATTTAATTTGCCTCTGTGATAGGCTGGGGAGGAGACACGGATTATGAAGATTTGTCCTCTAACAATAGTTGGGGGACTCATAGGCTGGGGAGGAGACACGGATTATGAAGATTTGTCCTCTAACAATAGTTGGGGGACTCAGAAGCATAATTATTGTGTAGAAGAATCAGTCATTTAAAAGTCACAGCAACAATGCGGTTGCTATAATGGTCACCATTTAGTCATACATTAGTAAAAAAAAAAAAAATCAAATCCAACTTATTCCTGTTTTGTATAATTTCTTTGTTACTAGACACTTACAACTTTACAGGTGATAGCATATAATTATTATATTCATATTTATTACTTTCTTTAAACACACTGTAATTGCAAGGTTGGTGCATTATCCCTTTCCTTTTTTTAATCTGGATCATTTCACCAATTAACTTTTGCAAAGAAAACACCATTCTTCACTTTATGTCTCCCAGCCTAGCTAAGTTGCAAGTACCAACTTCATTATTACTTGAAAAAAAAAAAAAAACCAAATTCAGTAAAGGCATCCAAGGGACAAATAAAATTGATTCTGGGGAAAATTTGGCTCCCAGACTGCCAGTTGATTTTCCAGACTTCAAATAATATCCTAGGATATTTGAGGAATTTTTATAATAATAATAATAATAATAATAATAATAATAATAATAATAATAATAATAATAATAATAATAATAATAATAATAATAATAATAATAATAATAATAATAATAATAATAATAATAATAATAATAATAATAATAATAATAACAACAACAACAACAACAACAACAACAACAACAACAACAACAACCAATAGTAATAGGCACCTTGGGTGCAATCCCAAAACAACTGGAGCACCACTTGAACACCATTGGCATTGACAAATTCGCCATTAGTCAATTGCAAAAGGCGGCCTTACTAGGAATTGCTTCCATCCTGCGACGATATCTGTAATACCATCAAACATCCACATCTGCCTATCCCAGGTCCTTGGTAAGGACTCGATAGGTAGACAAAAATGCCAAATCCAGTCTGAACATCTGGCTGATTGTGCGATGATCCTCAATAATAACAATAACAACAACAACAACAACAACAACGATGATGATGATGATGATGATGATGATGTTGGAAGGGACCTTGGAGGTCATCTAGTCCGACCCCCTGCTCAGGCAGGAAACCCTATACAAATTTTCATTTTCTTTGTAATAGCTTAATTATCTGGGAAGGGGAAAAAATCAGACCTGAATTGATATTGCTGAAGACAGCTAACGAATGAATATATAAAGTAACAGGCAGAGATGAAACAATCCCAAGAGGTCTTACTAATTATGCTTCACACCAAATTATTAAGCTTATCTGCTCCTATTTTTCAGCTGGAATTGTATCAAAGAAGGATTGACAGGAGAGTAGCCATTTTTCTGCACTGGGGAGTCATTAGAGAGATTTTAGAATGGTTCCAAATTCGAAAGGAAATCAAAATAAATCAAAATTGAAATAAGGATTAGGTCAGATAGATCTATAGTATGTTGGACTGGACTGTAAATTGCCCGACTCCCTGTCCAGTTGCAAATGTACTCAGAATAAAAGGTATTCAAGGCACAAGAGTCTATAATTACACTATAGAAGTACTCCAGAAATTGTTGGCGCTCCATCACTGGAGGTTTTTAAGAAGAGATTGGACAGCCATTTGTCCTAAAAGGTATAGGATCTCCTGATTGAGCAAGGGGTTGGACTAGAAGACCTCCAAGGTCCCTTCTAACTCCATTATTCTGTTTAGTCTACAAGCTGTTCATAGCTATGGATTACCAAAAGGTTTGGTAATTATAATCAAACTACTCTACATTGGGAGCAAAAAACATCACAATTTGGAAGTCACACACCCTGGAACAGAGAAAAACTACCAGAAAATTCCCTAAAAAAAAATAGCTTCACCCCAAATTTGTTAAGCTGTTGAAACAGTAATCTCTAGGACTAGCTGAAAGTGGTCTTTCCAGATTTCTGTCTAAAACTCTACTCCTTAGGTCTAGGTACAAATGGACTTTCAGAATTCTTTATAAGACTTCTGGCCATTAAATTTGGTGTTCCGTTTCTCTACATTTCTCCAGGAGAGGAATTCCATTGAGGTAGGACATTCTTTTGATGAGAACACAACTGCTCTTTTATAATGTCTTTCTTTGGGGTTTATTGGAATTATGAAAAACCAAGGAAGTTGGAGGCCTCAAGAGACAGTAAAATAAAGACAGGACATTCTTCTATTGGCTGTCTCAAGAACACTGCATAGCACCTGTTAAGAATGTTTTTCAAAATTTTCTTCTTTAGAAGGGAATCAATCCCTCAAGCAAATCCTCTTCCGCCGATGAAAATTGATAGAAGTCAGAATTATTGACTCTATCTTGTTCTGATTGCTGCTTTGACCCTTGTCCTCCAGAGCTTAGCTCATCTCTTAGGTTTGATCTCCTAGTTTAACCACATTGTTTTGATTCTTGGCACAGCTTTTTGGGCTCCAATTTTTGATGTCAGTTCTTGACTTCTGATGGCTGCCAAATATCTACTGAGGTTTGATAGTTTCAGATAAAGCCTGTTACGACAATTACAAAATGAGGAGTCCTTGGTACTCTCTGAACTTGGTTGTTTTCTTGCAGATGTTTCATTACCCAAACATCATCCTATATAGATTCGATATTAGCTTCCAAGGCAGATCACAATTCAAATATAAAATAAACATGACGTTAAAATCATAGAAGTAGGATAAAGAGCTTTGGATTAGATAAACTAACCATGTTTCTGCTGTCCTCAACAGATGTACAGTTATTCCTTAGTATCTATGGAGATTCTCAGCCATCAATATTTCTTTTCCATAATAAAAGCATCGGCTTGAACAATCTAGCTTACAATCTACTGTTCATATCAGTTACAGACAGGTGCCAAGCATATGGGACGTTGATCGTATAGGTGACATCACAAACTTCGTCCATCCTTTGTGTTAGACCATGGCTAAAAATAGAACTAACCTGATAAATTGATTGGACCACACCGCCTCATCCATCAACTGTCTGTTGACTTAGAAAGAAACACAAAAGGGACTCTCATTTATTACTGGGAGGATCTTCTGCCGAAAGGAAGGTCAAGGAGAAGGGAAATGTATTTATTTAGATCTCTGTAAATGGATTTGATCTGAACGGAGACCTTGTTAGATCATCAAGAAATACAGGAAATGCTGTGTGTAGCTTGGTATCTCATCAAGTGTATCTTCTAATTATATCTGATACCTATGGTCCTCCTCTCCAGCTCACCCTGTAAAGGAAGCCTTTGTTTTTGTCCAAATCATTAATCATAGGTTATCTCCTTGGTCACTAATGAACAACGACTGATTAGGATTGGAACCTACAAGATTCCACTGGATGACCACAATATGAGATAGATAGATAGATAGATAGATAGATAGATAGATAGATAGATAGATAGATAGATAGATAGATAGATAGATAGATAGATAGATAGATAGATAGATAGATAGATAGATAGATAGATAGATAGGATAGATTAGATGATAGATAGATAGATAGATATAGATAGATAGATATAGATAGATAGATAGGATAGATAGAAGATGATAGGCAGGCAGGCAGGCAGGCAGGCAGGCAGGCAGGCAGGCAGGCAGACAGGCAGACAGGCAGACAGGCAGGCAGGCAGGCAGGCAGGCAGGCAGGGAGGCAGGCAGACATACAGACAGACACAGACAGACAGATAGATAGGCAGGCAGGCAGGCAGGCAGAGATAGATAATAGATAGATAGATAGATAGATAGATAGGTAGATAGATGATAGATAGATAGATAGATAGATAGATAGATAGATAGATAGATAGATAGATAGATAGATAGATAGATAGATAGATAGATAGATAGATAGATAGATAGATAGATAGATAGATAGATAGATAGATAACCTCAGTTTTTACTGTGGGCACAATGGCACACATTAAAAATGAAATTTAGTTGCTTCCTCTCAAGGTGTACACATACATAACACACATTTAAACATATTATATACAACATATGTATAGACTTATACCCTTACATATAAGTAACATATAAATATTAATCACTGTCCATCTTGAATACATAATGGAAGGAGGAAGCTTTAGGGTTCACAAGGTTAATACTGTATGGAACAAAACTGTGACTGAATCTGGATGTTCTGCTTCGGATACCACGGAGCCTCCTCCTCCCAGATGGTTACAAGAAACACAGGTCGTGGAGAGGATGTGTAGCATCCCAGACAATCATGCCATGTCCTGGATGGAAAGGAGGGAACTGTTAATTATCTTTTCTGCCATCCTCACCACCCTCTGCACCGCCTTCCTGTCTGAAGCAGTGAGGCTTCCAAACCAGACTGTGATGCTATATGACAGGATGCTCTCGATCGTCCCTCTGTAGAAAGTGGTCAGGACAGGGGAAGGAAGATGTGCTTTTCTCATGCGACGCAGAAAATGCAGGTGCTGCTGTGCCCGCTTCGCCAGTGTCTCGCTGTTGAGCGACCACACCCAGGAAATTGATGCTGGTAACCATCTCCACAGGTGAATCATTAATGCACAGAGGAGTGTGGCTGTGCCTGCCTTTTCTGAAACCGACAATGATCTCTTTGGTTTTTCCAGTGTTTAAAACTAGGCTGTTTTCCTTACACCAGCTCACCAAACCCTCAACCTCCTTGCGGTAAGCACCCTCATTGTCATGCTCAGATCTCAAAATGGCTGCCTTGGAAACCCAATCCTGGGTTCAATCACAGGTACCCAACAGCAAATAGTCACAATACAATGCAGGAAGAAATGAATTTGTTTCATAGTCAGGCAGCTCCACTGAGACAGATAAATAACAGTGATAAAAATGCCACCCAGAAAGAAAAGAAAACAAACGTGTGTTTTTTTAAAAAAATTGTATTTATTGAGGATTTTACATTGAACGAAAGACAAATTGAAGGAAAGAAAGAAAGAAAGAAAGAAAGAAAGAAAGAAAGAAAGAAGAGCTAAAAAAAGAAGAAAGTTATTTTTTTTAAAATTGTATTTATTGAGGATTTTACATAGAATAAAAGACAAATCTAAAGAATGAAAGAGGAAGAGGAAGGAAGGAAGGAAGGAAGGAAAGAAGGAAGTAAGTTAGGCACTGCCCCCTATTTCAAGCTCCAGGCTGAGTATTTATTGTTGCATTGTTTGCCGTTCATCAAATTTAAATCACAGAGACTCACAAAACCTCTATTTTTAGATACTGTAAAAACACAATAGTTGATAGACGATGTGTGTGTGTGGCATCTTGAGCTTTGATGTGGATTCACTGTGAGTGTTGAAATGTCAGAGTAGGAAACTCATTCTCTTCTCAAATCAGTTCTCATTTAGAAGGGAAAAATTCACAAGGAATTTCTCTCTTCTGTTTAGACGGGGTGAATGTAGTTCGGAAGCATAAATATATCTTGACAGTAGAATTGATGGGACACTGAAAATCTTTTAATGCAATGATAGATTTCCCCCCATTTGTGGTGATTGTGAGCTGAGTTCTCCAAAAGCCGCTCATTTTCATCCCTGATTCTTATTCAGATTGTCACTTCTGATGAAATATAATTTCATTTTATTTTTCCTAAAAATGTTATGAGCAGGATTAATGCTTTCTTGAGGATTGGCTGTAATATATTATTTAGCTCCGTATCTCCCATGATGGCAGAGTGAATATCATGGTACACTTAATTCTTGATGACAATTTATACATTAAAAATAAATTGCAAAAACCCCAGTGGGTTCCAGCATGTTGACACATTTTAAATTAAGGACAGTAATGGAAATGACTGCTAACTTCCTAAATGAGAAAAGAGCAATTATTAGGAAGAAGTGGTTTCGATAACAAAAAGAATATATACATATATATATTTGTGAGAGTACCCCACAAAACAAACAATCTTAAAACAAATATACACTTGTTAAATTATACTGTTGTTATTCTATCTTTATAATGTAGAGTCATTGTGCAGGTAACAAATTCTCTTGTTTCCTTTCTGTGATTGCATCCCACCATTATTATTTTACAAACATCTCAAGGTGGTGAATATATGAAACAAACCTTCCCTCCTCCTATTTTTCCCACAACAACCCTGTGAGATGGACTGGGCTCAGAGTGAGTGACTAGCTCTAAGTTCACGCGGCTGGCTTTCTTGGCTAAGGCAGGACTAGAACTCACAGTCTCCTGGTGATTGGCCCAAGATCACCCAGCTGACTTTCGTGGCTAATGCAGGACTTGAACTCATAGTCTTTCTAGTCTGGTGCCTTAACCACTGGACCAAACTGGTTGTATGCCTATGGAGATTCTCAATCATCCATGTCATAGTTGTCCCAAAGATGCTTTTTCATGAGCCAACTGAACTTCCTTGTTTTTCTTTGAAGATGTTTCACTTCTCATCCAAGAAGCTTCTTCAGCTCTGCCTGGATGGTGGGATCCTTGGAGGCCTTCTAGTCCAGCCCCCTGCTCAAGCAGGAGGACCTATACCATCTTGGACAGGTGATTGTCCAGTCTCTTTTTAAAAACTTCCAGCGATGGAGTATGATTTCTGGAGGCAAGCTGTTCGGCTGGTTGATTGTCCTCACTGTCAGAAAGTTTCTCCTTAATTCTAGGTTGCTTCTCTCTTTGATCAGCTTCCAACCATTGTTTCTCGTCCTTCCCTCTGGTGCTCTGGTGAACAACCTGGCCCCCTCTTCTTTATGGCAGCCCCTCAGATACTGGAACACTGCTATCATGTCTCCCCTATTTCTTCTTTTCTTTAGACTAGCCAAATCCAAGTCCCGCAGCCGTTCTTCGTACATTTTGGTTTCCAGGCCTTTGATCATCTTAGTTGCTCTTCTCTGAATTTTTTCCAGACTCTCAACATCTTTTTTGTGATAAGGTGACCAAAACTGGCTGCAGTATTCGAGGTGTGGTCTTACTAGGGCTTTATAAAGCGGTACTAATACTTCGCGTGATCTTGATTCTATGCCTCTGTTTATACAACCCAGGATTGTATTAGCTTTTTTGGTTGCTGCTGCACACTACTGGCTCATGGTCAAGTGATCGTCCACTTTAATCAAGTGAAAGGCAGGCTATACCAACAGGATCTTGGAAACTACAAGTAGTCCTCTATTTATGACCATTTGTTTAACGACCATGCAAAGGTACGACAGACAGCACTGAAAAAATAACTTACAACAGATTCTTGTGCTTACGTCCATTGCTGCATCTCTTTGGTCATGTGATCAAAATTTGAACGCCTGGCAACTGGCATGTATTTAAACAGTTGCAGCATCCCAGGATCGTGTGATCACTATTTGATACCTTCCTAGGGGAGGCTTCCAACAAGCAGAGTCAATGGGGGAAGGCAGATTAACTTAACAACTATGTGTTTCACTCAATGGCCATGGCAAAAAGGTCGTAAAACGAGGTCCACTTAATGAGCACTTCACTTAGCAGCTGAACTTCGGATTCCCAGTTGGCCTCCTAAGATAAGGACTACTTATAATTAAAGTTCCATGTTCTGCCAAATTCAGCACTGACAATTTTATATTTCTGCAAAGCAAAAAAATATAGCCGCTTGATTTGGCAATATAGAAAATAATAATCAGTGGTTTTTTAAAAAAATAATTTTAAATTTAGGAATAGCAAATGAAAGAATTCCTAGTTTGAAATCTGAAAAAAATAATAATTGAAATTTCCTCCTATTTTTCTTTGGATAACTGGTTTCGTTCTATATTTAATCTCTCTTTGGACCTTTTGATATATTCCTGGTGATGGACAATGAAAATGCACCATCTATTACAGATTCTCTTAAATCTCACTGAGATCTTAATCATCTTTCAAATATTTAACTGATGTTCTTGTAGTTAACCAATTTGCCAAAGTCATATGAAAATAATATTTTCATGCTTAAAGAGGGAATTCAGCAGAAGTGACTAGCTGAAAATGTGTGAATATTCAAATTAAAAAGATATCCAGGCACTTAATCACACTTTTATTTTATTTTTTCCTTTACAAAGTTTCCCCTACAAAGCTGAACTAATTATGCTGTATATTCTGCAGTGACTCTTCACTCATTTTAAGCAAGAGTTCTAGAGACACTTTAAGAAATAAGATAACCCTAATTAAAACTGCAGCCCACAGATTTTTTTCTAAAGTGGTTTCCCCCCCCCAATTTTAATAGTGTTACCATAGGATACCAAAGACCATTACAAAATTGCTGAGAATGTTGAACTAGGCAAGCAGAAGTGAGCTTCATAATGGCTTGACCAAATGCTTGAGTAATATTTATAGTAGATGGATATAATAGGAATAAAGCAGAAATATTTATTTTCTAATTTTTTAATACGCTTACATGCATGCAATGCCTGCCTCCTATCTGGGTACTGAAATGCAGCTGCAAATCAGATTCTTGTTTTCTGCTGGGTCTTCGCAACAAGGTTTTGCAATTCAAAAACTAAGCCCAAATTTTGATCATGCGACCACAGAGATACAACAACGGTCGTAAGTGCAAGAATCTGTTGTAAGTTATTTTTTCAGTGCTGTCGCAGCTTTGCATGGTCGTTAAACAAATGATCGTAAATAGAGGACTACTTGTAGTGTCCAAGATCCTGTTGGTATTGGCTGCTTTTCACTTGATTAAATGTCTATGGAGATTCTCAACTCATCCAGGTCATGGTTGTCCCAAAGGTGCTTTTTCAAGAGGCAACTGGACTTTCTTTGTTTTTCCCTGAAGACATTTTGCTTCTCATCCAAGAAGCTTCTTCAGTTCTACTTCTTGGATGAGAAGCAAAAACATTTAAGTTGTAACAAGAGGAATATCTTTAGTTTTTGAAATCCTGTTGGGGTAGGTAGGCTGCCTTTCACTTGCTTAGTTCATACTTGAAGTTGGGGAATTGAATATGTAGACAAGCACTGCTGAAATGTACTATGAGTGACCGATTACAAGAATCATCACACTGGATTCAACCAGTTGCTAGTATCTTGGATCAAAAGTAGGATTACAGTTGTGAACCCAACACTACAGTTTAGGATTGTGCAAATCCTTTGCAAGGGGCTACGAAATATCTATTTTTGCATTACAGGTAGGTTACAACATCACTGGGAAAAAGTCACCTATGACCGTTTTTCACACTTACTACCATTGCAGCATCCCCACACAGTCACACGATCAAAATTCGAATGCTTGGCAAGGGGTTCATATTTATGATGGTTACAATGTCCTGGGATCATGTGATCGATCACCTTTTGTCATCTTCTGACAAACCAAGCCAATGAAGAAGCCAGATTCACTTCATAACCATGTTACTAACTTAACAACTGCAGTGATTCACTTAACGAGTGTGTCAAGAAAGGTCATAAAATGGGGTCAAATTTACTTAACAACCGTCTTGCTTAGCAACAAAAATGTTGGGCTCAATCGTGGTAGGAAGGTCGCAAAAGGGGATCCCGTGGACTTGGGACCCAGCGATGGTCATAAATAGGAACCAGTTGCCTGGCATCTGAATGTTGATCACACATGATCACGGGGATGCTGCAAAGGTTTTAACGGTGAAAAACCACCCTAAGTCCCATTTTTCAGTGCCGTTGTAACTTTGAACAGTCACTAAACAAACTGTTGCAAGCTGAGGACTACCTGTATTATTTCCTGGTTCACAATTGATAATGAGTCAGGTTGTTGCTCTCAGGAAACGAATAAAATTAATTGACGTACCTTTTTGAAGATCACCGTTTTGTTACTCCAAGTCTGGAGATTGATTCGTGGTGAATGTCAAGAGGCATTCAACTCATTCAAGGAAGACAGAATGATGTATTTTGTTAAAAAGAAGAATCAGAGCAGACGAGTGAGGGGGGGGGGAGGATGAATTGTCTGCATTCCTTGAAATTAAGAGGATTACTAAAATAGGACACCTTGTTCTTTAGAGTGCAGGCTGCATAAAAGAATGAGATATTGGCAGCTTAATCCCCATAAATGAAGGTTTTGTTGCAGCTTTTACTGCATTTGCTCTTCTCTTGCTTTGGAGAGGAATTCAAGGACAAAGGACAAAAATAGCAATAGCCCTTAGACTTATATACCGCTTCACAGTGCTTTACAAGCCTCTCTAAGCGGTTTATGGAGTCAACCTATTGCCCTCATTTTACCGACCTCGGAAGGATGTAAGGCTGAGCCAGTGAGATTCGAACTGCCAAACTGCAGGCAGCCGGCAGTCAGCAGAAGTAGCCTGCAGTACTGCATTCTAACCACTGCGCCACCAGTAACAGATGCCATATTTGTTTTTCTATCCTAATTCTCAAGGGCCATCCTCAGAAGGTTTTCCTGGAAAGGGTGACAGTGGTTGAATTGAAATTGGATATGTGGTGAGGCTCACCCAAAGCCAAGATTTACGATCAGAGTAGAAAGCGACCTGTAGATCCTGTCCTATTAACTGTAGTAACTAACCTGGATCCCAACATTCAGGATTTCCCTTTGGCCTATGAGATAGGAAGCAGAGGCAGAGAATGGACTGTTTTTCACTGATACTTTGAGAAAGCCGTGAAAAATGCATATATCTTAAGGCTGCGCAGACCTTCAAAAGAGGTTCTTCAAAACAGAGAGGATTGCGTAAGAAGCACCAGATCATGAAAGCAGCTTCATCATTGTCCAGGGTGGTGCAGTTGTTTCACAAGTTGCTCCTAGTTGTCTCTGCATGTCTGGGTACTGTTGTAAAAATCGAGTCTGGTCACAGGGTGCCTCAGCTTACAATTGCAATGACTTACAACCAAAATTCTGGACTCCATTATGGTTATAAGTCAGTAAGTGTTGGTTTGCCCAGAAGATGTCCATTCCCATATATGTTCTGCTCATTGATCGCTAGAAGTTCAATTCTGACCGGCTCAAGTTTGGACGCAGCCTTTCATCCTTCTGAGGTCATTAAAATGAGGACCCAGATTGTTGGGGGGCATATGCCGACTCTGCAAACTGCTTAGTGAGGGCTGTAAATCACTATGAAGCGGTGTATAAGTCTAAATGCTATTGCTATTGCTATAATTCTGGCAAATAGATGGGGAAGAAATGGAGGTAGTGACAGATTTTATTTTCCTGGGCTCCAAGATCACCGCAGATGGGGACTGCAGCCAAGAAACTAAAAGACGCTCCTGGGGAGGAAAGCTATGGCAAATCTAGACAGCATACTAAAAAGCAGAGACATCACCCTGCCAACAAAAGTGCGTATAGTCAAGGCCATGGTTTTCCCAGTTGCAATGTATGGCTGTGAAAGTTGGACCATAAGAAAGGCTGAGTGCCAAAGAATTGAGGCCTTTGAACTATGGTGCTGGAGAAGACTCCTGCGAGTCCCCTGGACTGCAAGGCAGTCAAACCGGTCAGTCCTAGAAGAGATCAACCCTGACTGCTCTTTAGAAGGCCAGATCCTGAAGTTGAAACTCAAGTACTTTGGCCACCTAATGAGAAGGAAGGACTCACTGGAGAAGAGCCTAATGCTGGGAAAGATGGAGGGCAATAGAAGAAGGGGATGACAGAGAATGAGGTGGCTGGATGGAGTCACTGAAGCAGTAGGCGTGAGCTTCAATGGACTCCAGAAGATGGTAGAGGACAGGAAGGCCTGGAGGAATGTTGTCCGCGGGGTCGCGATGGGTCAGACACGACTTCGCAACTAACAACAACAAACTTCTACTTTAGAATCATAGAATCATAGGGCTGGAAGGGACCTTGGAGATCTTCTAGTCCAGCCCTCTGCCCAAGGTAGGAGACCTTACACCATCCCAGTCAAATGGTTGTCCAATCTTTTCTTGAAAATGTCCAGAGATGGTGCACCCAGAAGTCCAGGAGGCAAGCTGTTCTATTGATTAATCATTCTCACTGTCAGAAAATTTCTCCTTACTTGTAGCTTAGATCTCTTTTTAATGAGCTTCCGCCTATTGCTTCTTGTCCTGCCCTCCTGTGGTCTGGAGAATAAGTTGACCTCCTCTTCTTTGTGACAGTTCTTCAAGTACCGAAAGACAGCTATCATGTCACCCCTACGCCTTCTCTTTGTTATGCTAAACATAACTAGTTCCCTTAACCCAGGGGTAGGCAACCTTGGCTCTTTTATGACTCGTGGACTTCAACTCCCAGAATTCCTAAGCCAGCATGGTATGACTTAACCATTCATTGTATGACTCAGTCTCCAGACCCCTTATTATCTCTATTGCTCTTCTGTGCATTCTTTCTAGAATCTCAACATCATGGGAACTGACCAGAACTGGACACAGACTTGTTACCCTCTATGTTTTCTTGTTTAATTTGTGCCTCTTACCCTTCGCCCCATTTGAAATATTTCAGTTGCTTGGATCCTATGCTTAACAGCATTTTGTCTCAATCCAGCACACCTATGACTTACGTTGACTTCCCTTTTGTTGCAGTAAACCCACATTGACAATCATGTTCACCCCAAGCCTAATTATGGCCACTGAGATATTATCAATGAAAACTATTTTAAAAGACACTCTACTGGAAAACCTGTATCAAATTAGTTATATTTTGGATTTCATGGCTCAGGAAATCCTGAAAATCTCATGGCTTAGATTTCAGGAAAAGCTATAGCTCAACAGCAGATTATTCATCTTTGCATAAAAAAAATATATCAGTGGGATCTTTGGTGCTCTCTGAGCTTGGTTGTTTTCTTGCAGACACTTCATTACCCAAATAATGAAGTGCTAGCAGAGAGTGGGGTTTGCTCCCATTTTATATACTAATGCAGGGGTCCCCAACCCCCAGTCCATGGACCGGTACCGGGCTGCAGCATGCCAGCAACCAGTCTGCACAAACAAGCAAAGCCCCATCCACGGGATGCAGGCAGCACACAAAACCACGCACTCTCCAGTCCGCGGAAAAACCTCTCTCCATGTAACCGGTCCCTGGTGCCCAAAAGATTGGGGACTTCTGTACTAATGGATTGCCCTATCAGTGTTGTGAGAGTGGTTGGGAGTTTTGGTCTAAAATATCTGAAAAATCCAAGGTCCAGGAAAGGTGCTGTTGTCAATGATGAGCATTTAATAAGATGATCCAATATACTTAATAATAATAATAAAGTTGGAAGGGACCTTGGAGGTCATCGAGTCCAACCCCCTGCTCAGGCAGGAAACCCTATACCATTTCGGACAAATGGCTGTCCAGTCTCTTCTTAAAAACTTCCAGTGTTGGAGCATTCACCGCTTCTGGAGGCAGGTTGTTCCACTGGTTAATTGTTCTAACTGTCAGGAAGTTTCTCCTCAGTTCCAGGTTGCTTCTCTCCTTGACTAGTTTCCATCCGTTGCTTCTTGTCCTCCCCTCAGGTGCCTTGGAGAATAGCTTGACTCCCTCTTCTTTGTGGCAACCCCTGAGATATTGGAATACTGCTATCATGTCACCCCTAGTCCTTCTTTTCATTAAACTAGACATACCCAATTCCAGCAAATGTTCCTTATGCTTTAGCCTCCAGTCCCCTAATCATCTTTGTTGCCCTTCTCTGCACTCTTTCTAGAGTCTCAACATCTTTTTTACATCGTGGTGACCAAAACTGGATGCAGTATTCCAAGTGTGGCCTTACCAAGGCATTGTAAAGTGGTATTAATACTTCACGTGATCTTGATTGTATCCCTCTGTTAATGCAGCCCAGCACTGTGTTGGCTTTTTTGGCAGCTGCAGCACACGGCTGACTCCTATTTAAGTGATTGTCCACTAGGACTCCGAGATCCCTCTCACAGTTACTACTATTGAGCAAGGTATCCCCTATACTATACCTGTACGTTTGGTTTTTCTTGCCTAAATGTAGAACCTTACTTTTTTCACCATTGAATTTCATTTTGTTAGATAGCGCCCAAGCAGGATTCAAAAGAAGACCATTGCATTGGCTACCATCACCAGAGGCTTACCTGCAGGAACATTTTGATAGCTCACTTAAAAATAAGGAGCCCTTATTTTCAGCACTTCAGCTGTTACCAGGAATAAACCCATCTTCCTCTTATCTCACTTCTGTTATTTATCCATTTATAATCAGGATATTCACCCTCCCACCCTTGGATTGTATTCAACAAAGTCAAATTAACCTTGAGAAGTAGATCACAAACTTCCACTGTTTGTGGAAGGAGGACTAGGATGAAGCGCTATTTTAATGTCCTTGTGATCCAATCTTTGATGTCCTTGGAAACTGCCAGGAGTTTTTGGCCAGCACGGGAAATGAACAGAAACATCCTAGGAAATAAATCCTAAATCAAACAAATGCTTTGCTAGAACAACATTTGTGCATGGGCTTGCATTCAACAAAAGCTGTCCATCCTCATTTATGTAATGTGGGTAAGAATTTAAAGATGTGTGAATTTATCTCCAGCCTTTTCTTCCATTTTTTTTCTTTACCTAAAGCATATCCAGGAGGAGAATTTGATCTCTATCCGTGCCGTCTAGTCATTACTATCATATTTACGGGGAAAAGAATGTCTTAACTTTACAGCAGAGACAGACCCACATCCTTGTAAAAAATGTTCTTACAAAAATAGAAAGTTGATTTATTGACCAGATATCTCCTTCTCCAGCAGGACAAAGGCATTGTCCCTTCTAAAATCTGTCCGGTGACTCTTTAATTCTTTAACAAACAAAAAGGAAACTGGTCAAGGATATTGGCATTTTATGAGGAACTGAAGAATGACCAAACAAGGTTGACCATCATCAAACATTCTTTGTTATGTATACTTTGAAAATATTATTGCAAGATTACACAAGGCCCCTTGTATTATTCGGCTCACTTCCATCTAGGGCAGGGGTGTCAAACTCACCACGTCATGTGACGTGTCGCAACGTATTGTGACTTTTTCCCCATTGCTGGAGCTGGGGTGGGCACAGTTTCGGCATGACACATCCAGCCTGTGACATGCCTGATCTAGGCACTGTGAATCAAGCTTGACTTAAGGGGGAATCTCTGTTTTGTTTTGTTTCTTTAGAATAATTAAAAAGTATTCCAAAATATTTTTGAGAACTCCTATGTCCAAGTTAGGCATCTGGTATCCTATTCCTGTGTTATTTGTTTCTTTGTTTGCTTGACATAATGAACTGATTTTTCCACATTTGTGTGCTAGCTTGTTGTTCAGTTGCTAAGTCATTTCTAACTCTTCACGATCCCATGGACCATAGCATGCCAGGCCTCTCCTGTCCTCTCCTGTCTTGGAGCCTGCCCCAAAATTCACGTTCATTGTGTCGATGACACCATCTAACCATCTCTTCATCTGCCATCCCTTCTCCTTTTGCCTTCCATCTTTCCCAACCTCAGGGTCTTTTCCAAGGAGTCCTCTCTTCTCCTTTGGTGGCCAAAGTATTTGAGCTTCAGCTTCAGCATCTGTCCTTCCCTTGCAGTCTAAGGGACTCTCAAGAGTCTTCTTCAGCGTCACATTTTGAAAGCATCAATTCTTTCTTATAACCCAATAAGAGTTGGAAGGGACCTTGGGGGTTTTCTAGCCCAACCCCCTGCTCAAGCAGGAAACCCTATACCATTTCAGACAAATGGTTGTCCAATTTCTTCTTAAAAACCTCCAGTGTTGGAGCACCCAGAACTTCTGGAGGCAAGTCGTTCTGCTGATTAATTATTCTGTCAGGAAGTTTCTCCTTAGTTCCAGATTGCTTCTCTCCTTGATTAGTTTCCATCCATTGTTTCTTGTCCTGCCTTCAGGTGCTTTGTGGCAGCCCCTGAGATATTGGAACACTGCTATCGTGTCACCCCTAGTCCTTTTTTTTCATTAAACTAAACATACCCAATTCTATCAACTGTTTTTATGTGTTTTAGCCTCCAGTCACCTTGTTGCTCTTCTCTGTACTCTTTCTAGAGTTGCAACCTCTTTTTTTACATCGTGGCAATCAAAACTGGATGCAGTATTCCAAGTGTGGCCTCACCAAGATATTATAAAGTGGTGTTGGCTAATTCTCACAGTCATAAATTACTACTGGGAGAACCAAAACTTTGTCTCTAGGGACTTGGCAAGGTGATATCTCTGCTTTTTAATATGCTGTCTATGTCTGCCATAGTTTTCCTCCTGAGGAACAAGCGTCTTTTAATTTCAGGACTGCAGTCTCCATCTACAATGATCTTGGAACCTAAGAAAATAAAATCTATTGTTCTTACTTGTTTCTATTGTTGTCAATGCTGCATTTCCTGGAAGTAAGGATTTTACATAATCAGGTAAATAATCTGAACCCATTAATTGATTTCTTCATAATTGGATGGAAGTATTTGAAAAGGTTAGTTATTCATTTAATCAGTTGATTGTTGTGTAAGTGACTGCCAGTAGCTTTCCTCCTCCTCCTTCACTTTGTTTAAAAGTCTCCTGTGTAAAAAAAATTATATTCAGCTTAGCTGAACAGAGGGAAACTTTTGGGGCAAAGTTATTATCTACTTTAATCCCCTCCACCTAAATTTGTACTGAGCATTTCATTCATTGTAAAAATTGACCTGTCCTTACCTGAATGTACAGGGTACATGATGTTACCTAGTTTGGTAACGAAATGTCTAACATCGGTAATGACATCAGGAAACAGGCTGATTCCTTCCGCATCTTATTTCTTATCAATGGGTGACTCAAATTTGTGAGAAGCGGAGAGGAACTACTCTGTCCGTGTTACCCATGATTCATAGACCTCTATCACCCCTTTACCTTGTTTAACTTTGTTCTGAACATCAAATACTATAGCCATGATTCTTGAGGAATGGTTCTAGTCTCACATTAATTTATTACTGTCCTTTTCTACCCTTATTTCAGATAGACTTTTTTTAAAATGAAGGTGGTAGCTAGAACTGTACATATATCCAAAGAGCTTTACATACATTTCAAGAACTGTTGCACTTAAGATCTATATAACCAGGGCTTTTTTTCTCATAGAACGCTCAGAACTGAGTTCCAGCACCTTTTTTTGATGGAACCTTGTAGGGTAGGCAAAGTGGGTTGTATGACATGTGTGAGTTCTGGCACCTTTTTTTTTTTTTTTTACAAAAAAAGCACTGTATATAACCATCTCATTATACTTGTTGTTAGTTACGAAGTCGTGTCCAACCCATCGCGACCCCATGGACAACGTTCCTCCAGGCCTTCCTGTCCTCTACCATCTTCTGGAGTCCCTTTAAGCTCACGCCTACTGCTTCAGTGACTCCATCCAGCCACCTCATTCTCTGTTGTCCCCTTCTTCTATTGCCCTCTATCTTTCGGGTAACCAGATAGGAGAAAACAAATAAGAAATTTGTTCATAACTGATTTTACTAATATAGCTCTGTAGGAAGAAGCTTATAACCATCCTTCTTTTCCAGTTAGAGGCATACTTTTCTTAATTTCATTTTTGTGGGTTTTGTAGTCTGTGTTTGGATGGGCAAGAATTTTGTGTTACAAAACAAAAATACAACGCTGTATAAATTATAGGATAAAGATTTTGTTCTGTTATTTATTTATTTTTTTCTGTTCAAGGCTGGACAAAAAATCAACCTCTGTAAAGAATTTTATCTGTTCCGGAGGCCAAGGCACGAAGGAATTAAAAGAGCAAAGCTGAGCCATAGAATCTCTTCAGATACTCCTAAGATTCTCCTAAATTTCTAAATCGACTTATGACCACAGTTGAGCCTAAAATTTCTGTTGTTAAGGGAGACAGTTGTTAAGTGAGTTTTGTCCCATTTTACGACCTTTCTTGCTACAGTTGTTAAGTGAGTCACTGTAGTCTGTTCAGTTAGTAACACGGCCGTAAAGTGAATCTGGCTTCCTCATTGACTTTGCTTGTCAGAAGGTTGCCAAAGGGGATCACATGACCCTGGGACACTGCAACTGACACAAATACATGCCAGTGGCTGAGCATCCAAATTGTGTGTCATGGTTCCAACAGATGAAACTCTTCAAAGAACTTCGAGGCATTGTTTACCTTAAAGAATCTTTATTTGAGTAGCATAGCATCGGCACTAACATAATCGAAGCCAAAAACTGAATTCCCCTCCCCTGAGCACATAGTATCAAAGCACAATTCCCTCCTCCAATTAATAGTCATAAATCACATTCTCCAATTAGTTTGAAATGCAGGCTTTCCCTCCAGTTCTCCAGCCCGCCAATTCTTATCATCTCTTATTTCAATAACCTTGGTTCTCACACTAGGTTCAGTAATGTTATGTCTAGCTAAACTCTCATGCACATTCCTCCCCCCCCCCAGCATCATCTAACTCTAACTCTAAGAGTAAAACATAAGAAGAAAATGGTTGCATCTCCATCTGTTGTCAAAGCAAAAACATCCAATGTTAGCAGCGTTGACATCTTGATCACATGACCATGGGGGATGTTGCAATGGTCGTGTGAAAAATGATCATGTCCCTTTTTTCAGGGCTGTTGTAACTTCAAACAATCACTAGATGAATGGGTTGTAACTTGACAACTACCTGTACTTGATCCTGACATGTTCTTTTTTTTAAAAAAATACGTTTTATTGATTTTTTTTAACATAATCACCTTAATATTTGGTAAACAGCGTGTTGTCTGGGTTTATATTTAAAAAACAATCAATAACAATTAGTTTCTATAGTTCTATAGCCCACATAATAGCTTTGCTTGATTTTCTCTTCTTCCAAAAATGTTCTCTTTTGCCATCCTTGAATTAATACAATTCTTATTATTTGGATAACTAACAATTAAATAGAGACATTTTTCCTAATATTTCTGCAAATAATAACCCCATCAATATACAGCTGCTTTTCTAACTGATCATCTTGATTGCCTCGTCATAGAGCCTGTTTACAAAATTCTTATTTAAATTTGTTTTCCCCACAATATTCAAAACATTCTTACTGGTTCTGACATGTTCTTATCTGCAAAAGAATTGTGTTTTCATGTTTTATTTTTCTAAAAAAATATGTTTTATTAATTTTTTAACATAATCACCTTAATATTCGGTAAACAGTGTGTTGTCTGGGTTTACATTTAAGAAACATTCACTAACAGTTGATTTTTATAGTCTATAATCCACATAATAACTTTACTTGATTTCCTCTTTTTCCCATAATGTTCTCTTTTTACCAACCTTAACATAGAATTGTACTTTCAAACTTCTGCATCTGCTCAAACTCATCAGAACAAGAGCATTGCTGAATATTTCGGGACACCTTCCTGAACAGAATACCATGGACACGTGTCCCCCCACCCCTGTTAAAGCTGGGATTAAGGTTAGATCCCAACTAAGAGGAAATAGACCACAGAGGCCAGTGTGGACAGACATGAGGTAGTTTTTGACTTAGGATCACAACTCAGCCCTAAATTTCTGTTGCTAAGCAAGACAGTTGTTAATGAATTGTGCCCCATTTTATGACTTTTCTTGCCACAGATTCACAGTTAAATGAATCATTGCAGTTGTTCAGTTAGTAACCTGGCTGTTAAGTGAATCTGGCTCTTCCCCCTATTCACTTTGCTTGTTAGGAGGTTGCAAAAGGTAATCACATGAGGACAGGCTACAGTGATTCACTTAACAACGGTAGCAAGAAAGGTCGTAAAATGGGACAAAACTCACTTTGTCAACGCTGCTAACATCGGATGTTTTTGCATTGACAACAGATGGAGATGCAACCACTTTCTTCTTTTTTGCTTTTAAAGTTAGATAATTCTGTGGGGGGGGGAGGAATGTGCATGAGAGTCTAGCTAGACATAATAATATTGAAACTAGTGTGAGAACCAAGGTTATTGAAAGAAGAGATGATAAAGAATTGGCGGGCTGGAGAACTGGAGGGAAAGCCTGCATTTCAAACTAATTGGAGAATGTGATTTATGACTATTAACTGGAGGAGGGGATTGTGCTTTGATACTATGTGCTCAGGGGAGGGGAACTCCGTTTTTGGCTTCGATTATGTTAGTGCCGATGCTATGCTACTCAGATAAAGATTCTTTAAGGTAAACAATGCCTCAAAGTTCTTTGAAGAGTTTCATCTGTCGGAACCGTGACACACTTAACATGTGAAAAATGGTCATAAGTCACTTTTTTTTCAGGGCTGTTATGACTTTGAATGGCCACTGAACAAATGATTGTAAGCCGAGGACTACCGTTATGGAGCTATACCCAGAGCAAGCAGAATGAATTATCGATTCTGCTGCAGACGTAGGTTAATTGTACCTGCTGTTATTCCTTATTCATGGTGCAGAGAAGTTAGAAGGGCTGAAATAAACCATGGAAATTGCGCCGGGCATTGTGATAAACCCATGGCATCTGCCAACTAGTATCCTTCAGCCACAGAAGGAGACACGCTGCAGGATCGGAGCCGAGAAACAAGAAGGGATAAAGTTCAATTTGTTTTGATGGACAGTCCAATTTCTGGAGTTAAGCCATTGTCACCTTTTTCTGCCAGGACCGAGAGGCATCATTTTAGAGTTGGAAGTGAAAACTGTTACTTAAGTCGGGGAGGTGTAAAAGATGTAGCAGAGTGAAATGGCCAACTTTTGATAGCCCTGTCAGTTGATAAGAGGATGAGGGATCAAGCTTGTCTCGTTTTTGGAACTTCAGCACAGTTTCTCCCAACCTGTCACTCTCTAGCTACCTTGGAACTGCAGATTGAAAGTGCGATGTGCAGAAAGTAGCTTGGAAAACGTTTTGCAATAGGGAACTAAACAATGAGGTGTTGAAGTATTTCTCAAAAGTGTTCCTTCCCCTGTGAAAGAAATTCCTGTGGTGTCCTTGGGGCTTTCCGAGCTTCCATAGAAATATGGAGATTCTCAGTCATCCAGATCATAGTTATCCCAAAGATGCTTTTTCACGAGGCAACTGGACTTTGAAGACGTTTCGCTTCTCATCCAAGAAGCTTCTTCAGCCCTGACTGGATGGTGGGGAATGGAAGCTGAAGAAGCTTCTTGAAAACCAAACAATGAAAACCAAGACATTTGCACATTCTTCTTGGATAGAACTACCAGATATGGGCAGCAAAAATCCATATAAATACTAGAGGTCAAAACAGAATTTAATATAACAGAATAACAGAGCTGAAAGAGACCTTGGAGGTGTTCTAGTCCAACCTCCTGCTTAAGCAGGAGATCCTGTACCATTCCAGACAAGTGGCTGTCCAGGCTCCAGGGATGGAGCACCAACAAGTTCTGGGTGCAAATTGTTCCACTGATCAATTGTTCTGTCAGGAAATTTCTCCTTAGTTTTAGGTTGCTTCTCTTAATTAGTTTCCATTCATTGCTTCTTGTCCTGCCTTCAGGTGCTTTGAAGAATATGTAAGCAGCCCCTTAGATATTGGACTATTGCTATCATGTCACCACTAGTCCACCTTTTCATCAAACTAGACATTTCTGGATCTATTTATTACCATACAGCAGTTCCTGAACAATTTTCAGACCAGATATGATAGCCCTACCATTGGTCACATTATAATTAAAGACATGCAAGATTTGCATATTGCACCCCAAAATTTTCATCACTTTCCTGAACTTTCCTAAGCACGTTATCATCAGGCAGCAACAATTGATAGAGAGGAGATACAGGTTAATTTTTCTTAAAAAATAAAACATAATTTTTATTAGAACACAATAAGACAGTTGTTCTGTGAATATGTGAGGTGGACTGATTCATTGCCCATGCCTCCTAATGGCCTTGATGCATGTGGGAAAAAACCAAGGAGAGAAGCAACCTAGAATTAAGGAGAAATTTGCTACTGGTGAGAGAATCAACCAATGGAACAGTTGTGGGTGCTCCATCACTGGAGGCTTTGAAGAAGAGACTGGACAGCCATTTGTCTGAAAGGTTGTAGGGCAGGGGTAGGCAACCTTGGCTCTTTTATGACTCGTGGACTTCAACTCCCAGAATTCCTGAGCCAACATGGCTGGCTCAGGAATTCTGGGAGTTGAAGTCCACGAGTCATAAAAGAGCCAAGGTTGCCTACTCCTGGTATAGGGTCTCCTGCTTGAGCAGGGGTTGGACTAGAAGACCTCCAAGGTCCCTTCCAACTCTATTATTCTATGTTCTAAGTGCCATGGACACTGGAGACTATATCTGAACAGGGTTATTAAAGAGAAGGACCTGTCCAAAGAAGTCTATCACACCCTACAGATCCTGCAGTGTGAAACACTAGGAAACATGAGGAAAGACAAAGCTGCAAAAGATAATAGAACAGTTGGCCACTTCCATGTTTCTCTTGAGCAAAACTTTCCAAACTAATGTTCCTTAGTGTAAATGCAGCAGGATGGATAAACCTTCTTTTCACCTAAATTGTAAGCTTGTCTAGTTATGTCTGTTCCTCCCTAAAACATAAATAGGCTCACACAACGGAATATTCTATGCTGAGTAAAATTCTAACATCACGATCATCATCATAGCAGCAACAATATTAATAACTAACCATCCCTGTAGTTATTTAAGGGTATGTTAAGGGGGAAGCTACAAACTAGCTTTCATTAAGGAAGAGATTTGGGATGGAGAGAATTTCATCTAAGGAATCTTTGACTCATAGATATATGACCCACAGGGAGGTTTTTCCACTAGTAGAAGTCAGCCTTAGATTTGTAGGGCGACAGCAAATCTTCCAATCTTCTGGCGTGGCATGATTTAACTTGCATTTCTTATTCCAGCCAGGGAAAGAATTGCTGGGGTTTTTTTTTCTGTCTAGGTTCCCCTTCATAAAACCCTCAGCCTGGCACCTTGCAACCATAACTGAAAGCCAGAAGATAAATATCCTGCTGAAGCTATTTGCTCTTCAACTTTTATGGAAAGCCTCTCCTGGTTCAAATCATCCAAAGGCTTAAGCAAGTCAAGTGAGATTGCTGTCATCGCCAGCAAATTACACTAATCTGAACCCAATCCTGGTTTTCTTTCCTTCAAATTGTCACTGGGGTCCTCCCCCCCCGCTTAAGATGTTTGCTCATCTCTAATTAAACTAGCGATGGAAGGGGGGGGTGTACGAGGCATACAAGGAAAACTAACAGGACTTGCTGACATGCTAGCTAAATGTTATTGGCTGGTTTTGCTTTATTTTTGTTTGGAGTTAGAAGCAAACAAAAACAAGAAAAAAGAAATGAGTACAAAGATGCACGCTCCTGTATGGGTTGTCCTTCGTGCGTAATAATAAACTGCTTATCAGTTTGCGGCAGTTCTCCTTAAACACTAATCAAACAGTTTGTGATCGAATTGTTTTAACTGTCAACGTGGTTTTCCCCCTCCTGTATCATGAAACCTGGTGATGATGATGAGAATTAAAAGAGGAGGAGGAGGAGGAGGAGGAGGAGGAGGAGGAGGAGGAGGAGGAGGAGGAGGAGGATAGTATGGAGAAAGGCATGACAATGAAGTTGGAAACATCTGGCTCTTAAGAACTGAAGAAGCTTCTTGGATGAGAAGCGAAACGTCTTCAAGGGGAAAAAAGCAAAGCCCGGTTGCCTTTTGAAAAAGCACCTTTGGGGTCTGGGTCTTAAACTGTATCCAAAGTGGGCTCACCAAAATTCCACCCCAAACTGGAATATGTTATTTGGGGTAGGGGATTCCGCACAAGGATTAATTCTGGGTCTTGTCTTCTTCCATATTTTCATTAATTATTTGGATGAAGAAGTGGAACGAATGCTTAAGCTCTTCAAATGATACAAAATTGGGCAGTGATGGAGATTCTAGTCCCAATTTGGACAAACAAGATTTTGCTTCCTGAACATTTTTGGCTGTATCTTATAGATTCTTGGCTGCTAATCATGAACATAAACGTTATTTTAGCCTTCCATGTACTGTTTTATAGAAATATTCCCTTTCTGTAAAATATACCCTTTGATACCTGTTGGCTATGCTGCACACATGAAAGAAACATGCAAAAACATGGAAATGTTGTTGAAGCATATCCAATAAACCAAGTTCAAATAGAATATCACTGGAGCTCTAAAAGTAATGATTCTGTTATTCAGAATGCAACCCAAATGTACCAAGTACTCTTGTTACATATGCAAATGGGACAGCCGTCGCATTACATTAAAAAGAAATGGCCATTTCAAAAGAATTTGGCATATGAACCACTTCTTGACCGAACAAGGGTATTTTTGCCTCCTCTTTGCATAAACCTTGGACTGATGAAAAATTTTGCGAAAGCAATGAACAAGGAAGATGAACTGTTTCATAATTTGAGACAGTTGTTTCCAAGAATAACTGATGCCAATATTAAAGAAGTCATTCTTGTTGGTCCACAGATCAGATACATCATCAATGACAAGCAATTCAAAGATCTGTTAGTAGGGCCAGGGAAAATCACCTGGAAAGAATGGAATGGAATGGAATGGAATGGAATGGAATGGAATGGAATGGAATGGAATGGAATAGAATAGAATAGAATAGAATAGAATAGAATAGAATAGAATAGAATAGAATAGAATAGAATAGAATAGAATAGAATAGAATAGAATAAGATTTCAGACAGTTGGCTGTCCAATCTCTTCTTAAAAGCCTCCAATTATGGAGCACCTACAACTTGTGATGGAACAACCCACAAGTTGTTCCGCTGCTTGATTTTTCTCACTTTTAGGAAACGTTTCCTTAGTTCCAGATTGGATCTCTCTTTGATTAGTTTCCATCCGTAGTTTCTTGTCCTGCTTTCAGGTGCTTTGGAGAATAGCTTGAGCCCCCTCTTCTTCGTGGCAGCCCTTCAAATATTGGAACACTACTATCATGTCTCTCCTGGGCCTTCTTTTCACTAGACTAGACAAACCCAATTCCTGCAACCGTTCATCATATGTTTTAGTCTCCAGGCCCCTAGTCATCTTTGTTGCTGTTGTTGAGAATTTTTTTGGCAACTACAAAGTACCAAACTGCATTGAGCTGGTTGACAAACTTCTTACCGCATAAAAGACCATGAAGTGCTATGTTCCAGTGAATATTCATTTTCTACATTCAAACTTGGACTTTTTTCCCCTGAAAATCTAGGTGCAGTCAATGGTACACTTGGCGAAAGGTTCCAACAGAACATTGCCACAACACTATCAGGGCAACTGGAATCCATCAGTGTTGGCTGGATATTGTTAGACATGGTAGCAAAATGCATCAAACTCCTAGTACAGTGATGGCGAACCTTTTAGAGACCGAGTGCCCAAAAACCGCCCCCCATCCCCGTCCCTGCTCCACCCTGCCCGCTGAGCCCCCCACCACCTACACGGCCCACCACAGATCACCCAAGCGGCCCAGCAGCACCATGGCAGCCATGTCCTCCACCCGTGCCCCACAGCATCATCTGCACATGATGGGGTGCAAGGGCAGAGTCTTGTCCCCAGTGCCCGGCTACCATGTCCTTGGCTGCGCTGCTTTGCGTGGGCCGCGCCCAGATGTGACTCTCCTCCGGGGGGGCTGCTGTTGAGGAGGGGGCCATGGGAGGAGGTGGGGCTGGGGCGACGGTGGGTGTGCCCATAGAGAGGGCTCCGAGTGCCGCCTCTGGCACGAGTGCCATAGGTTCGTCACCACTGTCCTAGTACAAACAAAAAAACAGCAGCAAAACACTTTTAGCCTTGTTGTCCTCCTGTGGTATTTGGAAACATTGTGCAATTAAATACATGATAGTCCTTAAAAGCTAATTTTATATTTCTCAAGATTCCTACATGGTACAGTCCGTCTGAAATTATATTTGCATTCAGTCTGAAGGGGTCTGTCGTAACCACCAAAAGTATTTCAGGAAGCAAACATTTTTTGAAGAAATTTATTTCCTGGGGCCATTGTTAAGCAAAGACCACCTGAACTGGCATTTACCTTTGTGTATAGTTTAATGAATCATGATCATTGATTCTTGCTAAAATGTAAGCTAAACCAATTTCTCCCACCCTTTTGGTTGGAGAATTTCTGTGTTTTATTTGCCCCTCTTTGAGAATCTCCAGGGAACACACACACAAAAGGAAGAGTAGAACATCAAGAGATGTCATTTTCTGGCCTCACAAACTCAGGCCAGGTTTGAGCGGTTGATAATCTACCTTTCTTTTCAACTGTTTTACGTTTCACCCTTCTGAAAGGATGAATAGGAACACCAATATATTTTGAATGGATGAATGAATAATTAAATGAATTAAATCTTAGTGGAATGTATTCACTTCATCATGAACACTGCATTATCTCTGCCAGGAGAAATCCAAAGCAACCTGCAAAGTTTGACTAGATATTTCTTTGATGGGAGACTAGGAGGGATTCCTGAGCTGTAGACTAGTTAGGAAGCCAAAAATAACTTGGTAATGTTTAAACATCGCCTGCCCTATATAATATGTCCATATGAATATATCCACATGGTCAACTGGAGTCAAGCTTAAGCTGTAGGAGACTTTACTTTCGAATAATGTTGTATTAATGATCATGTATTGCACTGCGTTGCATTGCACTGCATTATATCAATTGATTGTCATCTTCTACAAAAACAATCATGAAGCTTCAAATAATAGGCCAACAATATGGGTTGTTTCTAGGATCAGCTCTCAAAACTAGGAAAGCATTGAAAAATAAACTTTCTCTCTCCCTTTTTTTTTTCTTTACAATCACAAAGGAATTTCTTCATTGCAAAATAATGGCTCTGGAATTATTTGGGAATTGAACTCCGTTTTCCCATGATTAAGCAACCAAGGTTTCTGCAACCCACAAAGCTCTAAACCCAGATTAAAATAATAATAATAATAATAATAATAATAATAATAATAATAATAATAATAATAATAATAATAATAATAATAATAATAATAATAATAATAATAATAATAATAATAATAATAATAATAATAATTATTATTATTATTATTATTATTATTATTATTATTATTATTATTATTATTATTATTATTATTATTATTATTATTATTATTATTATTATTATTATTATTATTAAAATATTATATTATTGTTATAATATAATAAATATAAATAATAACCGTGCTCTGATATAGTATGGCCATAATTGTAGTCTAGACTAAAATGGGCTATTTATTTATTTATCAAATTTATTTGCTCCCCATCGCACAGGTTTAGGTGACTCTGAGAGGCTTACAAGCAAGATAAAACAGGATATAATGACAGTTATAAAATGGATTAACAATTAAAACAAACTAAAACAAGGGTTTGGAGGGGAGAGATGGGGTGCCTTGTCTATTAGGACCTATTACAGGGGTAGGCAACCTCGGCTCTTTTATGACTCATGGACTTCAATTCCCAGAATTCCTGAGTCAGCTATGCTGACTCAGGAATTCTGGGAATTGAAGTCTATGAGTCATAAAAGAGCCGAGGTTGCCTATCCCTGGCCTATTAGAACCTTCAGGACCTCATGGCAGCCAGCATAGTGTGGCCTTAAGGGCTTTCTTGAAGGCAAAAAGGGAGGGGCCAGATCTCACCTCTTGTGGCAAGATGTTCCAAAGGGAAGGGACCAGAGCAGAGAAGGTTCTTCTCCTGGATCCCACCAGCTGAAATTCCTTGGCCAATGGGATCCACAGTAGGCCCTTTCTGTCAGCACAAGTGGGATGAGCTAATCCAACTGGGGACAGACAGTGTCAACTTTGAAAATGAGCATGGCTGCAGCCATTTTCCGTACTCATTTTCGGTTGACACACAGCACAGAGGGAGGGGGGTTTACCAGGTGCTTCGCTAGACTAAACAGATTTTCTCCCGTGGGAACCAAGGTCATCAGCTGCTCCCGGGACTGCAGGCTGGGTGATTCATGAAAAGCCCGCCAAGATGTTGTATTGGGGAACGTAGTAGCTTGCATAGCTGTAGGGCTGGGATTTTTTAATTTTGTATTGGGGAATTGTTACGTGTCTATTCAGACTTGGTTTCACTTTTTTTTTATTATTATTATTTTTAAAACAAGTTTTATTAGTATTTTTTGGTTTTACATCAAAGTGCTTTAAGAATCCACGTGGAGATAGGGTGATCAATCATCCAAATATATATATATATATATATAATCAAATAATTCAATAATTCCTTAAAAGTTCCTTCTCTATTTCCCTCAAGCTATAACCTAGTATTAATACATTTCTAAATAAAATTCAATCATTGTAAAAAGAATATCAATAGTAATTAACTTATATCAATCAAAATCCTGTTTTTAAGTTTAACTATTTTACAATTACCATTTTCCACTTTAGCCTAAAATAAACACATAGGTTACATTTCGGGTCTCCCAATTTCCCGTCAAACAATAATTATTTCTAGAATATACATATTATATCAACTATTATATTTTAATACTTCCCAACTATATTCTCTTTCCTGTACTCTATCAAGTATATATTTTATAAATCAGTCCATATCTCTATAAGTTCCTCAATTGCTTTAACATAATCAAATTAATACATTTCTAATTAGCATTCAATCATTATAAAAGAAAAAATATCAGTAATGTTCCAGACCATAATCGAATCAACAATCTTCATCTCAGTAGCATTATCTCAAACCAAAATCTTAAGCCTTTTTAACCTTATTTCATAAAATATAAATTGTTTCTAAAATATACATATTATTCCAACCATTCTATTTATACTTCCCAATTAAATCCTATCTCTTATTCTACTCTATTTCAAATATATATTTTATAAATCAATCCATACCTTTAAAACCCCTTTTTAACTCCTTACCTAAAATTTAAATCCTATCAAAATCATTATACCTTTAAAAAGAAAACATATTATTCCAACAGACACCTTATTTCATTTCCAATCTGTATTCTATTTCTTCATCTATTAGCTTTTTGTTTACCACCTTTTCCATATTAGATATCCCAACCATAGTCAAATCCACAGTTTTCCTCTCGATAGTATTAACTCAGTCAAAATCTCTAAAAGCCTTTTTAACCCGTCAAATAAAGTTTTAACTCTCATTTTTAAACCTAATTCTAGCTTTCTTTTTGTGCCAAGCAGGTTTCCACAAAAGAGCCTCTGACTCATCAAATCTTAATGTTTGGTTATACATATTTCTCCACAATTGAGTCTGATCATAGTCCTCTTCTCTTTTTTCCAGTGTTGTCTGCACTATATAGTCGGTCTTAATCAATATGGTAGTTATTCGTTGTTTGTCCATGTTGTCAGTGTTTTCAATGCCTTGTATTTGAAAATCAATTCCTGTTGCTTTTAAGACTATAGGTGTTTTAGTTGGCATCCGCCTTTGGTCATCAAGATTCTCCATAATTTGCATATGCAATATAATCTCTTCCTCTATGTTGATTGGTTCCTCTTCAATAGATTGTAGATATATTTCCTCCATCTCGTTGAGTTGTGGTAGTTGCATATCAGCCTCTTTAGGGTTGATCTGTTCTTCCTCTGTTGTTCCTCGGTCTATAAATTGGTCAGTCAAAGTTTGAGAGTCAATTTTTAACTCTGGAGCATCATCTTCCATTTCCCTTCTGAATTGTTCTTTCAGTTCCAAATTTTTTTCTAGTAAAAGTCCATAGTCAAGCTGTGAGTAAGATTCCATTTCAATAATAAAGTAGTCTTAGTTTTTTAGTGAAAGTTCAGCTTAGAAGGTAAATACAACAATAAAAATTCTGTAATAGCAATAGTATAAGGTATAGGGTCCAAACAGAAATAGAAAAAAGCAAAAAAAATCAGGCCAAATAGGAATTCTATAGTAGCAAAATTATAAAATGTAATATCCAAACAGAAATAAGAAAAAATAAAAAAGTCAAGCCAAACAAGAAGATAAAGGCAAAAAAAAAATCAAAGTCAGTGTTATAAGTATCCAATTTGTAGTCCAAAATAGTAATAGAAAAAGGTGCCTTAAAAGTCAATTATTATCTTGTAAGACTTGGTTTCACTTTTGACGTGCCGGTACTTTGTAGCAATAAACATGTTCTTTGAGGAACTTGCAAACCTCGGAGTTCTGCTTTATTTGTCTCTGTCTGTCGGAACCATGACAGACAGCTCCACAGATATCCTGGACCCAGGCCATAAAGGGCTTTGAAGGTAACAACCAACAACTTGAATTGCACCTGGAAGCAGATTGGCAGTCAGTGCAGCTCACGTAACAGTGGTGCTAGATGGGCTACAGAGATGGACTTCCTAAACTGTTCATGTCACCTGCATTCTAGATCAATTGTATTCCATTGCAGCTTGTTGAAACCGTCTGGGTTGCTCTGGTCTTATCTCGGGTTTATAAGGAATTTATAAGGAAAGCGCGGGATAAGGAACGGAAGTGAATCTTTGCCCTTCAGGCTAATTGGAAGATGTGACTTATGACTGCAAAATAGGGGAGGGGTTTAGCCAGAAAAGTCAAACGCAAGTAAGAGAAATTCAGATTTTGGCATCCATCCATTTGTGCTGACACTGTGTA
Source organism: Azemiops feae (assembly GCA_023970755.1). Lineage (NCBI taxonomy): Eukaryota > Metazoa > Chordata > Lepidosauria > Squamata > Viperidae > Azemiops > Azemiops feae. Next base: position 72,685 of record JALGBA010001310.1, read on the forward strand.
CATGATTAAAGACTTTTCAGAATAAACAATGCCTGGAAGTTCTTTGGAGTGTTCCATTAGTCGGAACTTTGACAATTGTAGCTTCCAAATGCTTTTCAAAGATAGCCCCATGTAGAACACATTGCAATAATCCAAGCAGGAGAGGATGAGGGCAAGAGTGACTGAGTGCATAATGGTTATGGTACTTTCATATTGATCAAAATGTAAGACCTCATCCGTTGACTTTGCCAGTTGGGTGAATTATGAGAGATACAATAATACAATACAATAATGCAATAACAGAGTTGGAAGGGACCTTGGAGGTTTTCTAGTCAAACACCCTGCTCAAGCAGGAATTCTATATCATTTCAGACAAATGGTTGTCCAATCTCTTCTTAAAAACTTCCGGTGTTGGAGCATTCACAACTTCTGGAGGCAAGTTGTCCCACTGGTTAATTGTTCTGTCAGGACATTTTAAAATGCCCCAGTTGTCCTTTGATGGATACTGTCTTAGCGTGTTGGATGAAGTAGGCCATCTGTCATAGTTTACCCAACCTTGTAAGTCAATTGTTGAATTTCCAAATATTTGAGGGGCTGTCACAGAAAAGAGGGGGTCAACCTATTCTTCAAAGCACTTGAGGGCAGGACAAAAAGTAACAACTGAAAACTTATAAAACAGAGATGCAACCTAGAATTAGGGAGAGATTTCCTGGCAGTGAAAGCAATTAATCAATGGAAGGGCTTGCCCCTGGAAGTTGTGGATGCTCCATCACTGGAGGTTTTTAAGAAGAGATTGGATAGCCATTTGTTCATAATGGTATAGGGTCTCATGCTTGAGCAGGGGGTTGGGCTAGAAGACATCCAAGGTCCCTTCCAACTCTGTTATTCTGTATTCTGTCCTCTTCCCTGTTTTAGTCTGTGTGAATTTACACCTCCTTTCTCAGGGTTTCCACTCTATGCATTTGATGAGGTGAGCTCCGATTGACAAGATCTTACATTATAATGAATTTCTTAATGCTGAAGACTCCAAAAGAGACTTTGCTACAGCTGTTTTCCCACAGCTACCAAATATATTTACATTTTGGAAATCGCTTCCAACTTTCCCTCTTGTTTGTTTCATTTTCACGCTTCTTTCCAGACCGAAAATGTTTCTCCTCGAATTTAGTGCAAATGACCAAAGAAACCAATCATTAGTCACTCGTTCCCCGTGTGGTGAATTAAAGGTGACATGTATATATTAGAAGTCGGAAACATAAGATAATAGCTTTTACTTTTCGAAATAGGTTGGACTGAATGTATTGCACTGAATCTGGGATTTCTATGGAGCAGGTGTGGGCGGGTCTTACATGCTACCGCCTATTATCAATTCCACCAATAATCCTTAAAAATTCCGGGGCTTCAAAACAGAAAAGTCAAAGCTTGGTTCAAGCCAGTCTTGTGTTGTGTGCTTGAGGATATAAACGCTCTTTGTCTTTCTGGTGCATTTTTAAACGTTTCCATTGTCCTTTTATTTCCCTCCTCTCTGCGCAAGAGAAGTTTTGAACTTCAAAAGCAATTTTTCAGAAGCTGAATTTTAGAGCACAGAGAAGCTGTAGGAATGGAAGGGTATTGACAGATTATTCAGGATTTGCAGGACAGAGTTCAAGGTCAGCTTAGTAGACAGGGCATGCTGACTTTTTGCTGTTTTAAAAACTTCCGAGTGTGGTTTGGTGACAGTTCCTTCCATGCTCGACTCAGCTACCTAAGGGTAACTGGCAGGCTAAGTCAGAGCCATCACTCCCATTCTCCTCAATACATCAAGTTCTATATATTTCATCTAAAGATCTATCGGGAGCTATTACGTTATCTCTCCGAGTACAAAATAAATCTAAAAGTCAATTGTCTATTTTAATCACCCTCAGCTTATGCTATACAAGGCAACTGGAGTTCGTTTGCAAACAGTAAACTTTTCAGGTCCAGTCGAATCATTTCACAACAACAATAAAAGCCACATCCACAACAACAGCAACAAAAACACTTGCGAGCATTCAACTGCATCTACAACAGTGCTTTGTAAACGTTGTCCTTTGTCCTTCACCTCTGTGAGATGGGTAGTCATATAAATGTGATGAATGAATGAATGAATGAATGAATGAATGAATGAATGAATGAATGAATGAATGAATGAATATGAATGAATGACTCCAAACTGCTTCTTAGAAAATCTTATCAAACCAAGGACCAGTCATAGGTCCTTCCCTTCAAACTCTGAATGGTGACCAAGCAAATAGTCATAACTCAAGAACTACCTGTATTATAAAAACAATGTATGTCACTGGAGGATCTTTGTGTCATTTCAACAAATACAATTGATAATTTGATAAATACAATTGATAATCAATTTTCATCCCAGTGGGAATACTTTGGGAAATGTTTGAATATATTTTAGTGCACGTGGAATTTTAAAGCCAATTGAAATGGCCCTGTGGTGATGGGTAATGGGTTCATCTGTTGTTACCCAAAGAAAAATTATTTTTTATCCAATTTGGGATAATTTATCCTGGCTTGGGAAGTACTGAGTTACAACCTGTTAGAGGGAATGGATTTGGGAGCTACCCCAACTACAGCTCTGTCAACATGCAGGTAGTCCTCAACCTACAGCCATTTGTTTAGTGACCATTCAAAATTACAATGGTACTGGGAAAAGTGACTTATGATTGTCTTTCGCACTTGTGACCACTGCAGCATCCCCATGTTCAGACGATCAAAATTCGGACCCTTGACCCATTTACAAAGCACTGTTGTAAATGCAGTTGAATGTTTGCAAGTGTTTTTGTTTCTGTTGTTGTGGATGTGATGGTTGCAGTGTCCTGGGGTCACGTGATCACCTTTGGTGACCTTCTGACAAGCAAAGTTAATGGGGAAGCCAGATGCATTTAGCATGTGTGTTGCTAACTTAACAACTGCAGCGATTAGCTTAACAAGAAAGTGGCAAGGAAGTTCATAAAACAGGACAAAATTCACTTAACAACCGTCTTGCTTAGCAAAAGAAATTTTGGGCTCAGTTGTGGTCATAACTGACCATAACTACTTTCTTTTCTTTTCTTTTCTTTTCTTTTCTTTTCTTTTCTTTTCTTTTCTTTTCTTTTCTTTTCTTTTCTTTTCTTTTCTTTTCTTTTCTTTTCTTTTTTCTTTTCTTCTTTACTCTACTCTACCCTACTTTACTCTACTCTACTCTACTTTACTCTACTCTACTCTACTCTATACTTTACTCTACTCTACTCTACTTTACTCTACTTTACTCTACTCTACTTTATTCTACTCTACTCTACTCTACTCTACTTTACTCTATTCTACTCTATTTATTCTTCACTGCTCATGGATGATGGATGGAGAGCTGGACAATCATTCTGACTCTCAGGAGAACAATTGCAACTGCTGGGTAAAAGAATTTGTGCTACAAACTCTCCCACATTTTATCTTCAGCCTTTTCTTACACTGTTTATAGAAACACCACTGACAGTGTGGTGATTTGTTGGTCATAAAAGAGCCAATTAAGACAAAGTTCTTTCTTCTTTTGTTCTTGGGCTAGATGTCTCTCTCATCTAGGAGGGAGGGGGAGAGGTGCTCCTTCCTGAGGAGTGAGCAGAAACGAGCCTGAAATGGCCTCTGCTCCAAGGAGGAGCCAGCAGTGATCATGTCTGCATTGTGCGCGCATCCAATTTCATCAGCCTTGCGAATCCTCCTGGAGTTTTCAAATCTGAGTTTGTCTGAAAAGACCTTGGTGGCTTAAGTATAACTGTCGACAGTGACTGGTTGAATGTTCAAAGAAGCATCACAGTAGGCTAAAGGCACTTTGCACAACATGCTCTCTCACACAAACCCACATGCCACAAACTGTCCGGTACTGCAAGGATAATTGCTGTCAATTGTTCTGACATAATTGGTGTAATGGGTGTGATGCAGAGGGCCAGAAGAAGGGAAACGGGCTGGAAAAAACGCTGAGATGAGTCATGTTTTGCTGATAATGCAGGGGTTCTGTGTAAAGTTTGCTAACTGAAGTCATGTCCAAAGGAGATAGGCAAGAAAAGGAGGTCATGAGTTGATCTTGGTTTTACCGATACGGAATGGGCCAACTCACCACAGCCAACTCTACAATAATAATGCAATGGAATGGAGTAGAATGGAATGGAATGGAATGGAATGGAATGGAATGGAATGGAATGGAATAGAATAGAATAGAATAGAATAGAATAGAATAGAATAGAATAGAATAGAATAGAATAGAATAGAATAGAATAGAATGGAATGGAATGGAATGGAATGGAATAGAATAGAATAGAATAGAGTAGAGTAGAGTAGAGTAGAGTAGAGTAGAGTAGAGTAGAGTGTAGAGTAGGGTAGTGTAGAGTAGGGTAGGGTAGGGTAGAGTAGACTAGAATAGAGTAGAATAGAGTAGAATAGAATAGAATAGAATAGAATAGAATAGAATAGAATAGAATAGAATAGAATAGAATAGAATAGAATAGAATAGAATAGAATAGAATAGAATAGAACCTGAAGGCAGGACAAGAAGTAGTGGGGCAAACTGATCAAGGAGTGAACTAACCTAGAACTTTTTCAAAACTTCTTAAAAGTTTTTAAGAAGAGATTGGACGACCACTTGTGTGAAAAGCTATAGTGTTTCCTGCTTGAGCAGGCAGTTGGACTGGAAGACCTCCAAGGTTCCTTCCCACTCTAGTATTCTGAACAGGGTAACAGAACAGAACAGAATAGAGATAGTCCTCAACGTATGACTACAATTGAGCCCAAATACAAAAGTTAAACTAATTTCAGTGGAACCGTGGCCAACAATAATAAAATAAAGAAAGTCAATCCAGAAATACAAGAGTTACAATAATTTTGATGAAAACATGGTCAGAGACTGGACAGCCATTTGTCCGAAATGGTATAGGGTTTCCTGCCTGAGCAGGGGGTTGGACTCGATGACCTCCAAGGTCCCTTCCATTATTATTATTATTATTATTATTATTATTATTATTATTATTATTATTATTATTATTATTATTATTATTATTATTATTATTATTATTATTATTATTACCAATAATAAAGGTAACTAAGATAAGAATATATAAAGTAACATAATAAAATGAAATACATAAAATAATAAAACAAAACAAAATAAAATACCAGGAGGAACTTCAAGATTACCACTCCGTGACCCATACTTACAGAATTGTGCAAGCAATGGTATTCAGGATAGAGACAAGGCAATGCTACTTTATGTCATTTCCCCCTTTACCTGCCTTCTTCTAAATTCGGCCTTTGGCCACCAAGAACCTTCTTATCCACCCTTATTCTTAAACACCTGCTGGTGGTCAGCTTAGAGAAGTCCACCTGGTGACATCTATATCTGCAGCATGTTGAAGAAATGGTCTTTTTTGTTTACAAGTGATAAATTCAGCCACCAAATCCCTTGAAGGCACTTGGGCTTCTGGAATTGTATCCTCAAGTATTAGTCTAATAAGTTACTAGTTTCCTTAAAAGTACGTATTGTCAAGGCCATGGTTTTCCCAGTTGCAATGTATGGCTGTGAAAGTTGGACCATAAGAAAGGCTGAGCGCCAAAGAATTGAGGCCTTTGAACTATGGTGCTGGAGAAGACTCCTGCGAGTCCCTTGGACTGCAAGGCGATCAAACCGGTCAGTCCTGGAGGAGATCAACCCCGACTGCTCTTTAGAAGGCCAGATCCTGAAGTTGAACCTCAAGTACTTTGGCCACCTAATGAGAAGGAAGGACTCACTGGAGAAGAGCCTAATGCTGGGAAAGATTGAGGGCAATAGAAGAAGGGGACGACAGAGAATGAGGTGGCTGGATGGAGTCACTGAAGCAGTAGGCGTGAGCTTCAATGGACTCCAGAAGACGGTAGAGGACAGGAAGGCCTGGAGGAACGTCGTCCATGGGGTCGCGATGGGTCGGACACGACTTCGCAACTAACAACAACAACAAGTTTCCTTAATAAGTAGGCCATGTCAAAATCTTGGGAGCCAGGAAAGTCAGATCAGGGAGGGGGAACTCACTTCAATTTAGTTTATTAAAGACATCAAAGAGAGATTGTGCAATGGAAGGAGATGAATTATTTTCACTTGGCAGGAGACAGAAATCAACTTTTAGATCATGGAGCAGTGAAGTTGAAATATAGTTTGATTTTCATCACAGACTCGAGTGAATGAATAGTATTTATCCATGTTCAAAAAATTAACTCAAAGCTGAGGAAATTATGCCCTGATTTACAGGCAGGCTACGTGAAATGGTGTCAGCCTCTAGTGATCTCATTCCAGGCTCATTTTGTAAATTCACATCTTAGTGATTGATTTCAAGTGTTACTCCGGTGTCTGCATCTGTGGTGAGGGCAAGCAGATTAAACCTAACCCAGATCAAACTCGTCAGTCTTTGGTGTAAACCATAAAGACATTAATGCCTAGGATCAGGCGTATTTCCTGTTTTCCCATCTCAGTTAAACTGTAGGCTTTGTTTCATCCTTTGCAGACATATGTATTTACTCCGTTGAAAGATTAACGTAGCCACCCAACTCACAAAAAATGTGACACCCCCCACCCCAACAAACATATTAAGGATGTGATGTGGAAGTCTATCATTTCTGGAGGAGGAACTGTCTACATCCATCAAAGCTGTGTAGGAAGAGTTCTCTCCTAGTCTTCAAAATTAATCAAGCAAAGCTTGCTAACTGGATTCTTTCTGGCCTCTGCTGTTATTTCTTTCTTTGAAATCCAGCCTGTGACAGCATGCATAGACAACAGTCACCAGCAACAAAGATGATAAGGGAATTGGAGGCTAAAACATATAAAGAACGGTTGCCGGAAATGGGTATGTCTAGTTTAATGAAGAGAAGGACGAGGGGTGATATGATAGCAGTCTTCCAATAGCTCAGGGATTGCCCCAAAGAAGAGGGAGTCAAGCTATTCTCCAAAGCACCTGAAGGTAGGACAAGAAGCAACGGATGGAAACTAATCAAAGAGAGAAGCAGCCTAGAACTGAGGAGAAATTTCCTGACAGTTAGAACAATTAATCAGTGGAACAACCTGCCTCCAGAAGTTGTGGGTGCTCCAACATGGTAAGTTTTTAAGAAGAGATTGGACAACCGTTTGTCTCAAATGGTATAGGGTTTTCTGTCTGAGCAGGGGGTTAGACTAGAAGACCTCCAAGGTCCCTTCCAACCCTGTTATTCTATTCTATTCTATTCTATTCTATTCTATTCTATTCTATTCTATTCTATTCTATTCTATTCTATTCTGCCGTCTTCCACAGCCTTACAAAAAATGTCCTAAAGAAATTGAAGGATGAAATGGATATTAATGACTACTAACTATGACACCAAAAAGCCTTGCAATTTCTTATTTTTTCTTCTTCTTTTCTTGGAAAAGAGGTTTCTGCTTTGTTAATCTTGTTCTCAAGATTGAGTCATCACTAACATATTGCCAATACATTTTGGGGAGGAACCACCTAAAGTTGGTGTGTCGAGACTTGGTACATTCCAACGATTCTCTGACTCTCTGCTTAACTAATTTTACTTTGACTGCTGAAGTTGCTTGGATGAGCAGCGAAACGTCTCAGATTAACAAAGTTTCGTCCAGTTGCCATGATTCAATCTTTTAGATACAGGAACATTCGTTTTATAGAGAGAGAATTGACACTTCCCTACATAGTATATTTGTTCTTGAGCAATTGCCCGATCAATTTCCCCCAGGGCAAATGAAAATAGATATTCCTTTGTAAAGAATATCTATTGTAAAGAGAATACCCCCCCACCCCCACACAAATCTCCAGTCAAGTCAATAAAGTCTGCCTCATGCAATTTTGTTTCTTGGTCAACGTGATATATAAAAAATATGGATCGGGTCCTATTTAACAGGCAAATAATCAATGAAAACTTAACTTAGCCAGGCTCAGAAAAAAAGTATGAAGGATGGTTAAAAACCAGTGATAGGTTGTTGCTCCTTAATAGTCTGAAGACAAAAGGGCCTTTACCTCTGACTCTTCCCAGTTCTCCAAAGTTTGCAAGCAGCAAATGAAGTCAGGCATCACCCTATATCCATTCTATTCTTCTTGCTTGCCTTCAGCTACGGATGGAATTGTGTGGCTGGTTATTTATCCACGTTGACCTTTAAGGTCTGTTTTAGTATTTGTTGATCCAGTAAAAATTGACTTTATTTGCCTTCTTCTCTTGGCTGACAGATACTCCCTTTTACTGAGCGTGTAAGTGAGAAGGAGAGGAGAGTTAAAGTTCTCCTTTTCTGTTTTGCAGGGTCTGGGAGGAAATAAGCCTGGGTGATTTCCACATCAACAATTACTTATTCAAGTGCTAGACATCTTCTTTTTTTTTCCCCTCTTCCCTTCCTGTTATCTGCTACTAAATGGTCCCGTGGAATACCACTTTACAATGCCTTGGAAAGGCCACACTTGGAATACTGCATCCAGTTTTGGTCACCACAATGTAAAAAAGATGTTGAGACTCTAGAAAGAGTACAGAGAAGAGCAACAAAGATGATCAGGGGACTGGAGGCTAAAACATATCAGGAACGGCTGCTGGAATTGGGTATGTCTAGTTTAATGAAGAGAAGGACGAGGGGGGACATGATAGCAATCTTCCGATATCTCAGGGGCTGCCACAAAGAAGAGGGAGTCAAGCTATTCTCCAAAGCGCCTGAAGGCAGGACAAGAAGCAACAGATGGAAACCAATTAAAGATGAGTACCAAGGTACCACTGAAATTATTACTCATAGTTCCTTATCCTTGTGTTTATGAGATGAAAAATAATCCTTAACCACTTAACTTTACTACGAACCCTTTATGTGTCTACACACAGCTGTCCTGTCTCCCTTTAGTCTTCTTTCCTTCATTCTGTACATCCTAAGTTCCTTGAACTTGAACCTCATCAAAATGGCTTCTCTTTTCAAATTAGACTGCAATTTCTTATGATCCTGATTGGCTGCCTGCTAACTCACTCTTGTTCTGTTGGCTCTCAGTTGAGGCGTATCCTAAGAGATATCATTCCATATTAAATGCTATTTATGTAGCTTCTGATATTACTTGCATCTTGATAGGATACGAAGCACATCTATCTAGACTTTAAAATAAGCAAGGTTTCACACTGAAAAAGCATCGCATTGCAATCTCCAACTGCCTTTTGAATTTTCAATGGTCTGGTTTCCTGGCAACAGGAAAAGTGGGGGGGGGGAGAGAAATGCACAGATGTCTCATTAACCCCAAAGAGAGAATTATTGATAATTTCCAAGGATAACTAAGGGAGTAAACAAACCTCTTTAGTAGTCTCATTAGACATGTTATCCCCCTGCTTGAACATCTATCTTATATGATGTATTACGCACGAAGGTGTTTTTTGACTAAATCAGTTTATTTCTTTATCAAGCCAGTCATTCGTCACCCAGTTAGAAATTTGGGGAATTGTAGTTTCAGAATTTTGGAAGGCTGCAAACCACTGGGGAGAAGCATATACACAATGAAAAATAGAACATGCACATACCCGCTAGCCATCTTGTAACTGAACTGAATTGTAACTCTGCCATTCCATGATGAAATAAAAGTCAAAATTCTATTCTCTTTGAAATAATTTTCCAAAGCAAATCCTCTTTCATCAACTTGTGCGAGAATTGATGTGCGGGCTTGTGGGTAGGCACACATATATATTTATATGCAATGAAAATATTTCCACCTGCCCTGATGGATGAGCATATAAGGGATTTTTGCAACTAGGAGGCATGTAAGGAAGTTCCTATTTTGCAAGGTGGCCCAGATATAGGCAGTGTAATGTTACAACACTGCCCGATTTTATAAAGTGACCAAATTCATTGAGATCACGCAGCCTGAAAATGCTAAAATGCCATTAGCCATATTGTTATTGTTGTTTAATAAACATTCAGGTGTAACATCCCTGAGTCAATTGATGGACTCCCCAACCATCAATTAGACAAGTCAAATGGAAACCTCTGGATTCAGAGATAGAAGCAAGGATCAGATTTCTTTGATGTGCTTGTCAACTATTGAGGCCAGATCTTTCTATTAATGAAGATTGTGGATCTCACGATGCATCCAACTAATGCATTGCTGATTTCCTAAACCTGTATTTATCCCACCATCAGAATCCCATATGCCAAAAATCTATTTAATATGGAGGAAGAGGAGGAGGAGGAGGAGGAGGAGGAGGAATTGTTTAATGAAACATTCCAACTTTAGATGCTCTGCCAAAATTTAAGAATGGGTCTGCCCAACTATTTCTTAAATTTTGACACTATTTAACTACCTGAAACCAAAGCAACTATAGCTCTGATCCTATAAGAGAGAGGTTACACAGCATCACTTACTAGCTTTCTGAAAATACAATGTTGGCTCACCTCTAAACTCCAGAATGTACATGCTGAACATTATAGATTCATTCCAACAAGGCAGAATCAAAACTGAATATTTCAATGCACATAAAGTCCAACCAAGAGTGAGAGGTAATTGATATAATTATTGGTGTTGATTCTTCTACCATGACACATGAAATAAATATGGAATATCTCATATGGTCTTGCCCGTGTCGCCTAGGTATCATATACACTAACCCAGGGGTAGGCAACCTTGGCTCTTTTATGACTCGTGGACTTCAACTCCTAGAATTCCTGAGCCAGCCATGCTGAGGGGAAAGGGAGAGGTTTCCAAGCTGAGCCATGCTGGCTCAGGAATTCTGGGAGTTGAAGTCCACGGGCCATAAAAGAGCCAAGGTTGCCTACCCCTGCACTAACCTCAACAACAAAACTTCCCAGCCTTTCCTGCTAGATCTCCATTGTGCTAAGGATGGCTTATATTTCTTGTAAGTACCTTGAGCTGTCTATATTTCATAACCTACTTCCAGTTAACCTACTGTCCTTACATCTCCTTTGCTTACTAATACTTAATACTAATCTAATTAAACAGAAGCAAGGCTGTCTGAGACACTTTAGACCTCAGCCTTAGCCTTTCTTGCTCATAAATATTCATAACAGTTCTCCTTCGGTGCCAAGAAAACCTCTCCAGAGGGAGCTTTCTACAACCTGGGTAGAATTTCAGCAATTAAGGCATGTGGAAGGCAAAAATAGAGCTGTCTTTTTGTATCCTGTTGGTAGTGGCGCTATGTGTATTATATCCTCAGAATTGTCTTCAGCTACTGTCTCCTGGTTCAGCCAACACATTTAACAAAACACAACAGCTGGATACATAAAGTATGTTATGCACTGCCCTATGGCTTCATATGATGAGCTGGGCTGTCCAGTATGTTAAAGGAATGGGTGGGGTCCATTGCATTGCAAAATCTCCAACTCCATGTTAGATTAGCCTAGTGTGCTACACAAATTCAGAGCATAAAGGGACTTGAAACTCATCGTATTCAGGTTAGCAGAATCTTACTGAACTTTTTATCAAGCAAATTTTAGGCTACTAGTTCTTGGCTGTATATTCCATTATAGTTGCTTCTTCATAAGGTGAACAAAATAAGCTCTGCTTTCATATATATCTCTATCTCTCTATCTCTCTATCTCTCTATCATCTATCTATCTATCTATCTATCTATCTATCTATCTATCTATCTATCTATCTATCTATCTATCTATCTATCTCTATCTCTCTATCTCTCTATATCTATCTATCTATCTATCTATCTATCTCTCTATCTCTCTATTTATCTATCTATCTATCTATCTATCTATCTATCTATCTATCTATATCTATCTATCTATCTATCTATCTATCTATATCTATCTATCTATATCTATCTATCTATCTATCTATCTATCTATCTATCTAACTATCTCTCTCTCTCTCTCTCTCTCTCTCTCTCTATCTATCTATCTATCTATCTATCTATCTATCTATCTATCTATCTATCTATCTATCTATCTATCTATCTATC